>SJXQ01001078.1:122020-169975 GCA_006408695.1 Aepyceros melampus
ATTCATGGGGTCACAAAGAGTCAGACACGACTGAGTGACTGAACTGGACTGATTTACGCAAACTCATGTTGATGTTGATTCCTTGTCTTTAATGAGAAGAATTGTGCTTCTCTCTCTCTGATGATGCTGGGGGGCTACCTTCCTTAAAGGTAAATTTATTCCTTGCTTTTAGGCACATAAAGAGAAGGCAGAAAACTCTTCCCTAATATGTTTATTTTTTATTATTAGTGTTGTAATAATAAAAATTATTGTTATTATTGTTGTTGTTTTTATTTTGGCCACAATGCATGGCTTGTGGGATCTTAGTACCCTGACCAGGGATTGAACCTGGGCCCCAGCAGTGAAAGCACCAAGTCCTAATTACTGGACTGCCAGAGAATTCCCCTAAATCTGTTAATTCTTTATTGCCTTCAGCTCAAATTAATTCTCCTGCAAAAGTGGTTTATTATGAGGTTACTTTTGCAGATTAAGGCAGTTCACCCAGATGGCCAGGCTAAATATTTGTGATAGGAATATTGAGAAGAATGATTACTCTTTGGGCTTCATGTACATAGGAAACTTTTCCTCAGGAAGCGATGACAAAATTGCTATTTCCTATTATGAAATATTGAAACAACTTTATAACAGTTTTTTACTGATTATAAAGTGTTACATGTTGTTCAAAATAGAAAATTAAGAAAGTTCAGAAAAAAAAAGCAACTCCATCATCCAGAGATACCATCATTGTGACATTTTTTTCCACATTAATTTTTAACCAATTTTAATTGTTATGTTTTGATAGGAATATTGAGAAGAAAGATTACTCTTTGGGCTTCATGTACATAGGAAACTTTTCCTCAGGAAGCGATGACAAAATTGCTATTTCCTATTATGAAATATTGAAACAACTTTATAACAGTTTTTTACTGATTATAAAGTATTACATGTTGTTCAAAATAGAAAATTAAGAAAGTTCAGAAAAAAAAAGCAACTCCATCATCCAGAGATACCATCACTGTGACATTTTTTTCCACATTAATTTTTAACCAATTTTAATTGTTATGTTTTATATATGTAAGAACATGTAGCTGGGATGGCAGAAAAATCCCTCTTGAATGCCAAGTCTAATTAGTACATACTGAAGTGTGGAATAGAGAAAGCAACTAAAGCTCTGTCCAGTTCGGTTCAGTTCAGTCGCTCAGTTGTGTCTGACTCTTTGCAACCCCATGAACCTCAGCACACCGGGCCTCCCTGTCCATCACCAACTCCTGGAGTTAATTTAAACTCATGTCCATCGAGTTGGTGATGCCATCCAATGAGCTCATCCTCTGTCATCCCCTTGTCCTCCTGCCCTCAGTCTTTCCCAGCATCAGAGTCTTTTCAAGTGAGTCAGCTCTTCAAATCATGTGGCCAAAGTACTGGAGTTTCAGCTTCAACATCAGTCTTTCCAATGAACACCCAGGACTGATCTCCTTTAGGATGGACTNCTTGGAAGAAAAGTTATGACCAACCTAGACAGTATATTCAAAAGCAGAGACATTACTGTACCGACTAAGGTCCGTCTAGTCAAGGCTATGGTTTTTCCTGTGGTCATGTATGGATGTGAGAGTTGGACTGTGAAGAAAGCTGAGCGCAGAAGAATTGATGCTTTTGAACTGTGGTGTTGGAGAAGACTCTTGAGAGTCCCTTGGACTGCAAGGAGATCCAACCAGTCCATTCTGAAGGAGATCAACCCTGGGATTTCTTTGGAAGGACTGATGCTAAAACTGAAGCTCCAGTACTTTGGCCACCTGATGCGAAGAGTTGACTCATTGGAAAAGACCCTGATGCTGGGAGGGATTGGGGACAGGAGGAGAAGGGGACGACCGAGGATGAGATGGCTGGATGGCATCACGGACTCAATGGACGCGAGGCTGAGTGAACTCCGGGAGTTGGTGATGGACAGGGAGGCCTGGCGTGCTGGCATTCATGGGGTCACAAAGAGTTGGACACGACTGAGCGACTGAACTGAACTGAACTGAAGGATAAGGAGTTATTTGTTATTCACTCTGTGTTTTTATTTTTAAAATATTTATTATTTATTTGACTTGTCTCAGGTCTCAGTTATGGCATGTGGGATATTTAATTGTGACATGTGAATTCTCAATTGTGGCATGAGAGGTCTAGTTCCCTGATCAGGGATTGAACATTGTCCTCCTCTATTGGGAGCATGGAATCTTAGCCACTGAACTACCAGGGAAGTCCCCATTCTCTGTGTCTTTAGATTGAGCTCCATGTCTGCTACTTGACGTGTATTTGTATTTGCTGGGGTGGGGTACTGAATAGAATATAGATGCACAGCAATGAGTAAATTTCCAGTGCTACTTCTTGCCTTTGGCTCCTGGCCCTTTCATTTATTTGTTTGTATGAATTGCAGCTCAGTTATCCTTGTCAAGCCTTAGTTATCCCACCTGTCAAATGGGGATTGTTTTAAGATTTGCTTGATGAAGATGTCAAGTACATGGCCCAGGATCTGCCTCTTAGTAAGTGTCCAATAAAATAGCCACATATGATACAAACTTGATACTGAATTTTGGGGATGCAGCTAAATATCCTTTTCTGCATGTACTGGAAATAGTGTACCAGTTAATACCCCAGTGGCTTTCTCCTTGCTACTCATCTCCGAGCTTGGTGTTTATACTAGAGTGACCACATTAATTGGAGCCTCAGCCCTATCTTCTCATTTGGAAAGCCAAAAATCAGACATTTAATTCCCTAGATGAAGACAAGCTGAAGGGCTTCAGAGGCAATTAATATGCATGGCTGTTCCTTGGCAGCCTGATACCTTGTAGTTCTGCTGACTGCCATATCAAAATATTGATTAATGTTTATGTAATAGAGAAACAGTCTTTAATACATATTTGTGCCTTCATTATTCATGAAACCTTAGCAGTTGGTGATAGCATCTCAGGCAGCTTGTTTATGTGGTGGAAATGGCTACAAAACAAAAACAAAAACACCTGACACAGTTCTTGGTGTAGCACTTGTTCAAATCACCTTATATTTGAATGCTGTCAATGGGTTTATAGTTCCTAAAAACTGTAAACAAAATAAAATGGTGTTTAAAAATATATCTTCATGAAACAAATGTTCCCATTCCTATGTGTCATTTTCCCACACTTATTATAGCACTTCCTAGGTGTCAGACCATGTCCTAAGAATGTTACAAATCATATATTAGATTATTTAATCCTATGTCATCACTCAGATATAGATACTGTCATTATGTCCATTTTATAGACAAGGAAACTGAGCCACAGGGAGATTAGATAACATGCCCAAGGTCACACAACATCATCTTACAACCAGAACTTGAACGCAGGCATCAGTCTCTTATGTCCATGCACTTCTGTGTCTGCTGTCTTGTCTGTATTAATGATCTAATGGAAAGTCAATGGAGAAGTGATATTTGGGGATGACATTAAACTGAGAGGCTTTTTTTAAAATTAATTTTTATTTTTTAGTTTGTTTTGCTTTACAATACTGTAATCGTTTTGCTATACATCGACATGAATCAGCCACGAGTGTACATGAACTCCCAATCCCGACCCCCACCTCCCCCCTCCCACCCCACGCCATCTCTCTGGATTATCCCCGTGCATCAGTCCCAAGCATCCTGCATCCTGCATCGAACCTAGACCGGCGATTCATTTCACTTATGATATCATACATGTTACACTGCCACTCTGCCAACTCATCCCACCCTCTCCCTCTCCCACAGAGTCCAAAAGGCTGTTCTATACATCTGTGTCTCTTTTGCTGTCTTGCGTACAGGTTTATCATTACCATCATTCTAAATTCCATATATATGTGTAAGTATACTGTATTGGTGTTTTTCTTTCTGGCTTACTTCACTCTGTATAATCGGCTCCAGCTTCATCCACCTCATTAGAACTGATTCAAATGTATTCTTTTTAATGGCTGAGTAATACTCCATTGTGTATATGTACCAACAGCTTTCTTATCCATTCATGTGCGATGGGCATCTAGGTTGCTTCCATGTCCTGGCTATTATAAATAGTGCTGCGATGAACATTGGGGTACACGTGTCTCTTTCAATTCTGGTTTCCTCGGTGTGTATGCCCAGCAGTGGGATTGCTGGGTCATAAGGCAGTTCTATTTGCAATTTTTAAAGGAATCTCCACACTGTTCTCCATAGTGGCTGTACTAATTTGCATTCCCACCAACAGTGTAAGAGGGTTCCCTTTTCTCCACACCCTCTCCAGCATTTATTGCTTGTAGACTTTTGGATTGCAGCCATTCTGACTGGTGTGAAATGGTACCTCATTGTGGTTTTGAATTGCATTTCTCTGATAATGGGTGATGTTGAGCATCTTAAACTGAGAGGCTTTTTGATGAAGTAAGAGTCTCACTTGGAATCAGTGTAGTGATGTGGGGAACTGCAGATACTGGAGTCAGATAGTTCTGGATTCAAGCTCACTGTACTGCTTACTGGATGCATGTCCTTGATCCCTCCTTTCACTCTTTGTGGCAGTGCTGTACCTCCCACTCATGGTGGGGCCAAGGCCTCATAGAGATTGACATGTACTGGGTCCCCCGACTTTGGGGTTGACCATGTGACTTGCTGGCCATGAGAAGCAGGTACTCCAGGTGGCCCTGGGTCTTCATCAGTGCCCCGCCTCAGTAGGAGTGGAGCCAGCCCAGCTACAACCTGTAGGTGTATGAGGGAGACGTAAATACTTAACATGGTATGTCTCACTCACACTTTGTTCTTGCTTGTCTATTTCCCTGAGTGTAAAATGAGGCTAAGTCAGATTTTGTCAACTGTAAAGGGGGAATACAACACCTCCCTCTTAGTGAAGCTGTGAGAACTTACTGAGATAAGAGTGCAGATGAAGTAAAACTTACTTCAGTTTCTATTGTTAAAGAATTGGTATCAAGTTAGGGTCAGTATTAAGCTTTTCAGTGTTTATAAAGGGAAGTATGAAATTATGATATGCTATGTGTTACTATAATATTCAAATAAGCAATATTTACCAAGCTCCATTAAGATCTAGTTTCAAAATATTTTTATTTTACTAACAATATGTTCTTATCTATGCATTAACATGGGGTTCTTAATATACAAGTAATTTCATGTATTTGAAATGGATGAAGTACTTTTCTTTTAGAATGGGCTTTTTATTTTATTTTAACCAGCTCAGTCTAAACATTTTAGCCTACTAAATTCATAGGTATATTTTTTCACAGTGTGTATATTTCTCATGTGTAATTTGGCTATATGCAACAATTTCTAGGCTAGGTTAGTTAAAACTTTCAAACATTGACATAACCTGGATAATATTTCCAAAGTATAACATATGCATATCTAATGTAGAGTCTAAATATGGTTTAATGATTTAAAAGGATAAAAAGAGAGGAAATAGATTGTTTAGATGAACTGAACCTTTGCTTGGCTTGCACTTTCCATATTTTTAAAAAATGAGGTCTCTAGCCAAGGAGACAGAATGTAGAAATTTTGCATCTTTTTGCAATGAATCCTGTGGGGTATTTAAAAACAGGTGTATAGGGAGGAAAACGTGATCTGTTGTTTTTTCTGCACTAATTTTAATGGATATCATCCAAGAGTAATTCTTCTACTCTATGTTAATTATAAAATGTTGATGAGTCTTTCATGTCATAATTAGTATGCTGTAGCTTATTTTTATCTCTTACCTCTTTGGTCAAAACCTGGTCCATTGACTTTTTTTTTCTTCAATGAGTTAACTGCAACTTTAATTAGTCTGTAATTATAGCAGTGCAATTGGGGATCTATTCTACAAACAAATCACATATATTATAGCAAGATGGAGGATTGCCAGCATATTGATAATGGTGTGCTGATAAGCCAGGTCTTTGATGAACAGTGTTGGCCAGTTTCTATGGCATAAATATTTCCACTGTGGCTGATGTCAAGCTACCCATCCTTTGACAGCTTCCTCTCAAAATTCTAAATAGGTAACAATAAACTTTTATAAGCAAATTCAAGCCAGCACACAAACAGCTAATTGTTACATACTGACAATTATGTTGGAATAATGATACTTGTTAATTATCCTGCAGTACCTTCATTCAACTGTAACTCATCCATTAAGAGAGAAGCTTCCTGTAAGACTGTTAAGGACTCTTTAGAACGGTGATTATAATCATTTAAGTCATAGACTACTTTGAAGAGCAAATCAAAGCTATAAATTTTCTCTACGAGAAAAAAGAGTACACTCTAAGAATTATGACTGTGATTTTTAGGGGATTCTTGTACCTCCTGAAACTTTTCCATGGGTCTCAGATTAATA
This sequence comes from Aepyceros melampus, assembly GCA_006408695.1. Lineage (NCBI taxonomy): Eukaryota > Metazoa > Chordata > Mammalia > Artiodactyla > Bovidae > Aepyceros > Aepyceros melampus. The sequence goes on from SJXQ01001078.1 coordinate 128,332, forward strand.
ATCGCTGCTATCTCTTTGGGCCAAACTAATTTGGCAAGCAACATTCTGAATATCTTTGCTTCTGTTCACTAAGTTTGTAAATCACTAGAGAGCTCAAAAATCACTATGTCATTGCAGTAGAGTTGAATTGCCAATACTTTGTTAATTGTGTTTACTATCTGGCCTCTTCTATCATTATCCTAAAATTCAAGGATCACGAGGAACTCAAGAGATGATGAGGTGCACTATTGAGTAACACTGAACAATTAAGTTTTAGTTTCTCCCTTTATTCCACAAATTTTTTGTCAACTATTGTATCAGGTAACTCTAGGACTTCAACTTTCATTGAAGGAAATATTCCTTATATTATAGGAAATATAAGCTTCCTGTATGTATATATGTGCATATGTATGTATGTCTCTATAGACAAAACCTTAACACCTTTCCCTCCTTTTTTAGTGTTACGCTTAGTTAAACCTATTGCTCTCTGACATGATCAAACACTGGTGTTTTTTTTTTTTTAATATAGTCCCACAGTGCTTATATTTGGATTTTGTGGCACACTTCACAATTAGATTTCAACAATTGTGTAATGATTTTCAAAAATAATCATTTCTTCTACTAGATAAATAATTTAAAGGTCAGGTGATGCCACAATGCACATTACCTAATGGGTTCTGAAAATTTGTTGAATGAAAGAATTAGTAATTTTTTTTTTTAATTTTTACATCTTTAAGAGAAAAAAGGAAAATGAGGATTTTAAAAAAAGACCTAAAGTTTTAATCAAGCAACCAGATTACTGGCTTCAGTTTTAGTATTGTTTCTTTTGGAGTTGATGTTAAAGACAGTAATTGTACTAGACCTTCAAAAGTCAAGAAAGAAACTCATTTGTCCATTTTTTGAGGTTTTTCTTTTGTTGAGTCTTTTCAACTTAATCCCTAAATGTCCAGAGAATTTTTGCTCACCAACATAAACCATCACTAAGAATTCAGATTCATTAAAGTTGGCTTATAACTAGCTAAGAGATTTAAAAAATATATATTGAATTGCTTTGAAGATGAGTGTTCAGTTAGAAAATAATGTCAGAGGCCAATATCCTCATTTATTAGTAGAATGGTCCTTCAACTTGGGGAAAATTCAGACTAAAAGCTGGAGCTTGCGTGTTTCAGCATCAGTAAGGCCTGGGGCAGAGAAGAGTCTTCTCACACTGCAGACACAGCAGGCATGCCATTATAATCACAGCTGATTAAATGTCCAACTAAAGGTCAGATGTCCCTGTCAGAAACAGAATCTTGTTCTTTGAGCTCTTTAACATGGTTTCCTGTGGAGACATTTTTTGGCTCAGTACATTGGAATGTGAGGTCAACTTATTTACTACATATTTATTGTGATTGATATATTGTCCAGACTCCAGTAACAGCAAAAAGGAACACAGGATACTTCATGTCTTTGACAAATTTACATTCTAGCAAAGCAAGAATATAAATCATGGAAATACAAAGCAGGCTGAATGAAAAGCTGAAGATGCATAAACTGATAGAAAAGTCAGATTTTACTCCTATTTGAATAAATCAAGCAAGGCTTCATGGAAGAGGTACCACAATGAGCTAGATATTGAAGAATGGGTAGGATCACATCTGATGAAGATTGGAGGTATAGAGAGCATTCTGTAAGCAAACAAATTACACAGCAAGTAATTGAACTTGAGTAGAAATGTATAATAGTTGTGATGATGTAATGGCGGCCACTATAGGAGTGATGAGGGCTATAGAGGCAATGAAGGATTGAGTAGGAAAGTTGTGAGTTTGAGACCAGTAGTTATCACTTGACCCGTCCTTTTTATGAGACAGTAGACATACATCTATTTATGACACCAGTTAATAGAAATCCAGGTCTAGAACAAATGATGAAAACAAATAGGTAGTGTGGGTTGACTCTTTGGACCTTCTACCATATTCTCTTTCTTTTCATTCTTCTCCAAGTGGAACTTGTATCTGATTTCATCCCTGGTGAGGAATAACTGATAATGACTTGGGGATCACTAATAGAATGGTGGGAATAATAATTCTGAAGAGCATTCTTATGTTATCAGGACTCTTTAAATCAAAGGCTTCAGGACTCCAAGGAATCACATTGTAATTGAACAGTATGAAGCAGGGTAGACAGATTGCTGTGGAAGAACTGGCTTGGGCCCCTCACATTACATTAACAGCATTTCCATGTCTCCCTCTGTGGCTCATAGGGACCACTGGTTGTAAGAATGACAGCCTGACTCAGAGTGTGAATAGCAAGACAAATCATTCCCAGTTGTGAGAATGACTCAGTGTATAGGTGCTATGACTTATTAGTCATGCTCTTTTCATGAACTAGTGAAGGGCATGAAGCAGCTAACACAGGGGAAAGCTAACTAAAAATCAAGAGGTTCTGGGTTTTAAATCAAGATTTAAGTAGCAATTTTCACATTTGTTGGGGAAAAATCTCGAATTGGATATGTAAGTTCCAAGAGTCATTTTACCTCCTTAATATCATATAAGAAGGCATAAATTATGGGACATCCCTCTACCCCTCCAGAGTACAGAACCACACAGGATGTCAACTCTTTGAGAGTTCCTTTCTGGGTGCCTGTCCTGTACAGAGGGCTGTGGGAAGGTGCGAGCTGAGGACGGACAGCTGACAAGGGAACTGGGGGCCTGCATCCTCAGTCAGCTCCACAAGGTGACATTCTGTCAGGAAGATGTTCCGCTGCACAGATGGCCCCGGTGAGTGGTTATGGGAGTGCTGCTGTTGGCAGGAAGGAGGGATCACGGTCCGGAATCTGCCTGGAAGCGGTGAGAGAGCAGGTTGTAGATAATGGGGTTGACTGCTGAGCTCAGGTAGAAGAAGACACCTGGAACGCAGAGGATTAAGAGACAGGCTGACGGGGAGGCACCACACGGAGAAGCATAAATATTTAATAAAGGTCTCACGTCCCTTTGAGTCCCTCCTTTGGAAGTGATAATATATGCAAGACTCTAACTGAGAATACAAAATACTCTGAACAGATCTGCCACCTGTGTGCTTTAGGAACCAAACCTAGAGAGATTAAAGAGTCTTGGAAAAATTTAAGCTGGCATGGGATCTCTCTGAAATGTTCAGCAACTTCCTTTGATCCCCACTTGTTTAATTAAAGAACATGTTCCCATAACATTAACGTGAGATGCTTAGTATCAGAGGAAAGAGATGTTTTTATCTTATGCTTCAATCTATCATTTGAAACTGCAAGTAATGGAGGAATAGTAAATCAGTCAAGGCATAATCTCTGTTAAGACTCCTTATGATGCCAAATAGCTCTTCAAAGAAGCATTCCCCAGTGTCCTTTTCCTGCCAATTCCTTCCCCTTGATGGCTCTTCCCACCTTATTTCCAACCCTAATGAATTATTGTATTGTTTTCCATTTGTTTTCTCCACCAAATGCCTTACACACTGCCATTTTCTTGGTTGATACACGCTTTTCATTTATTACCATATCCCATTTTATTTCCTCAAGGCCCATGGGAGCGTGAAGAATCAGAGGACTTAAGTTTCTGATCTTGGCCCTTGCTTATCTGTGACCTTGGACAAAACTGGCATTTCAATTTCTTGTTCTTTGTAAAATGGAAATGATAATACCATTTTAACCCTCCTCCCTGGATTATTGTGAGGATAAAGTTGAGGTACTGTCCACAGAAGGGTTGAGAATAAGAATATAAAACAAGTGATAGATGCTATCCTCAACACATTCATTGTCATTCTCATTTATATAGTTGCTATAAACATTTTTGAGATATTGTCCAGAATAATAAATAGTTTAACACAGAGAAGGTCCTAATGTCCAAGTATAAGCTGTATACAAGCCCTGCTGAATAAAAAGAAAAAAATGGTGGTAGAAAACAGATAATACATACGGTATTCAGTATACACATGAATGTTATTGCTCCGTGCATATCTGGACTTTAATTTTTACAAATTTCTCTTATCTTTCCTCCATAATGATGTCTTTGTCTTTGATAAAGAGCTTGTAGAACCAGCCAGTGACTAGCAGAGAAGCGGGATAAAAGTGGTCTGAACTTAAGGCTAACAGTTACACTAACTGAGAACGAAAGACTTGGGGGGCCATCCTTTGCTCCATTTGAGAGGAAGGAACCCTGAACTTGAAGTCAGGTGACTCAAGCCTGAATCTTAAGTTTACTATTTGCCCATTATCTTTGGACAAGTCATTTCTTCTTTGTAGAACTGTTTCTTTAACAATAAAATGTTGATGATGATGTTTATAAATTTGTGATAGTCATAGAAAGATACACTATAGTTTAAAAAGTTCTTTAATAGCTATTATTTTATTAGCTTCTCACCATTAGCCTGTGGGCTTTCCAAGTGGCGCTAGTGGTTAAGAACCCCCCTGTCAATGCAGGAAATGTAAGAGACGCAATTCCATCCCTGGATCAGGAAGATCCCCTGGAGTAGGAAACGGCAACCCACTCTGTTTTTCTTACCTGGAAAATTCCACGGACAGAGGAGCCTGAAAGGCTACAGTCCATGGCGGCGCAAAGAGTCAGACATGACTGAAGTGACTTAGCATGCATCAGCCTGTGCTGTGTATAGAACAGGCATTATTGCCATATTATAGTTGAGGAAACTTGGGAAAGAAGGAATCCATGTTTTGCTTATAGCTAAGAATATTAAGGGTACTGAGATGCAAATTCAGGCCCTCTGATTCAGCAACCTTTCCACCACTCTCCACCAGAGTCTATGATGTCCTTAATGAGCAGCATTAAAGTGGCCTAAAAGCAGAACTTGATGCTCCATGAATGCCCTCTGGCTGGCTTTCAGGAGGTTGTAACACTACTGAAGACAATACCGGGTTTCAGGGACGTGGTTGTTTAATAAATAAGAACCAATTAAATCCTGTGGCCATTGGCAGAAAAACCAAAGGAATCATTTCTTAGACCTTTTTCCTGCTGTGATCATCATGTTTAGAGTTGAGGGTTTTCATAAATAGTGTCTAAAATAGTAATATGGTATATTTCTTTTGAGCCAGTAACCTATTTAATCAATATTTAATACCTAATAATACTTAAATATTTAACATTTAAATACAATAACAATCAAATGTCTTCATTATATGTATATACGCATGGCAAATCTCCATGATAAATTGGTATATACAGATAGAACCTACTTGCTCTAAGCAAGATGAAAAAGCTGCAACTACCTGAACACTTGCGATGCACCCAAAGTATCTACACTTTTACCTGACACCACATGGATGAGATTGAACACAGCAGCCAGGGGTTCAGTCCACTCCTCCACAAAGCTGAAGAATAGCCGATCAATGTGGAATGGGGCCCAGCAGATAGCAAACACTAAGACCAAGACAACTGGAAAAGGAGGATGAAGGGGAGAGTAGAAGGCAGTCAAAGCAAGAAGAGGTATACAGCTCCTTCTGAGTTCCTGCTAGCATTTGCCCTTCATCTTTGTTAAGTTACACTTCCTAAAGGTCACTAGATCCTACAGGACTTCTACACAGAATATGTAAACATGAGAATGAATTTTATAGGATTGAGAATCAGTTTCCCAAATGGTTGTACAAGATTTCTTATATAATGTGAGTTTCCTTTAAGATATTAAAATAGTACTGAATGTATTCAAAGTTCTGAAAACATTCTAATGTGGAACATAAATTATTGCCAGTAGACTGTTATAACCACATAAACTGGATATATAAGTAAAATGACTATGCTCAAGCAAGTCCGTGTTCTTTGAAGTTATAGATTAATAAACTATGAAGTACAGTATGAATTTATATGTTATTCTAGAAAAAAATAGAAGCTTTTATAAATTTAATCATTTAAAATTCTGCAAGAAGCAGGGAAAAGAGAAAGATTGAACAACCATGATCATACTATAAGCATCTCTGGATTGGAATGGGGATGTGTCTATTATAAATTACTAGGGCACAGAATTCCTTCCAGTTGCTTTATGTTTGTTTTTACTTTTTATTTTTAAATCATTACAGATTCACAGGAAGTTGTACCTTCTAGTTTCTTATTTTCAGTTCCCCAGACAGAGATTGGTGCTACCAGAGTTTCTCTATAGGGCATTTAATATGCACGAATATAAATATGTATGTTTTTTCTTCTCTTCTGGAGTTGTAAAATACTTTTCCTTCCTTTTCTTTTGAGATCTACTTCAAAATAATCTTGTAGGGGCTAAAGGAGAGATAGAGATGTAGAGGAAGCAAGATTAGCTATGCATTGATAACTTTTAAAGCTGGATGATGGGTACTTTGGTGTTCACTTTACAGTTCTCTGAACTCATGAGCACATTTGTGTGTTTCATAGTAAACAGTACCTATGTTCCCCATTGGCACTAAACATACTCAGAGTAAGTTACCTGCCTGCTTTATGTGGTTTCAGGACTCTTTGGAAGATTCTTCTGAATTTATTCTTGAATAAAATGTCCCTAATCTGCTTACTATTGTCTACAATTTCCTCTAGTTAAAAATTTTAATTCCTTTTAAAATTAAACCCTCTGCTTGCAAAAGGCGGAGAAGGCAATGGCACCCCACTCCAGTACTCTTGCCTGTAAAATCCCACGGATGGAGGAGCCTGGTAGGCTGCAGTCCATGGGGTCGCTAAGAGTCGGACATGACTGAGCGACTTCCCTTTCACTTTTCACTTTCATGCATTGGAGAAGGAAATGGCAACCCACTCCAGTGTTCTTGCCTGGAGAATCCCAGGGATGGGGGAGCCTGGTGGGCTTCTGTCTATGGGGTCGCACAGAGTCGGACACGACTGAAGCGACTTAGTAGCAGCAGCAGCAGCAGCTTGCAAAAGGCAAAGGGTTCACAGTGTATTTTATCATTGTAACTTTAATGTGAGTACACTTAAGCCTCTTAGTGAAAGATTAGGTTCAAAAAGGAAGGGAGAGAAATACTGAAGGGACTAGATTGCTTGGCAGAGAAGATCAGGTGCTAACAGGTGGTAAAAAATTTCTAAGAAGATGATTAGTAGAGCTGAAAGACATAGTTTAGTGACCTCACAGGTTTTGTTGTTGTTGTTCAAGTATATCACATAGTTGCAGTGAAAGTTTCATATGCATATTATCCTGGAAGACTTTTTTTTCTTCTAAACCTTACATTTTGAGTTGGAAAGTATATCACAAATTTCCTTTCCCTAACTGATCAGTATCTTATTAGACTAGTGCTGGATATTGTATTTTTATAAAATTCTTTTGGGAGAGTATGGATCAATGTCTGGATTTTGTTTTAAAATCTTATTTATATAAAAGAGTGTACTGTTTATATAAAATCATGCAATGTCATAGGAGAAATGACTGCTTAGAATATTCTTAACTAGCTGTTCTTATTCTGGAAATAAAAGATTTCATGAAGTCCAAGCTTGGTATCAGAGGGTTTTTTGATCCTCTGAAATGGACTATCAAACATTTGATGGATGCTCATTTATGTATTTTCTGAATGGCAAATTCACTGTTTCCATAATACTTTTAAAGAAACTCATAATACAAAATAGGTTAAGAACCACCTGCTCATTTTAAAAGGGAAAAGAGATACTTGAAGGCTCTGAGAGTGGATATGATTTGCCAAAAACTGAACAGAGTGTGTTATAATGGATGCAGTTTAGTGTGTTGTACTGAGGTCTTTAAAACAGAACAAAATAGGCAGGCCCTAGATGCTTGAGTAAGCCATGGAAGAACAGAACGTGATATTTTGCTTGAAGAGAATTTTGATCTGATACCAGCAAATATAACAAGCAATTATACCAAATATAACTGCTTTCCCTTAACAAACAATTACAAAATAGAGGACTCACACAGCATTTTAGTGACTGATTTTCTCGATGGTCTTTGAATATTTGCAGTCACTTTATCTGCCTCAAGCTGTTGGTCTTCTTCAGCTGCAAGGGAAAAGCAGAGAGATATAAAGAAAAGGAAACAGTTTTTCCTCCTATTAAGATCTAAGCAGTGTGAGTCTAACACTCATTTTGCAAGTTAAAAAACAAAACAAAACGAAAAAAACCTAAGAGAAATGTAAAGTGAAAGTGAAAGTCACTCAGGCATGTCCGACTCTTTACAACCCCATGGACTGTAGCCTGCCAGGCTTCTCTGTCCATGGAATTCTCCAGGCCAAAATACTGTAGCGGGAAGCCTATTCCTTCTCCAGGGGATCTTCCCATCCAGGGATGGAACCCAGGTCTCATGCATTGCAGGTGGATTCTTTTCTGTCTGAGCCACCAGGGCAGCCCAAGAATACTGGAGTGGGCAGCCTATCCCTTCCTTCTCTAGAGGATCTTCCTGACCGAGAAATCGAATTGGAGTCTCCTGCATTGCAGGTGGATTCTTTACCAGCTGAGGTACAAGAGAAGCCCCAGAGAAATGTAAGAATTAGCTAAATGTTTAACAATAAGTTGGAGGTGGAACTGGACTCAGGTCACTTAACTCAACTGTATATCAGTTCAGTTCAGTTCAGTCGCTCAGTCGTGTCCGACTCTTTGCGACCCCATGAATTGCAACACGCCAGGCCTCCCTGTCCATCACCAATTCCCGGAGTTCACCCAGACCCACACCCATGGAGTCAGTGACGCCATCCAGCCATCTCATCCTCCGTCGTCCCCTTCTCCTCCTGCCCCCAATCCCTCCCAGCATCAGAGTCTTTTCCAATGAGTCAACTCTTCGCATGAGGTGGCCAAAGTACTGGAGCTTCAGCTTCAGCATCATTCCTTCCAAAGAAATCCTAGGGCCGATCTCCTTCAGAATGGACTGGTTGGATCTCCTTGCACTCCAAGCGACTCTCAAGAGTCTTCTCCAACACCACAGTTCAAAAGCATCTGTATATAGATGGGGCCAAGTTACAGGCAACCATTTGTCCTATGGGCTTCTCTGGTGGCTCAGATGGTAAAGAATCTGCCTGCAGGCAGGTGACCTGGGTTAATCCCTGGGTCGAGAAGATCCCCTGGAGAAGAGAATGGCAACCCACTCCATTATTCTTACCTGGAGAATTATATGGACAGAGAAGCCTGGTGGACTACAGTCCATGGGATCTTTAAGAGCCGGGCACGACTGAGTGACTAATGCTTTCACTTTCATTTAACCTATGCCATTCTGTAAAACCATTGTTTTGTAGCTTATTAATAGACATTCCATGGAAAAAAATTCCTGAAGTTAAAAAGTTAGACTTTAGTGATTAGCCATCTATTAGAATGAAATCCCTCTGCTATGAGATGGATAGGCAGTAGAAAACAGAGACAGGCATTATTTCTGCTTCATGATCTTATAGTCTTTATTGTGGATCTTCTTTGAGCCTCAAAATGCTAATAGGTATAACTCATTCATGGGAGACAGTGTATCATCTTTCCTCCACCTCCACCTTCCACATCCCACATCTCCTGTCCTCTCAGGGGATAGTGCTTCTTAGGCTAAACAATACCCTTTCCAACTCTTTTCAGTGGAATACCTGGTACCATCTTGAGAAGCACAATTTGGAAAACTCTGTTTTACAAATACTATCCATAAAGGTTCATATGTTTCTGAGTTAAGATGTTAAAATAACTTCTCCTTACTGGCAGATACGGTGATCTGTAAAGTAGCATCTGATAATTTCAAATATTAACATTTCCTGTACATATATTCTCTCTCACCCAGTTAAGTGCCACCTACTCCTAGGAGACTTTTGTGGCAACTATAGACCATTATCACCTTCTTCCTCTGAACTTCAATAGCACCGAAGATCTACATCATTCATCTAGTTGTGAATTTTTTTTTCTCTTTATGTATTTCAAGTTTGTGGGGATGTTCAGCCAGATAAAAGAAGCTTTAAGGACTCATAATAAACTACTATCAAATATCTAGAAGATAGTATAGTGTTTATTCTCCCTTCTCTTAAAAATAGTGCCCTGATTTTCCTTTAGGGAATTTATTCATTCTCCAGTTCATAGTATTCATTTGGATCTGAATGATCCCATCTCCAGATACAGATTTGTTTTTGCTGCTGTTGTTTAGTTGCTCAGTCATGTTAGACTCTTGCGACCTCATAGACTGTAGACTGCCAGGCTCCTCTGTCCATGGGATTTCCCAGCAAGAATACTGAATTGGGTGATCATTTATCCAGGGATAGAACCCATGTCTCCTGCATTGATAGACAGGTTCTTTACCACTGAGCCACCAGGGAAATCCCAGAACTACATTTACTCCCTATATAATTTAGCTGTCATCCTTCAGTCAGAGTGGTTGGATGATTGAGACCACTAAGATTTCAGATACTTCCTTATACTTTTAGAATGAAAGTTTCATTCCTCTTTCACTGGAACTGCCAGGGAGAGTTGTTTGCTCATTTGTTTTTTTCCTCCTCACCATGAGGAATGTGCTTGGAGCCAACAATGGGCTGTTATGCAGATTTCGAGGTTGAAACCAACACTACAGACAGAGGAGCAAAGAAACAGAAATAAAGCTAGATCCGTGCTGTCACTGTGTGTCTTACTAGATTAATCTTCCCTACAAGCCAGCTCTCCCTCTAGATGTTTCAGGTCTATGCTCCATCTTGTATTTAGTCAGACTGAGTTGGAGTTTCCTCTTCATAGTGTGGAAAGTCCTGACAAACTGAGGGAGGCCATCAGTGGGAGGAAAATTCAACCTGTTTTATAACCTGTGTAGATTAGGATCAATTGATTGAGTTATAAGGAGACATATTTCAGTTCCAGCTAAGGAAAAAATTAGTGTGGTCTGTGCAACAATGGAACAGACTTAGACTTCTTTTAGAATCAGTGATCTTCCTGGGATAGATGGTGTTTTTACAAAATATTTTAGAGAAGGTATTTAAAATTGATTTTACAAAATATTTTAGAGAAAGTATTTACAATTAAATGAGACTTGCAAGAAAGGATCATTAAAAGTTGCCTCCAAAGTTCAACAAATCAATATCCTGTCTTCCTAAAAGACAGATGTGCTCCTCGAAGTCAGGTGCTCTCCACGCTGCACTGGCCTGAAGTATCTGCGTGGACGATTAATAAACCTGGCCATCTTGAATATATTGGTGTTCTTTATATATTCCTCTGTCTTCAGAAAGTAGGAGACTAAGGTTCCATGAGATCTGACCCTTTGCAGTCATCTAGAAATTGGAAAGAAATAAGGGAAATTAGAAAAGGCAGAGGAACCAGAGATCAAATTGCTAACATCCGCTGGATCATGGAAAAAGCAAGAGAGTTCCAGAAAAAACATCTATTTCTGCTTTATTGACTATGCCAAAGCCTTTGACTGTGTGGATCACAATAAACTGTGGAAAATTATGAAAGAGATGGGAATACCAACCACCTGACCTGCCTCTTGAGAAACCTATATGCAGGTCAGGAAGCAACAGTTAGAAGTGGACATGGAACAACAGACTGGTTCCGAATAGGAAAAGGAGTACGTCAAGGCTGTATATTGTCACCCTGCTTATTTAACTTATATGCAGAGTACATCATGAGAAATGCTGGGCTGGAAGAAGCACAAGCTGGAATCAAGACTGTCGAGAGAAATATCAATAACCTCGGATATGCAGATGACACCACCCTTATGGCAGAAAGTGAAGAGGAACTAAAAAGCCTCTTGATGAAAGTGAAAGGAGAGTGAAAAAGTTGGCTTAAAGCTCAACATTCAGAAAACGAAGATCATGGCATCTGGTCCCATCACTTCATGGGAAATAGATGAGGAAATAGTGGAAACAGTGGCTGACTTTATTTTTCTGGGCTCCAAAATCACTGCAGATGGTGACTGTAGCCATGAAATTAAAAGATGCTTAGTCCTTGGAAGGAAAGTTATGACCAACCTAGACAGTATATTGAAAAGCAGAGACATTACTTTTCCAACAAAGGTCTGTCTAGTCAAGGCTATGGTTTTTCCAGTGGTCATGTATGGATGTGAGATTTGGACTGTGAAGAAAGCTGAGCACCAAAGAATTGATGCTTTTGAACTGTGGTGTTGGAGAAGACTCTTGAGAGTCCCTTGGACTGCAAGGAGATCCAACCAGTCCATTCTAAAAGAGATCAGCCCTGGATGTTCATTGGAAGGACTGATGCTAAAGCTGAAACTCCAGTACTTTGGCCACCTGATGCGAAGAGTTGACTCATTGGAAAAGATTGATGCTGGGAAGGGTTGAGGGCAGGAGGAGAAGGGGATGACAGAGGATGAGGTGGCTGGATGGCATCACCAACTTGATGGACATGAGTTTGGGTGAACTCCGGGAGATGGTGATGGACAGGGAGGCCTGGGGTGCTGCAATTCATGGCGTCGCAAAGAGTTGGACACAACTGAGCAACTGAACTGAACTGATTGTGAAATTATTAGGAGTAAATGAGAAGGATTAGTCATGTATGGACGTAAGAGTTGGACTGTGAAGAAAGCTGAGCCCTGAATAATTGATGCTTTTGAAGTGTGGTGTTGGAAAAGACTCTTGAGAGTCCCTTGGACTGCAAGGAAATCCAGCCAGTCCATTCTAAAGGAGATCAGTCCTGGGTGTTCTTTGGAAGGAATGATGCTAAAGCTGAAACTCCAGTCCTTTGGCCACCTCATGCGAAGAGTTGACTCATTGGAAAAGACCCTGATGCTGGGAGGGATTGGGGGCAGGAGGAGAAGGGGACGACAGAGGATGAGATGACAGGATGGATCACCGACTCGATGGACATGAGTTTGAGTGAACTCTGGGAGTTGGTGATGCACAGGGAGACCTGGCGTGTTGCAGTTCATGGGATTGCAAAGAGTCTGACATGACTGAGCGACTGAACTGAACTGAAGAGAAAAATGACATGAGCAGGCTTACATTTTCAGGAGTTAACTAGGCCTCTTTGATGAAAGAATTTATGGAGTCAAGAGTAGATATGTGGAAATGAGTTGAACTTATTTGTTTTTGTCTAGGAGAGAAAAGATAGAAATTTGGACTCATATACCAGCCACAGAGATGAAGATACATGGATATATTTGACAGTTATTTACTGGTTAAATCATTAGTGCTTGATTATAGATTGTTGATAAAAGGTGAAGGAGTGGGGAATATCAAGAAAAACTAGCAGGAATCTAGTATACTGCTGCTGCTGCCAAGTCGATTCAGTTGTGTCCAACTCTGTGTGACCCATAGATGGCAGCCACCAGGCTCCCCCATCCCTGGGATTCTCTAGGCAAGAACACTGGAGTGGGTTGCCATTTCCTTCTCCAATGCATGAAAGTGAAAAGTGAAAGTGAAGTCGCTCAGTCGTGTCCGACCCTCAGCGACCCCATGGACTGCAGCCTACCAGGCTCCTCCATCCATGGGATTTTCCAGGCAAGAGTACTGGAGTGGGGTGCCATTGCCTTCTCCAGTCTAGTATATAGAAGTGCATAGATAGTGATGCCATCCAGTGAGAAAGGAGATTTTGGAGGCAAACAAGTTTGAGGGGGAAAAACTATGAGTTTTAGACTTTTGGGGGTTAAGATGATCTTGAAATAAATGAGTTGAGATGCTAGGGACACCATTGAACATATAGTCTTGGACCTCAAAGTATAGCTGGAGATATTGATGCATTATGACATTTGAAACTCATGGACAGGGATGACTTAATTCAAGGGCAGCATAAAGTGAGAAGAAACAGGAGAGAAAACTGATGTAACGCAGAGTCTTAAGAAATTACGGCACTTTTTAAACGCCACATGTGAAAGTCCAGAAGTGAATATAAGTATGTGAATGTGCTGCTTGCCATGTTTAGTACAGTATGGCTGGAGAAGAAGTTAAGTGGGAGTGTCCATGGCAGTGTATGGAGAGATCATCTGGGGTCAGAATGTGGTGAACCTGGAAGACTTTGCTGAGCTCCAGTTTCATTCTGGGCAAAGTGGTGAGCCATGCATGAGCTTTGAAGGGAGACTGGTAAAAGGATCAAATTTGCATTTTAGACAAATTACTCTGGCAACAGTATGCAAGACAGATTAACAGTTTGGGAGGCTGGAGACACTGGAATATAAATTAAGGAGCTATTATAATCCCACAGTGGCTATGAGAATGGAGACAAGGGATCTGAGAAACAGCATTGCCTAATTACTAGGAGAGTCAAAGCAGCCTCTGAAACCCAGATGACCTGTGCCATTTAACAAGATTGGAAACATGACCTCGGAATTAGGTTCAGAAATACGGGGAAACAGTTGTAAGCTTTGTTTTGGATGTGTTACATTTCATATGCTAACTTGTCCAGCAGACAGTTGGAACCTCAGGAGAGAAGTTGAGGCCAGTGCTGTAAATTTAGGAGCCTGCACAGGATTCTTCATCGAAAGACATGGGTTTGGATGAAAACTATCAGAAAGCCAAGTTCCCTGTTTATGGGACAGAAGGAGGAAACAGGTTCTGTAATCTACTAAGAAAGTCAGAGAGTGAGAACTGAGGGAGTACTGTCTCTTCAGCTACCAGAGAGCAGAGTGATTGAGGAGTAGGAAGCCCACAGTGCCAAATGCTGTAGTATGAGCTCACTACCTACACTGCTGGGTGCTATGATTAGAAGTTACTGATGGGACTTCCCTGGTGGTCCAATGCTTGAGACTGCTTTCCAATGCAGGGGGTTCAGTCTCTAGTTAGGGAGCTATGATCTCGCATGCCTCATGGCTGAAAAAACCAAAACATAAAGCAGAAGCAATCTTGTAGCAAATTCAATAAAGACTTTAAAAATGGTCCATGTCAAAAGAAATCTTTAAAAAGGAAGTTGCTGCTAACCCCTGAATAATCAGTTTCAAAGTATAACCACAGAATCACTAGTTCTAAAATGGTGGAGGCCGGTTGTTATGTGCTTAAGAGGGAAATAAGGAAAACCAGACAGGAGGAAATTTATCTGCATTTCCATTACTCATATTTTATAATTTTTATTGTTTTTCTGGCCCCTATGACCATTTAATCAGAAAAGATTGTTGTTTTAAAACTATTTATGAAGTGTTATATAAATATAACCGTGTTTTTTTTTCCAAATAGCTACATTTTCATCACATACCTCATAGTTGCAGTGCTAAAGCCTTTTTTTTCAGTGGACTTTTATGACTATACCAGCAGGCTGGCCTTAGGTAACTTTGTGTTTTCCAAGGCATAAGAAAAGCTTTTCAATCAAAATAGTCTGTTTTCTTTTGCATGATGAAGTGATCTGGCTCTAATTTGTCAAAAGGTAATTAAGATACCAGATAAAAATATAATTCGATATTATAAACTTAAATGGGTTTGTCTCTTCAGCAAATATTTTCAAGTCCACACATAAAGTACAGAATGCTGCCATACTTTCTGATCCCAATTAGATACAGTCTTCTGGTCGACTTCTACAAATTGCCAAAGCCCAGATGGAGGATGCTGGCAGATACACGTGCGTGGCTACCAATGCGGCTGGAGAGACACAGCAGCACATTCAACTGCACGTACACGGTAAGGGCACCTCCGTGTCTTAACAAACGAGTATTTCTATGGTCTTTTTAAAAAAGCATGTTGGTCCCATTTTTACTGAATTGTAATGTAAAAGAAACGAGTGTTTATTTTAGTCTGTATGAGAAAAGTATAGAGTTTACATTATGGCCATTAGTCATATTGAAGATTTTCAGTTTTCATGTTCTCAAGTAGACATGCTAGAGCTCATAAACACTACCTTGTGTTTTAATTGTTTGAATTCTGTCAGCTAATAGCTTTGTACAGATAAGTTTGGTTGAAAAACCAGAAGTTGCAAGTTTTTTCCTTCACATTGTTTATGATTATCTTGCCTGCCTAAAAGATTAATTTTCTGAAGCTAGAAGTGAGTGGAAGCTATCTTTGACTGAGGATCTTCCCTCGTGTACTTTAATAAAAAGTCTGAGTGGCCATGGAATGCCTCATGAATATTGCAGCTTCGCAGTCAACTTGAAAGACTCCCCGACTGTCATTGTGAGACTTCAAATCTGTAGAGGTTCATCAGAAAGGACCGAAAATTGAACATTTGGACTTTCCTAATTCAGCCAAGGATATTTACAGAGAGCTAGCAAAGATCTCCTTGTATGCTTTATTCATTTTCTCTAATTCATGTAATTGCTTGCTAAGCCTTTTATTGATTCATTCCATCCATTCATTCATATATTCACCCCATATTTACTGAGTGATCTTAACCTGAAATAACACCCCAGCCTTTAGCTTAACTCCAGGTATATAGTAGGAAGTCAATAAATGTTTGTCAAATGAAAGAGTAATAATAAGTGAATGAAAAAATTTTATGTGAACATTGAGTTCTTCTAATCTGTTTCTTTACATGTTTTCTTTTAATTAAATCACCCAGTTAAAAAGTTCAAGTGATCGGTTCTCTAAATGATTCCAGTAAACCCACTTTATTCTTTCCCCTGTTTTTCAGATATGAACATCTGGCTTATGTCATATACACAAACCATATTTCTTAGAGGACCTTTAGTTTTTCATTGAATAATTAACTTAATGATCAATATCTGACTGTAACCATCTTGGAATTGTCTCACCATACTTGAAGTTAGAGGACAGATTGACTGTGCTCTTCCTTAAGTTGCCTTGAATTTACCTCATTCCTTGTGAGGCCTTCTATATGTTTCCAGTGTTCTTTGGCAGCTGTCTCCAACATTTACTCAGACCTCAACTTCCATCTAAGAGTGTGCTGGGGGAGGGCCTGCTCTCCTCCCCCATTTTCCTGTCCTGAGTCTCCTGGTCTCCTTTTTGTGCAGATTATTTATCTTCTCCTTTCCAATAGCTTCAATCCTAATCTGGTCTCCCATTGCTGGCTAAGAGGAAGCAGTTGAGTAGGATAGCATGATATGTTGCCATCATCTCAGGCACTGGACTGATGCCAACTTTGGTTTAAATTCTTTGTTAACCATGATTTGTATAACTTTGAGCAAGCCACTTAATTAATCTCTCTGAGTATCTGACTTGAAGAGTGCTTTTGAGGTTTAAAGGTTTTAGATATAATATTATCTCCTACTTCTACTCTTTTAGAAGCTGTCCAGAAAAGAGAAGTTATTTGTTCTCTAGACTGCTTTAAATTACATAAATGAAGACTCTGTAGTGAAGAAGAGAACATGTGCCCAGAACTGGGAAGAACCAGACCTCAGTATTTGGGGATCCCAGACTTGTATTCATAAAACTCATATGTATTGCTTTTTAGAAATACATCTTTCTGGACGCTCCCACATCTCATGAAAGAGCATCTCTCATGCAAGTAATCTGAGCCTTTACATGGAGAAACATGGCCCAGACTGTAAAGACTGGTCTAGAGACTTGCCAGTGTAGTCAAGACTGACTGAAGACTAGAGTCCATGAAAGAACTCGAGTATCCCATCAAACACAGGGCAACAACAGAAAAGAAAACAGCAGATCCAATATCTGAGCAAATACAAGTCTATCAACATACTGTCTAACTATGGTAACAAAATATATGTTAGCAAGAGATTCAGTTAGAGTACACAAGTGGAAAATTATCAGAGACAAGGGGAAGGAGGCTGGAGGATATCTGGGTTAGTGTGTAAAAAGAGAGAAACACAAAGTTGGTGATTGTAAGGATTTTTAAAAAACTACCAGACTAGGCAGAAAATATAAAAGTCTTCTTGATATGAATTACCATAGAATAGAAATAAGATATATTACTAGCTGAAAATGTTTCCCCTAATAGGATCTTGACTTGTCTGGATAACATTTCATCAACCTGAAGGAAGAATAAATGATGAAGTGAACTTCTAATCTAACATTGATCGTGATCAACCTGGAGGAAGTGGTTAACATGACAGGAATATGAACAGAAAGTGTTGGCCTTCACGATGGCTGTGTCACATTGGAGGGACATGGTGCCAGACTTGATCCTGTCCTCTTTCATATTTGGACTCATAATTTCAGGGAGAATTGGAGATGTTAAAAAAGATGTAGGAATTTCTAAGACATTAGTTGATGGATTTCACAAAGACCTCAGAGGTTAAAAAGGACAAATTAATCTGAGGCAAAAAAAATTGCGTAAGAATAGGGAGAGAGTGGCTTAAAGGTACCACACATTGAATTACTTGAGATATTGACTCTGTCTAATTATTAATTTGACAATTCAATTTTGTAATAAAGCTAAGAAGTCAGTGATAGTTTGCAGTAGCCTTCTTATACTCTTGCTTTCTGAGTGCTTCCAAAGTATTATATCTAAGTCTGGTGCTGTATATTAAGAGGGACATTGAAAAGTCTATAGGCAAGCAACTGTCATTTAATTATTTCTTTTATTGTTTAACCAATCCGTAGCTGTTTTTGACACGACTAAGCGACTTCTCTTTCACTTTTCACTTTCATGCATTGGAGAAGGAAACGGCAACCCACTCCAGTGTTCTTGCCTGGAGAATCCCAGGGACGGGGGAGCCTGGTGGGCTGCCGTCTATGGGGTCACACAGAGTCGGACACGACTGAAGTGACTTAGCAGCAGCAGCAGCAGCAGCAGTAGCTGTTTTTAAAATTAGGATTTGTTTTAATCCCAGGACTAGCATACTCAGCAAGCGAGTCTTTTCTGTCCATACAATTGTCATCCACAAGTATTCAATCCTAAGAAACTCAGCTTTCAAATTGCTTATTATTTTGCTTTTCTATAAAAAAGGAGTGTAGATGCTTCCATTTTTCTCAAACATTGAAGAAAGTGTTTCCAAAAGGTGGAGTAAGGGTGCATGGTCTCCTAGACTGGAAATGAAGTCATGATCACGAGAAGGGGAACATTCTTATGATCTCCTGTGTTTTCCAGGGGAAGTTCTATTATAGACGGCGCAGGCTCTCAGTAGGTGGTCCTTTTGATGATCAAAGTTTCATAATTCTGGAAGTTCTAATTCTCTAGACCAAACTATGAAATTATATTTAAACCTCAGATACTTGCCAAGCGAGACAGATGTTTCCACAAACAAATGATTCTTTGGGGTCTAATGGCTCAAGCATTCATCTGCACGTAATTATTTTCTAGCCAAAATCAACCAAGGTGAAGCACCCAGAAGTAGAATATTGTGGTGAAAAGCTTTGAACTGGGGCTTCTACACTCCAAGTATTATCTGGAGGACAGTGGGCTTCGATGCTAACTTTTTAAAAGCTTAGTTTTCTCATCTGTAAAATGGAAAGGATGAAGATAATACCACAATCAGGGAAGTTGTTCTGAGGAATCAATGCAAGACTAGACATGAACAATATAGCCTGGTGTCTGGTTCCTGGTTGTCATCTGTAAATAGCAGCTTAATGGACTGTTTTGGCCAAACACATATTTGGCTTCTGGCCCTGCTCATTACACAACATTTTAACAAATATATCTAATGTCCTGCTGTCTTCACTGCTGGCCAGGAACTATTTTGTGTCTGTATGACTTGTCTGGCTAAAACATTAGTAGAGCACCCTTAATTTTATTATTTGGATGTATTTGCTTGGCTAAAATATGCTAACACCCACTTAATTTTCTTTCTATATCGTTTTTGTGTTTTGTGTAATAGCTCACTTGTGGCCTAGAGGAGACTTAAGAATACTGTGGAGAACTTTTCCCTTTTAAAGGACAACTTTAGTTCAGGTCTCTACTATGCTGTTTTCTTGGTACTGGTGAATTTATTACTCATTATATTATAATTTTCGTGGGTAGGGAGTCTCCAAGGCACTTTTGATCAGTTATGTATTAATTCAAATTTTACCATGATTTGAAAAAAATGCATTAATGTCTCTGAATGATTAAAGTAATAGGCAAAATTTAGACCCACAGTACGTTCAGAGGAAGGTATTTTGATTTGGGCATGATACAGGCCTGGAGCTTTTAGAAGAAAGAAAACCAGTAAGTCGAATAGAGTTCAATCTTCTACTTGGAGTACACACTATGCAGACATCTTATTGTTATCACAAAATAGTATTACCTTACTAATTGCTCTTCTACAACAGTGTTCACCTAAATTCAAAATTCCAAGACCATCTCTTTGTGCTAGAAGGGAATAATAGTATTTATATTTTTATTTAGTTTTTATGTTAAGTGAACGAGCACCATTTATTGAAAAGGCTAATCTTTCCCCCACTGAATGGCTTGGCATGCTTTTTGAAGTCATTTGATTGTACATGTAAGGGTTAAATTTCTCTAAAATCAGTTCTGTTCCATTGCCTAATTGTGATTCTTATGACAGTACCACTCTGTCTTTTATTCTTTTTTCCCCAGCTTTGTTGAGATATAATTGATGAATAAAATTCTATACATTTCAAGTGTAACATGGGATGATTCAATGTATGTATACTTTGTGAAATATTATTACAATCAAATTAACACATTCACCATTTTACACATTAATATTTTTGTGTGTGTAGTCCTACATTGGAAAAGGAAATGGCAACCCACTCCAATGTTCTTGCCTGGAGAATCCCAGGGACCGGGGAGCCTGATGGGCTGCCGTCTATGGGGTTGCACAGAGTCGGGCATGACTGAAGTGCCTTAGCAGCAGCAGTGAGAACATTTAAGATCTGCTGTTACCAGTACGTTATTTAGTAGCATAGCAGTCACATGGTGTACATTAGACTCCCAGAACTTGATCTTGTAAATGAAGGCTTGTACCTTTTGACCAGTATCTCCCCATTTCCCCCAGCCCCCCAGCCCCTGGTACCAGCATTCTATTCTCAGGTTCTGTGAGCTCAGCTCTTTAAATTCCACACAGAAGTGAGATCATATAGTCTTTATCTTTCTCTGTCTGGCTTATTTCACTCAGCATAAGGTCCTATAGTTTCATTCAGGTTGTTTCAGTGACAGAACTTCCTGCTTTCTTGTGGCTGAGAAGTATTCCATCTGTCTGTCTGTCTGTCTGTCTCTCTCTCTCTCTCTCTCTCTCTATATATATATATATATATATATATAATGTATGACAGTGCATATAATAAACACACAGATTATAGGGAATGAAGAGAGAGAAAGACAGCATCTTCATTATCCATTCATCTATGGACACTTTGTTCCTGTGTCTTGGGTTTTGTAAATAATGCTGCAACGAACATGGGAATCTTTGAGATACTGATTTTATTTGCTTCAGATATGTAACCAAATATGGGATTGCTGGACCATGTGGTAGTTCTATTTTTAACTTTTTTGAGGAAAGTTCATGCTGTTTTCTAGTGGTCATTACCATTTACATTCCTACTGAGAGTGTACAAATTTCTTTTTTTCCACATTCTCACTAACACTTGTTATTGCTTGTATTTTTTAAAACCATCCTAATGGGTGTGAGGTGATAATTCACTGTGATTTTGATTTACATTTCCCTGATGAGTAGTGATGGTGAGCTCCTTTTCATATACCTGTTGGCCATTTGTATATCTTCTCAAAAAACTGTCTATTCAGGTCCTTTGCCCATTATATACTTGTATTATTTATTATTTGTTAGTGGTTGGGTTTTTTTTTTGCTTTTGAGTTGTCTAAGTTTCTTGTATATTTTTATTATTCACTCTTTATTATATATATGGATATGACACCAAAAGAACAAACAATAAAAGCGAAATAAACAAGTGGAATTACATCAAACTGAAACGCTTCTGCAAAGTAAAGGAACTGATCAGAAAAATGAAAAGCAACCTGCAAAATGGAAGAAAATATTTGCAAACCACAGATATATATGTGTATATATATATTTGCATTTATTATTCATGCTTTTGGTGTCATATCCAAGAAATCATTGCCGAGAACACTGTCAGGGAACTTTATTCTTATGTTTTCTTCTAGGAGTTTGTGGTTTCAGGTCTTACATTTAAGTCTTTAACACATTTTGAGTTAATTCTTTAGTATAATACTGAATTGAATACAGTTCTTGATTTTCATATGTTAAACCAACCCTGCCATTCTGGAATAAATTCCTCTTAATCATGGTGCATAATATGTTTTATGTGTTGCTGGATTCACCTTACTAGTATTTTTTTGATGATTTTTGGGTCTCTTTTCATAAGGGATATTGATCATAGTGTCCTTTTATTGACTCTCTCTGTCTGGTTCTGTTATCATGTTACACTGACCTCTTAGAATGATTTAAGAAGTGTTTCACTCATTCTCTGCTTTGTTTTGAGTTCGTGAAGGACTCAGTTTAATTCTTAAATGTTTGGTAGAATTCACTATTAAAGCCATTCTCCAGTTTTGTGAGTATGTATGTGAAGGATTTTTTTTTTATTATTATGAAGGCAATTTGTTTTTACATGTCTATTCAGATTTTCAGTTTCTTTTTGAGTCTGTGTCAGTAGTTTGTATCTTTCCAAGAAATTATCTATTACATCTAGGTTATAACCTAATTGTTGGCACAAAACTGTCTATAATATTACTGTATAATCATCATTCTGTAAGGTTGGAAGCAATGACCTTGTTTCTTTCCTGATCGGAGTAATTTGGTCTCCTCTCTTTTGTTTTGTCTTGGTCAGTTGGGCTAAAATTTTGTCCCTTTTATTGATCTTTCAAAAAACCAGATATTAGTTTCATTGGTTTTCTCTTTCTTTGTGTTATCTATTTTTGCTCTATTCTTTATTATTTCCTTTATTCTACCTGCTTTGGGTTTAGTTTACTCTTTATTATTCTGATTTCTTTAGGTGGAATGTTAGGTTACTGATATGAGTTTTTAATATAGTTGTTTACAGCTATGAATTTCACTCTTAAGTGTTGCTTTATGTATATCCCGTAAGTTTTGGTGTGTTGTATTTTTATTTTAATTTACCTCAGGGAATTATGTAACATCTTATATGATTTCTTCTTTGAGAAACATGTTATTTAGGAGTGCGTTATTTCATTTCTACATATTTGTGAATTTCCCAACTCTTCTTTTATGATTGATTCATAATTTCATTCTGTTGTGGTTTAAAAACACAGTTTGTATGATTTAATCCTTTTAAATGTCCTGAGACTTCTCTTATAGCCTAATATATGGTTTAGTCTTAAAAATATTCCATGTGCACTTGAGAACGATGTTGATTTTTCTATTCTTGTGTCTATGTGTATCTCTGGATTTATAGTGGTGTCCAAGTCTTCTATTGTTGATTTTTGCCTAATTGTTATATCCATTATTGAAAGTGGAATATTGATGTCTCCGACTATTATTGTTGAATTATCTTTCTTCCTTAGATTCTGCAAAATTTTTGTTCCATGTATCTAGAGACTCTATTGTTTTGTGAATGTGTATGTTAGTTACTCAGTTGTTTCTGACTCCTTGAGACTCCATGGACTGTAGCCCACCAGGCTCCTCTGCCCATGGTATTCTCCAGGCAATAATACTGGAGTGGATGGCCATTCATTCCCTTCTCCAGGGAATCTTCCCGACCCTAGGATTGAACCCTGGTCTCCTGCACTGCAGGCAGATTCTTGCCTGGAAAATTCCATGGACAGAGGAGCCTGCAGGCTACAATCCATGGGATCACAAAGAGTCAGGCATGGCTGAGTGCTTGACACTTTCACTTAAGGCTTCCCTGGTGGCCCAAATGGTAAAAAAAAATCTGCCTGTGGACCTGGGTTCAATCCATGGGTCAGGAAAATCCCCTAGAGAAGGAATGGCTACCCACTCCAGTATTCTTTCTTTGAGAATTCCAAGGATAAAGGAACCTGGTGGGCTACAGTTCATGGGATTGCCAAGAGTCAGATACCACTGAATAACTGTTTTGTTAATATGTGATTATAATTGTCATGTAGTTTGGATAAATTGATACTTTGTGTCATTTAAAAATATCTTACTTGGTTGCTACTAATAATTTTTCTTTCAAAATCTGTTAATATTGGTATAGCCTCTCCATTTGTATTTGTTTACTGTTTGCATGATATCTTTTCCATCCTTTAACTTTCAACCTATTTGTGTCTTTGAATCTAAAGTGGATCACTTGTAGACAACATATAGTTAGGTCATGTTTTTATTTTTCTTTTGCTTTTTAAATCCATTCTGCTGGTCTCTTCTGCCTTTTGCTTAGAGTGTATATACATTGGCATTTAATGTAATTACTGAGATGCTAGGATTTATGTCCACCACTTATATGTATGTATGTATGTGTTGTTTTTGTCTTCTTCCATTACTACCTTTTTGTGTTAAATAGATATTTTCTTGTGTACCATTTTGTTTATCTTATTCCTTCTTTTTCCATATTTTTGAGTTCATTTTTAGTGGTTGCCCTAAGGATTACAATTAGCATCTTAATTAATAATGTTAATACTTTGAATTAATACTAATTTAGTTTCAGTATTATAAAAACTTTGCTCCTAAATAGATCCCTTCCCTTTCCCCTCCTTTGTGCTGTTATAGTCATACAAATTACATCTTTATTCATTGTGTGCCTATCAATATATATTTATAATTATTGATTTATGTTATTGTCTTTTAAATCAGGAAGGAGAAAACAGTGTTACCTGCAAAACATACAGTTTTACTGTCTTACTATTAGTTACCTCTACCAGTGCTCTTTATTTCTTTATATGTATTAAAGTCACTCTTTTTATGCAGCCTGAAGGACTTCCTTTAGTATTTTTTAAAAATTTAATTTAATGTTGTCAATCAGTGGACATTAAAATAGGGAGATTATTGTGGATTATCTAGATGGACCCAGACATGTCATGAAAAGTAGAAAATTAAGGCAGAATTCAGAATGATGAGATGTGAGGTCTTAGGACCTTCCCTTTTACTAGCTTTGTAGATGGTGAAAGGTGTCCACAACTCAAGGAAAATGTGTCCTCTCTAAAAGTTGGAAAGAAAGTGAAGTTGCTCAGTCGTGTCCGACTCTGCGACCCCATGGACTGTAGCCCACCAGGCTCCTCTGTCTATGGGATTCTCCAGGCAAGAATACTAGAATGGTTTGCCATTTCCTTCTCCAGGGGATCTTCCCAAACCAGGGATTGAGCCCAGGTCCCTCGCATTGCAGGCAGATTCTTTATCCTCTGAATAGGCAAGGAAACAGGTTTTCCTTTGAACCCAGCAGAAAGGAAATGAGTCCTTCTGCAACTTTGATTTTAACCCAGTGAAGCCATGTTGATTTCTGACGCACAAAACTGTAAAATAATACACTTGTGTTGTTTAAACTACTAGGTTTGAAATAATTTGTTATGGAAGGGAAAGGAAATTAATATAGTAACTTTCCTGGACAATCTCTGTGAAGTCTGTTTTGATAGACTTTAAAATGCTTTGGGGAAAGGGACTGATTTATTTCACTGAGCAAATTTTGGGTCTGGATAGTTAAAGACAAGTCGTAGGAATGGAAATTTCCAGAGGAAGGCCAGACAGGTCAAATAGTGAGTTTTCTAGAATGGGGCTTTTAGGTAGCTCTTGTTCAGTTCAGTCGCTCAGTCGTGTCCGACTCTTTGCGACCCCAAGAATCACAGCACGCCAGGCCTCCCTGTCCATCACCAACTCCCAGAGTTCACTCAGACTCACCTCCATCAAGTCAGTGATGCCTTCCAGCCTCTCATCCTCTGTCCTCCCCTTCTCCTCCTGCCCCCAATCCCTCCCAGCATCAGAGTCTTTTCCAATGAGTCAACTCTTCGCATGAGGTGCCCCTCCAATATTTACTGTGCTTTTTTTCACTGTGGCTGCAGAGCTGTTTGTTTTCAAGATTACTGCTGAGGTAAGGAAAGAGTGATGGGAAGAGAGTGAGATAAAATGTTGTAAAACTCACTCTTCTTAATTGGATTTAGCTCTTTTTCTTGAATAAACACTTCTTTGAATTATTGCAAGCATTTGGTTAATTCCCGGAGTAGTAAGAAAGTTGGTTTTGATAATTTTCCAATGTTCTTTTTGTTATGGTGGAGTGGATTTTGCGAGTCCTTATTCTGCCATTCTTGCTGACATCTAATCTTTTCTCTTTAAGTTCTCTAGTGGAATGAAAAATAGCCAGTCTGCTTTATGGCTGTTATATTTCTTATTCCCACCATATTGTTTTATTGCAGCAGTTACATAGCCTGTCAAAGCCGTCAATGATCACTTTAGTCCAACAGGCTTCAAGTTAATATTTAAATAACTATTTCGGAGCAATGTGCCATGGACTAATTATTTTTCCTTTCCAGTTGTAAAAGTCAGACAGTCATATTTAAAGGTCTTTTTTTTTTTTCTTAAATGCCATATCATAAGTCAGAATTCAGCAGAAAACAGAAACAATCTAAGCATTTCAAATAGGAAGATTTAACACATTGATTAGATAAATACAAATGAACTACAGATTTGAGGGCCAAGTGGCCTCTAAACTTTGTCTTCAGGAACAACTTCCAAAAAAATAGAAACCTGATCTATAAGGTCATCTATTTTTGAGGACAGGCTTTATTTTAAACTCGTCAGAAACCAGCTTTGTTTGTTATTCCTTTTGCTTGTTTGTTTGCTTTGGTATAGTCTTCTACTTCTATTATTTCTTTATTCCTGATTTCTTTGGGTTTATTTTATTAGTCTTTTTCTAGAATCTGAGTTGAATGCTTAGAACATTTATTTTTAGCATTCTTAGTTTTTAATATATTAATTAGAACTTTAAGATTGCCTTTGTGTAATGTACTGCTTATTGATGGCCTACAGATTTTAGTTTTAATCAGTTTCATTCTAATTAATTTTTTCTACCTGTACACATTTGTCTTGATTTCCTCTTTAATAAGGTTTTTCCCCATGTAGAGAACTTTGTATTTTACTACTGAGTTCGGTGATTTTCTTATTATGATTTTTTAAATTGTGGTATAAATACCTTATTGAGGGTTTTTGTGACCTAATATATAATCTGTTTTGAAAATATTCTGTTGCCATTTGAAAATAATATGTATTCTTTGTTAACAATAAATACACAAATAACATGTGTGTGTATAAACATACATTAGTTCAGTTCAGTCACTCAGTCGTGTCTGACTCTTTGCGACCCCATGAACCACAGCATGCCAGGCCTCCTGGTCCATCATCAATTCCTGGAGTCCACCCAAACCCATGTCCATTCAGTCGGTAGTGCCATCCAACCATCTCATCCTCTGTCATCCCCTTCTCCTCCTGCCCTCAATCTTTCCCAGCATCAGGGTCTTTTCCAATGAGTCAGCTCTTCACATCAAGTGGCCAAAGTATTGGAGTTTCAGCTTCAGCATCAGTCCTTCCAATGTACACCCAGGACTAATCTCCTTTAGGATGGACTGGTTGGATCTCCTTGCAGTCCAAGGGACTCTGATGAGTCTTCAACACCACAGTTCAAAAGCATCAATTCTTCGGCACTCAGCTTTCTCTATAGTCCAACTCTCACATCCATACATGACCACTGGAAAAACCGTAGCCTTGACTACACAGACCGTTGTTGGCAAAGTAATATCTCTGCTTTTTAATATGCTGTCTAGGTTGGTCATAACTTTTCTTAAGGAGTAAGTGTCTTTTAATTTCATGGCTGCAGTCACCATCTGCAGTGATTTTGGAGCTCAGAAAAATAAAGTCAGACACTGTTTCCACTGTTTCCTCATCTATTTGCCATAAAGCAATGGGAACAGATGCTATGATTTAGCTTTCTGAATGTTGAGCTTTAAACATGTATATGTTTGGGTAATTTTAGCTTTCAAATTCTCTAGAACTTTATTTTTTGTTTCACTATGTAGTTAATTTCTAAGAAATACTGAAATACACTACTGTTAGATTTTTCAAATTTTCTCTCCATTTTTATTTACAATTTTGCTTTTTTATTCAATGCATAAAGCATTATCATTATAGTAGATTCTTTCTGAATTACAACAGTTCAGTCAGTAGAAAGTATTATTTTTGCCTTGTATACCAGTTTTTCAGAAATTGATATCTCCCTTATTTTTCTGGTATATCTCTGTCTAGCTCTTTACTGTCAACATTTTTACAGTTTTGCTTGTGCTTTTTAATTAAAACAAAACAAAAACACAGTAACCCTCAGATAGTCTTAACTCTTTCTATATTGACCAAGAAAATTAACTCATTCACATTTATGTTCTTGATTTACATATTTGATTTTATTTCTACCATCTTATTTATTTCTAATCATTTTTCTTATTCCCTTGCCTCCTTTCCTCTTTCTGTTTTTGCTAGGTGAATGGATCAATTATTTAATTGGATATGGGGTGGAGGTGAGGGGCTCTGGTGCATTGGATAAGTTAAATCTATCAAATCTTTAAAATGTTTTTTATATAAACCCCAAAGTTAACGTATCAGTTCAGTTGCTCAGTCATGTCCGACTCTTTGCGACCCCATGAATCACAGTACGCCAGGCCTCCCTGTCCATCACCATCTCCCGGAGTTCACTCAGACTCACGTCCATAGAGTCCGTGATGCCATGCAGCCATCTCATCCTCGGTCGTCCCCTTTTCCTCCTGCCCCCATTCCTTCCCAGCATCAGAGTCTTTTCCAGTGAGTCAACTCTTCCCATGAGGTGGCCAAAGTACTGGAGTTTCAGCTTTAGCATCATTCCTTCCAAAGAAATCCCAGGGCTGATCTCCTTCAGAATGGACTGGTTGGATCTCCTTGCAGTCCAAGGGACTCTCAAGAGTCTTCTCCAACACCACAGTTCAAAAGCATCAATTCTTCGGCACTCAGCTTTCTCTATAGTCCAACTCTCACATCCATACATGACCACTGGAAAAACCATAGCCTTGACTACACAGACCGTTGTTGGCAAAGTAATATCTCTGCTTTTTAATATGCTGTCTATGTTGGTCATAACTTTTCTTAAGGAGTAAGTGTCTTNAATTAAATTGTTATCTCACACAAACTCCAGTCTGTTTAGAGACTAAATACTTAAAATATTAGGATCTTGTTTAAGCTTTCCTTTTTTTTTTTTTTTTACCAATTTCAAATAACTTGATATATATACTTAACATTTAAATATATTGTAACTTTTGTTATAATCTTCATATTCTGTCAACTCCCTCTTCAGGGATTGTATCCATAAACAACTCTATGATTTTCAGGAATTTTTTTGAATTACATGTTATAATGTAGTGTAATTACATATAACATGAAAAAGGTTTGGGATTGTTTTCTTTTAATTTTTTTGACTAGTTTTCCTTATTGTTTTGGCTATTGGTCTGTTTTATTTTCATGTTCATTTGGGGATCCCAGGCACTTATTTGCCAACCGTAAGAACATGAAAATAAAAATCTGATGCTTTCAGATGTTTGCCTAAAAATCAAAAAGGTGTTTATGGATATAATCCCTGAGAGGGAGTTAACACAATGGAAATAATATAACAAAAGTTCCAATACATTTAAATATTAAAAGTACATGTCAAGTTATTTGAAACTGGTAAAAAAGCTTAAACAGGGAGGGAGGAAGGAGGCGGGTTCAGAATGGGGAACACCTGTATACCTGTGGTGGATTCATGCTGATGTATGGCAAAACCAATACAATAATGTAAAGTAATTAACCTCCAATTAAAGTAAATAAATTTATATTAAAAAAAAAGCTTAAACAAGTTCCTAATATTTTAAGGATTTAGTTCCTAAACAAATTGGAGTTTGCATGAAATAGGAATTTAACTAAAAACATTTCTGATATTCATCTATGGTTTATATATCTTTTGTGAATTATTTTAAGCTCATATTATAATTTAAAAATATTTTCTGGATTTTTCCCCCCAAATGTATTTTCTCTATCATATGAGAATTTTAAAGGTTTTCTCTAGATGACAAAGTGTGATTTCTTTATTCCTAGAAACCAGAAGAATATCCAGAAGAATATGACTTTAATAAGAAAAATAAATGTAAAAATAAATTATTTATACAGCTATTTTGTTCTATAAAATATAACTGTGTTTAGAAATTTACACAATTAAATCCCTTAAATAAATTTAAAAAATTTGATACAAACTGATTAGATGAAATTAACTCACCAAAAATGGCAGGGTTAATGCCAGGATAGTCACAACTAGGAAAAAACTCTTCATCATTGCACCTAAAATTAAAAACATTAGATTAACAGAGTCTGTTGCTGATAATTTAGGAGTGACTTGGAGCAATGTTTTCTTTGGTTTAAGGGTGGGAAAAGCCAGATTTAGGGGGAGATATAGCCAATGTGATATAAGGCTTCCCTGGTGGCTCACATGGTAGAAGCATCTGCCCGCAATGCGGGAGACCCGGGTTTGATTCCTGGGTCAGGAAGGTCCCCTGGAGAAGGAAGTGGCAATCCACTTCAGCACTCTTGCCTGGAAAATCCCATGGACGGAGGAGCCTGATAGACTACAGTCCCTAGAGTCAGACATGACTGAGCGGCTTCACATAGCCAGTGTGAAAAATCTATTTTATCAAAAGCTTTAGAAAAACCAAACAGTAGGAAATATATGAATTTAATTTTTGGGTATGTTACTGAATGTCTCATTACAAGGTTAATCCTGTATTCATTTCATATGTGCCAAGAGCATAGTAGGAACAAAGCTCTGTGTGTCAGTGATGAGATTATTAAGGTGAATTGATCAAGTAACATAAATTTTAGGAAGAGTTGCAACGTACACAAATCACTGTTAGATAAAAGAGAGTAGAAAGTGTCACAAAAGTGCTGTTCTACAGATAGAAGTGTTCAGTTAAGAAATCAATACATTATTTCTGTAGGACATAGCATATAGGTGGGACTTGTCCATGCAGAGATTAATAGAGGAACTTCAAGGAAAAGAGAACTCCTTAGGAATATCCATGGGCATTTGAATGGAGAGAAGGGAAAGACAAAGTTGGAAAGAAAGTTTAGGGCAGAGAAAGATGAGGCATAAATGCCAGTCCAAAGAACTAGATAGCTTTCCTAACACTAGTTGAGTGGCTTCAGATAAGAAACTGAGGTGACTACACATTCCTTTGGAGAACTGATCTCTATCTTTGGCTCTGTTCTCTACTTTGAATAAGTATTTCCCTTTATCTGGCCCTAGTATTCTTTTTGCCTATAAATAAAAGTTTGAACTGAAATTTCTGAAATTCCCTAATTCTGTGATTGATCTAATAGGAATACTTAAAAGAGATTGGGGGGAGTATCCTGAAACTTCATTTTTCATAATCTGCTTCTCCAGTAATCATAAGTTATATAATTAGCTTGATCAATTTAATGAAAAAAAAATGTAAGATATGACAATTACAGTTTTCTGGATGAAATATTTGAAGAAATAAATTAACCTTATCTTTCTAAGTAAGTAAAAGTAAAATCACTTTCAGTCGTGTCTGACTCTTTGTGACTCCGTGGACTGCAGCCCACCAGACTCCTCTGTCCATGGGATTCTCCAAGAAAGAATACTGGAGTGGGGTGCCATTGCCTTCTCCAGGGGATCTTCCTGACCCATGGGTTGAACCCGGGTCTCTTGCATTGGAGGCAGACGCTTTAACCTCTGAGCCACCAGGGAAGCCCCTATCTTTCTAAAGACTCGAGTATAGGGTAGTAATACCTATTTATTTGATTTTAAAACTAAATTGTCTTTTTAGAAAGATACATATAACATTTTAGATTTTTAAAATATTAATAAATTTTGCTTTTATAAATTAAATACTACATCTTGTTACAGCCATTGTTATCATCATACTTGTATAGACTTGAAACCTGCAAACTGAGTTTTACAGACTAGGGTCACAGAGTTAGAAGTTCAGGCTTGATAAAGAGCACACACAAGACTCAACTCACTTTTGATTTCCAGGTAAAAATGATTAGAAAGGCTGTCTACTAAACTGACTTCAGAACCTCTGATGGAATATCATTGAATGGAAAAGAATTTAATGTGAGTTCAAATTTGAGCAACCTACAGCATTGATGTTTCCTCAAATTTCATTGAATAGAATGGAGCTCCTTATGAATTCTTCACTTGCTAGTGAAATTTTTCTTAGTTGAAATAGAGTTAATATATAACATTGTGTTAATTTAATGTGTCTAACATATTTATTTAATGTATTTGTGTTTTGTAATTTGATTGCAATTGTATTGATAATTAACAACTGTCATGTCACATAATTATTTCTTTTTTGTGGTGGAATAATTAATATCTAGTCTCTTAGCAAGCTTGATGATTACAATACATTACAGTGAATATAGAAAAATATTGTACAATAATCATTGGCTAACTTTTAAGATTGTAGTCTGAACAACATTTCTATGGTGAATCATGGAATCTTTTATAATTCATGCAAAATGATATCACACTCATACAAAAACATCTTGTAAAACGGTAGTAGTCATTCCCTTTTAAGCATAAACAGAAACCAGAGAAATAAGACCATTCTTTACTTATCAGTTACTTAAAACAGTAAGTACTTGAATTTGCCTTCATAACTTGGCAATCTAGAAAAATTTGTGAAACAGAACTATTCAGCTTTCATGAGGGATGTATAAGTCCTGTTATTTTTTAAAGTTGTATACTATGACAAATGAAATTATAACCTTTAGACAGAAATAAAATTTTGAAATTAATTAAGGGATCAATCTGGATTATCCTGTACTTTCATCTTCCTAAAAAGTTAGCCCTCCACATTTGTCTGTAGGAATAGATTCACTGTCTAGAACATACTTTTTTTTTTTTTAAGAATCTACATTGTCTTCAATACTTTAGCAAGTATCAAATCTTGACTTTAACCCACAGTGAAGTTAAAAATAAATTTGATCATAACATCATACAGAATCTAATGTTTAGATTAGAAACTAATATCATAATGATGACACAGGATATTCAAGCTTAACAATAAAAGCCAAAAGGAAGAAAATGTTCTTCTAAAATAACTTTGGTGGTGTAATAATCACAAACTGCTGTGAAGAAGAATTATTCTCTTTGAATGTTTTAATGTGATTACCTTTCCTTGTGACCGTCAGCTCTTGCTTGGCAGTAGGTTCGGTTGGCCTTTCAACTTAAGGAACACCCAAGGTAAATAACCAGAGACTAATTAAAGGGTGTTAGTGTCTTGCGTCATGAGATTTATCTTCCTTTTACGTTGCACCAATAGGAAGATGACAGAAAGGAAAGATCTGATGATAGCAAGGCCATCTTTACATCAGTCTCAGTTAATGGAATGCAGAGAAGGAAATAGAGTTGTCATTCATAAGATTTGAAAACAGATAATTCACACTTTTTTAAGACTGAATTTTTATGTTCATGAAAATATATAGAGGATTTTTAAGAATATTAATTGCATTTTAATCAACTAATTCCACCTATTTGAATTTAAGTAAGTAAGTAAGTAAAGTCACTCAGTCGTGTCCGACTCTTTGTGACCCCGTGGACTGCAGCCCAACAGGCTCCTCAGTCCATGGGATTCTCCAAGCAAGAATACTGGAGTGGGTTGCATTTGAATTTAAAGGTATTATTAAATGAAAGGTAGCTAGCCATAGCACTTTTACATTTCAAATGTTTCTTATTATTTCAAGAACCTGGATATGAAGTAATTCTACATGTATTATGGGCTGTGGTTGGTCGTCCTCTTTCTAGAATTACAGCCATCAGTATTTAACAATTAGAAAACTGACCATCTTTTATATGCCCAAGAATAATTGATGTTAAGTCCAAATATAAAACACTAATCAATATAAAGTAGGGATCCATTTTCATTTTATTCTTCAGTAAATTCATCATATAAATACCTGTTTGTTGATTGATTAATTTCTTATGAATCAAAGTTGCACTTAGATTTTTTTTTTTTAATTTTTGAAGGAATCTCCATAATGTTCTCCATAGTGGTTCTACCAGTTTACATTGCCACCAACAGTGTGGGAGGGTTCCCCTTTCTTCACATCTTCTTTAGCATTTATTATTTGCACTTAGATTTGTAAATTTCAATAATATAGGCGAACCATTCTGGATGTACAAAATTAAATAACTAAATTCAGAATAATTGTTCTGTTTCAAAGATGGCTTATTCTAACTTACAAAATATAATCTTAAAGCCACCAATATGGGGGGTATTTTGGTAAAATAGCACTAACCAAATAATTTTCCTAGATAATTAAGGAAAGAATATCTGCTTTTGCTTACATTTCTCCACAAAAAAATGTTAACTGTGATTTCATTGTATCTATGAAGTCCTGATCAGATTGTGGTATTTACAGGAATCGATGTAGGACTGCCAGGATACAAACAAGAATCAATAACAGCATTGTGTTGTATTCCTCTTTTTCTCAGAAGTATTTCATGTCTTGGAAGGTTCAGAGTGATGGTCATGACCCTAAAATGTCTATTCAGCTTGCACAGAGTAAATTGAAAATTTCTATTTCTCAGAATAGTTTGACTTCTGCTATCAAAAGAGAAAGATGGCAGAATTTCAAAACTGCTAACACAAGCTGCTACAGTAAGACCAGCCATTCGGTTTAAACTGTTCTGTCACATCATTTTCCTATGGTCATTTGGCTCAATTGATAGTTGCAAGATTAAGGTCTGGTCAGTCCCTAAATTATGAACGTTTTCTATTCCACATAATGATTTCCCAGTCACTGATTTAGAGCCATAACATTGTATAGATTTATAGCTGAGTCTTTATTTAATTCACAAATGCCATAGACTCAAAATATCTTCAATGAGATTGTTTTCTCAAGATAATATATTTCACCTGTGAAGGACAGGAATTCTTCCCCCTCCTAAAAGACAAACACTTCTACAGTGGGGCGGGGGAGGTCTCCTATCCACTTCAAACAATTATCTGTGTCTTTGGGGAACTTTGCAAACTGGATATTATTCTTTTAGCACTTATAGTATTTCAGGTTCTGTTCCAGGCATTAGGCTTCCCAGGTGACTCAGTGGTAAAAAATCTGTCTGCCAGTGCAGGAGACATAGGAGATGTGGGTTTGATCCCTGGATTGGGAAGCTTCCCTGGAGAAGTAAATGGCAGTCCACTCTATGTTCTTTCCTGGGGAGTCCATAGACAGAGGAGACTGGTGGGTTACTGTCCACAGGGTCGCAAAAATTAGACATGACTGAGCATGCATGCATGCATGCTCTGAGCATTAAGGATAAATTAGTAACCAAAGCAGGCAAAAATTGTTGCTCTGGTTGAGCTGATAGTCTAACACTTACTTGAATACTAGTGACATTGAACATTCCCCATGTCAAATATACTGAACTAAGGGATTGAAAGAGTTTTGAATGATTGTTGTAGACAAACTGGGTATAATCTATACTGGAGCTGTTCAGATATCCTGGTGTTTTCCAAAGAAAAGCTAAAGAAGAATTAGATCTCCCATGAAATGAAATCTGCCAGGATGTTGGGATGGTGCTGAACAGTCTCAAAACTACTGTTTGTGATCTAGAGTATATTCACCGGCTTTGATCTAGTCATGTATTCTTCAGAGAGACCATAGTAGACTCCTAAAACACCTCTACAATATGGGAGGAGGACTGGCAGGGCTTCTCAGTCAAGCTACAACTTCCTTTTGTTTAGATCCTGATAAGCAGTATCCATTTATGTAACTCTTACACAGTGGAGCCCCTGTATTTTATAATAATGCTGTATTTCCAGCACTATGAAATAAACATTTTGTGATAAGTGGTATGATTATTATCATTGACTCATATGCATTTTTACTCACAACAATTTCCCCTTGTTAGTATTTATTATTTCAATTGTGTAGTTTATCTCTGTTTCTCTTCTTTTGGTGGTATTTACTTGCATATAGTTTTGTTATTTTTTTTAATGTACTATTTTATTTTTCAGCAACTTCATTAGTATGAAGCTAATCTCAATAGTTTCTACAATAAGCTTGAAGTACAACAATGTTTGTGATAGTCACAATATAAATTACTAACATAACTTTCTATATGATTCATTCTTAAGATATCAGAAAAGTAACATTTTAGTGCAGAATCATGTATGCTTCAGAAACCATTGCTGTGATATGTGAAAACCATAGGAAAATAGCATAAAATGCTCCTAAAATTATTTTAACACTGAATTGTGTTCAGTAACTAAGTCGTGTCCAACTCTGCCACCGATGGACTGCAGTATGCCAGGCTTCCCTGTCCTTCACTGTCTCCTGGAGCTTGCTCAAATTCGTGTCCATTGAATTGCTGATTCTATCGAACCATCTCCTGTGTCCTGCTTCTCCTCCTGCACTCAGTCTTTCCCAACATCAGGGTCTTTTCCAATGAGTTGACTCTTTGCACCAGGCAGACAAAGTATTAGAGCTTCAGCTTCAGCATCAGTCCTTCCAATGAGTTTTCAGGGTTGATTTCCTTTGAGATTGACTGATTTTATCTCCTTGCAATCCAAGGGATTCTTAAGAGTCTTCTCCAGCACCACAGTTTGAAAGCATCAGGTTTTTGGTGCTCAGCCTTCTTTACAATCCAACTCTCACATCTGTATATGACTACTGGAAAAACCATAGCTTTGATTATATGGACCTTTGATTGCAAAGTGATGTCTCTGCTTTTTAATATACTGTCTAGGCTTGTCATAGCTTTCCTTCCAAAGAGCAAGTTTCTTTAAATTTCATGGTTGCAGTCACCATCTGCAGTGATTTTGGAGCCCAAGAAAATAAAATCTGTCACTGCTTCCACTATGCGGTGGTTTAGTCGCTAAGTGATGTCCAACTATTGGGACCACACGGACTGTAGCTTGCCAGACTCCTCTGTCCATAGGATTTTCTAGGCAAGAATACTGGAGAGGGTTGCCATTTCCTTCTCTAAGGGATCTTCCCAACCCAGGGATTGGACTTGGTCTGCACTACAGGCAGATTCTTTACCAACTGAGCTACAAGGAAGGCACATCCTATTTGTCATGGAGTGGTGAGACTGGATGCTATGAATTGAAGTTTTTTGGATGTTGTGTTTTAAGCCAGCTTTTTCCATTCTCCTCTTTCACCCTCATCAAAAAGCTCTTTAGTTCCTCTTCACTTTCTGCTATTAGAGTGGTATCATTTGCATATCTAAAGTTATGGCTATTTTTCCCAGCAATCTTGATTCTGGCCTATGATTCATCCAGCCTGATATTTCACATGATGTACTCTGGGTAGAAGTTAAACAGGGTGATAATATACAGCCTTGATGTACTCCTTTCCCAGCTTTGTAATTAGTCTGTTGTTCCATGTCTGGTTCTAACTGTTGCTTCTTGACCTGCATAAAGGTTTCTTTCCAGTCTCTTTAAGAATGTTTCAGTTTTTTTTTTTTTTTTTTTTTTTTTGTGATCCCCATAGTCAAAGGCTTTCATATAGATGTTTTTCTGGAATTTTGTTCTTTTGTCTATGATCCAACAGATGTCAGCAATTTGATCTCTGGTTCCTCTGCCTTTTCTAAACCCAGCTTGTACATCTGGAAGTTCTTGGTTCATGTACTGCTAAAGCTTAGCTTGCAGAATTTTGAGCATAACCTTACTAGCATGAGACATGAGAGCAATTATCTGGTAGTGTGAACATTCTTTGGCATTGCCCTTTTTTGGAATTGGAATAAAAAATGACCTTTTCCAGTCCTGTAGCCACTGCTGAATTCTCCAAATTTGCTGACATATTGAGTGTAGCACTTTAACGGCATCATCTTTTAGGTGTTTAAATAGCCAACTGGAATTCCATCAGCTCCATTAGCTTTGTTTGTAATTCATGCTTCCTAAGGCCCACTTGACTTCACACTCCAGGATGTTTGGCTGCAGGTGAGTGACCACACCACTGTAGTTATCCAAGTCATTAAGACCTTTTTTGTATAGTTCCTACCTATTCTTAATCTCTTCAGTTTCTGTTTGGTCTTATCATTTCTGTCCTTTATCATGTCCATCCTTTCAGGAAATGTTCCCCCAGTCTCTCCAATTTTCTTGAAGAGATCTCTAGTCTTTCCCACTCTATTGTTTTCTTCTACTTCTTTGCATTGTTCATTGAAGGAGGCCTTATCTTCCTTGCTATTCTCTGGAACTCTGCATACAGTTGGGCATATCTTTCCCTTTCTCCCTTGCTTTTCACTTCTCTTCTTTCCTCCACTATTTGTAAGGTCTCTTCAGACAACCACTTTGCCTTCTTGCATTTCTTTTTCTCTGGGATGATTTTGGTCTCCTGTACAAATTATGAGCCTCTGTCCATAGTTTTAACACTAGCAAAATGGAATATCATGATCTTGCTCTCTGTAGACCATTAAAAAATAAGACACTTTGGGGACTACAGCAGATAGTCATGACCTCTACTTGCAAAGAATATCTAAAGAGAACTTGTTTTCAGCTGGACATTGATAGGAAGGCTGTGAAGAGACGTTTGATGTTATATGGAGTCTGAAATGAGATGTCATTATGGCTTTAGTACTAGCGCACACATACCTTCATGCTTTAGTAACTTTTCTGATTTCAGAATTTCTGGGTTTCTTTTAAGGACACAGATTACAAAATATAAGGGGTAAGCAGAAAACTTTTCACTTTTCATTTCTGTAAAGTGTTAATCATCCAGTATGGTTTTAGGGCTCTCAGTAATTCAGTCTTACATTTACCCCAATAGGTCTTTTACTCCTTTCAGGGCTTTCAAAACAGATAGCCAGGTCAATTGTGACCTGCATGTGGCCAAACCCATTGCTAACATTTAGAATCTCTGCTTAGTCTTAGCAGCCCTTGGAAACAGTGATGGTCTTTCTGACTTTAATGACTTATTTTTTTTGTTTGGTTTTTCCTTTCAAATCCCTGGTTACCCTTAATTTCTCTCTTAGTTCCTTTTATTTTCTTTAAACTCTAAAGTTGAGAAAACTTTTAAAGATTCTTCCTGAGTTCATCCCTCCTCTACCTTCCCTCCAGTCTCTATCTTAGTATCATTCTAGTTGACCTACCCTATTTTTATATATCATCTCCATACTGTTGACTTCACTGAACCACAGATATAAAAGTATCCAATAGCTTTTGTAATATCTCCATTTGTATTTGAATTAGATGCCCCAAATTTATCATGAACAAAACCTAATATTTGANGTAGACCATTAAAAAATAAGACACTTTGGGGACTACAGCAGATAGTCATGACCTCTACTTGCAAAGAATATCTAAAGAGAACTTGTTTTCAGCTGGACATTGATAGGAAGGCTGTGAAGAGACGTTTGATGTTATATGGAGTCTGAAATGAGATGTCATTATGGCTTTAGTACTAGCGCACACATACCTTCATGCTTTAGTAACTTTTCTGATTTCAGAATTTCTGGGTTTCTTTTAAGGACACAGATTACAAAATATAAGGGGTAAGCACAAAACTTTTCACTTTTCATTTCTGTAAAGTGTTAATCATCCAGTATGGTTTTAGGGCTCTCAGTAATTCTGTCTTACATTTACCCCAATAGGTCTTTTACTCCTTTCAGGGCTTTCAAAACAGATAGCCAGGTCAATTGTGACCTGCGTGTGGCCAAACCCATTGCTAACATTTAGAATCTCTGCTTAGTCTTAGCAGCCCTTGGAAACAGTGATGGTCTTTCTGACTTCACATACCTTCATGCTTTAGTAACTTTTCTGATTTCAGAATTTCTGGGTTTCTTTTAAGGACACAGATTACAAAATATAAGGGGTAAGCAGAAAACTTTTCACTTTTCATTTCTGTAAAGTGTTAATCATCCAGTATGGTTTTAGGGCTCTCAGAATTCAGTCTTACATTTACCCCAATAGGTCTTTTACTCCTTTCAGGGCTTTCAAAACAGATAGCCAGGTCAATTGTGACCTGCATGTGGCCAAACCCATTGCTAACATTTAGAATCTCTGCTTAGTCTTAGCAGCCCTTGGAAACAGTGATGGTCTTTCTGACTTTAATGACTTATTTTTTTTGTTTGGTTTTTCCTTTCAAATCCCTGGTTACCCTTAATTTCTCTCTTAGTTCCTTTTATTTTCTTTAAACTCTAAAGTTGAGAAAACTTTTAAAGATTCTTCCTGAGTTCATCCCTCCTCTACCTTCCCTCCAGTCTCTATCTTAGTATCATTCTAGTTGACCTACCCTATTTTTATATATCATCTCCATACTGTTGACTTCACTGAACCACAGATATAAAAGTATCCAATAGCTTTTGTAATATCTCCATTTGTATTTGAATTAGATGCCCCAAATTTATCATGAACAAAACCTAATATTTGATCTGCAAACCTGTCCCTGTCTCAACAATGTCTTCCACTGGTCTTTTCCTTTTTAATAAATGGTCCTGTGATACTCCCAGTGGTTCAAGAGAAAATCCTATGGGTCATCTTTTGTCCCACCCTCCTCTTTTCCAACAGTCCATTAGAAGAATTATAAGCTCTGAATCCGCCACCGCTGTCTAGTCTTACCTAATGAGACCCAGCTACTGGCATCACACACTTGGCTATCCTAACAGCTTCCTGTCTGATCTCACTACTTTCACTCTTCTCATCTTATAATCATTCTTCATATAGCTATAAAAATGTGACTTTTGAACGTATATCTGTCATGATTATTCTCCTGTTTAAAAGCTTTCAATGGCTTCCTATAGCACTTAGAATAAGTTCCATCAGAGCCTATTACTCTTTCTTTAGGCCTCTTACCTTATCTTCTACCAATCTTTCTTTCAATATGTGCCAGTTTCAACAAACTTTCTGTTCCTAGAAAGGGCCACATTCTGGGATTTCTGGGAAAATCAGGAACTTTTCACTTTTGTTGTAATCTCTGAAACATTCTTACCCTAATTTTTCTTGTTAGTATCTCCATTATATTATTCAGGTTTCAGTTTGAATGTCTTTTTCTCAGAGACACTCTCCTTAGCACTTTTTCTGAGTAGTCATTTCCTTTTCTTCATCACCCTATCATTTAACTTTTTATTTTCTTCATAACTTATCACAAGGAATGATTTAAAAATTTACATATGTTCATTTACTATTCTCTGTCTTCTTCCACTAGAAGATAATTTCCCCAGCGCATATACCTTTTTCTGGTACATATGAGACACTCAAATGTTGCAGGAATGATTAAAAATGTGGGCTGTTTAAGTTGTAAATTCTGCCTCACTCCACACCACTGAGTCAGAATTTTTAAGTGGAGACACGTTCCTAGAAATCTACATAGTTAATAAGCACCTAAATAATTTTGGTACAGATGAAAGTTTAAAAATCACTACTTTCTTCTGAATGAAGACAGAACCTGGTCATGAAGAACTTCTAAAGTGGACAAGCATATTATCTGGAATTCTAATTTGTTTCACTGAAGAGCTAGTATATGTGGTTGAGTGATGCATTTTTCTGAGATTAGTTTTTCTGTGAGAGCCTTAGAACAGACTTCCCCCAACTGCTGGGGAAGCTGGGCTCTAGCTGAGCTCTTGTTTGAAGTGAGGGCAGCTGGATTTCACTGTAGTCCTAAATTATTCTTTTTTTTCTTCTTCTTCTTCTTTATTCCAGAACCAAATTCTTGAACTGTTAAAGAAACCTGGAGGCTTTCTTAGGCTCTGGGATGGAGGGGCACTTCAGTTGTCAATGCTTCATTTTTCCCCTTGTTTTGTGGCTAATTGCCTTCAGCTGCCTTGATTTGACCCAACTTTGACTGGAAGTTTCAACTCTGCCTGGGTGTCAATAAATTGACATACATATCTGGGAAAATACTATCTCTTTGATATCTTAACTATTTATATAAGAAAATAACTCATCAGGTGAAATTCATTCTCTATATTTTTATAACAGAAATGTTATACACTGAACAACAAGAATATTGCTAACATATTTATTTCTTTTCCCTTTGTTTCTCAGGTCACAGATTATTTCTAAGACTTTATATTATTTTTATTATTTATTTTTATTTTATTTTTTAATTTTTATATTTTATATTTTTATTTTATTTTATTTTATTTAGTTTGTTTTGCTTTACAATACTGTAT
>SJXQ01001078.1:170304-250235 GCA_006408695.1 Aepyceros melampus
TTTTATTTTATTTTATTATTTATTTTATTATTTTATTATTATTTCTAAGACTAATAACTTTATAAGTTCATTTGTATATTCATTAGAAATAGCTTCTAAATGATTTTATTTCCATTTTCCCCTCTTTTTTACTTTTCTGGTTGAGCTAAATCTTATTAACAATATCAATTTGAGTATTGAATTTATCCATCTGATAAGCATCTATTAAACATCTAATTTATGTTTATCTAACTATCAATACCTATTTATCCTTTCAGGTTCAGCTCAAAGTCACCAGTAGGACCTCACCAAATTTGTGTAGGCAGAACTAATTTTTCCTTTGCTTAAAAACAAAACGACCAAAAAACAAACAAAACAAGACAAAAAACCCCTCTCTATGAATACCTTATTGGAACATTCATTGTATTTATTGAAATTGTGTACACGTTTTAGTTTCTTCTTGCTAAACTAAGATTCTTAAAGCTGAAAAATAAATAATTTTGTTCAAATCCCTAGCATTTTAGCAGAACAACTGACACATAAATAATACTTAGTTTTTTAGTGAATGGATAAAATTTGGAAGATTATAAGGGGGACATATGAGTCCTCTCCTGCAAGGAAGTAGCAGAATACTGGAGTTGAATATAGCTCTTTGTTTACTTTTCCATGAAAGCTTTTTTCAATAATTAGTATACAAACTTACATGAATATGGCCCCCAATGTCTCTATAGCTGACTACATTTTAAGATGGTGTAATGTGTTCAGGGACACACTGATTCTGCCAACTGTTTTAGATGAGTTTAGGGGATTGGTCTATGGTCAATATAGTTTGGAAAACGTAGTGAAGCAAAATTATATTTTAAACAGGTATTTTCAAGAATGTTACCATGTGTATATATAGTATAAATTTATAAGAGATATTTTGAGGATAAATATTTATTTGAGGTGCCACCTAGTGATATTAATGTTTCAAGAAACATGCTTTGGTAAACAGTGCTTTAGTGGGTCCTATCTTTTTAAACCAACATTGGATTACAAAGGAAAATGAAGATTTAATTGACAGGTTTATTGGGAAACTACCCCACCAACCACAATAATCAAAATGTCAGGACCAAAAATGGTGTTGTCCAAATACACTGGGAGAATAATTGATTCACTTTAATAGAATATATTTGCCTCACAAATATAGTAGATAAAACATATGATGTTTTCTTTTTTCCCCAGAAGTTTACAGTGATGTAATTAAGCTGGCTACATTAAAAATCCTATTCCAAGAGTTAAGAAATATATCAAACACTAGAAAGGAGGGGGGAAGATTATAAATTATTTGCAGAGCTGCCCTCCTAAACTTCAGAGCAGCCAAAGTTTTTCTTTGGCTACTCTTCAGGGCTCTGGATCCCTATCTTCTTTATGCCCCTCCGTCTTGCTTTCTCATGACTGGCTTTCATCAGTCGTTCAATGGCATTCAATTTGTCAGCTGTAAGGTTGGGAAACAATTCTATAAAATTAATTTTTCAAATTATATTGAGGACATGGTCCTCTGGCTGTCATTCATATAGTTTTAACTGCAATCACTAATTTTAGTACCAAAGAAGGAATGTTTAATGTTTGAGGAACTTCTGATCCCTGAAAATGGTTGACAGAGAGAGCAGTTTCCCTGCTCAAGCCATGCCAAGAGGCTCATTAGGCTGGCCTTGATCTACAGCCAGCTTATGGTCATGGCAGAATTTCCTGCACTGATGCTAAGGGTCTAGTGATGACTTAAACTTAGGGTGAAGAGATGTAATCTTTACTCAGTGAGAATTCTAATTTCCTGATAAATTCCCTATGGGACAAAGGCTGCCATTGTGACACAATGAAAGGCTTATTGTGTAGGTAGATTCTTGCTGGATGACTTCTGTCATATACTGCAGGGAAGCTTCTTTTCATTGCCACATGCTACCTTTTTTCCTTTCAGGGGTTTTGTTTCTAGAATGTTCATCATGAGATTTACGGGAACTGATGATTAGGACAAATGGATCCTCAATAAAGGTCACAACCCTTTGCTATATGCACTTACCTTTATATGTAAGATAAATTATACTTGATAAACTGAAAGTCTCTGAGCTTGGTTTTCTCAAAAAAATTGTGTGTGTGTGCGTGTGTGTGTGTGTGTGTGTGTGCATGTGTGTGTGTGCATGTGTGTGCTGCTTTTGTTATCTTGGGGAATCGTTATATTCTTGTGATACTCCAGGGACTCTTGGGTGGCCTTGGCTGGCAACGGCTTGAAGCAGGGCTTGGGTCCCTAGCCAGAGACTGAGGCCAGGTCACCACAGTGAAAGCGCCAAATCTTAGCCACTAGACAGTGACAAGGTCAGTGACAAGGGCCTTGGCTCTTCAGCTTTGCAGAAAAGAATTTCCATAAAGATGCAAAGTAGTGAAGCAAGTAAAAAGTATTGGATAGACACACTGGTGGACTTGGAGAGTAAGAGAGTTGCTGAGTCGTGCCCTCATTGCAGTTTGAATTACTTTTATGGAGCACTTCTGAGCTTCCTTTGGTCAATCTTTTTGATTTGCCTGGTTCACAGTCTATATTTGGTATATCTCAGGATCCTCACATGTGCGCACACGCATCTCTTAGCCAAGATGGATTCCACTGAAAAGGCTTACAGGTAGAACACTTCTTGGCATCACTCCCCATTTGACATCCAAGGAGCCTTTCTGCACATGTGTGGCCAGGGAGGTCTCCTGACTTTGAGAATGAGAAATATGTGGTCTGGGCTGGGCCCAGCCTTTCTTAATTGTCCTGCTATTCCCATCTTGGAGTTTCAGTCCACAAGGAATGAATCTCCAATCACTTTACCCTGAAGAGGGCACAGCTACCTCTATCTCACAGGAACTTACAATCTCTT
Organism: Aepyceros melampus; assembly: GCA_006408695.1. Lineage (NCBI taxonomy): Eukaryota > Metazoa > Chordata > Mammalia > Artiodactyla > Bovidae > Aepyceros > Aepyceros melampus. Next base: position 173,175 of record SJXQ01001078.1, read on the forward strand.
CAAGAAGGAAACAGAAATACAAATTATTTATTTTACTAAAGGGTAAATTATAAGAGGATTCATAAAAAAAGTGGGGAAAAAGCAGAGAAAGAGAGACAAATGGTAAGTGATGCATTCTGTCTGGAGAAATAGGAGAACATTTTTCAGGCAGGTCATAATATTGGATTTGGACCTTGAGAGATAAATTGGATTTAAATAGTGAAACAGAGGAATGGATATTCCATGAGGAGAGAGCATAATAAGCAAAGGCACATTGTGTGTGACATCCAGTGGTGGGAAATGACGATGGCCTAGTGTGCCAGGGGAGAATGCAAGGGAGGCTAAAGGTGGGCGGCTGGAGGGATTTGAAATTAAGCTGGAGGTTAGTATGTAGAGGCCTTGAGTGCCATGTCGGGGAAACAGACTACTTTCTTTCTTTCTTTTTTTTTTTGAGTGTGATACCATTTTTATAAAGCTCAAAACAGCAAAATACACGACTTTGAATGCCTTAGATGCATGGTATATGTAGACAAAATCGCAGAAGACTACAAAGTGTACGAGCACATTTTTATAAACTCCAAATAGCAAAACTAGCATGTGTCATTTTTAATAATCCTTGCATATAGTAAAAGTACATATGCAGAAAAGAAGTAAGAATTATAAGCAAAATTTACAGTGAGGAAAAACACACAGATCTTTGCAATGGCCTTCATTGTATTCTATTCTGTGGTTGGAGTGGGGTTTGCTTACCTAATTATGTTGTGTTGTACACACATACATGAGTATGTGAATGCATGGAGGGCTTCCCTGGTGACTCAGACAGTAAAGAATCTGCCTGCAGTGAGGGAGACTGGGGTTCGATTCCTGGGTCAGGAAGCTCCCCTGCAGAAGGGAATGGCTACCCACTCCAATATCCTTGCCTGGAGAATTCCATGGATAGAGGAACCTGGGGGGCTGCAGTCCCTGGGGTTGCAGTCAGGCACGACTGAGAGACTAACACTTTCACTTTTCACTTCACTATGCATAGATGACAGATAGTTGTATGGATAATATTATACATTTAAAAATTACTAAAATTTGAAGCCAGACTTCTCCCTGGTTAATATTCTAAGTAATGTCAGTATTAAGAAGCCATTCTGTAACTCCAGTTCTTTGCTCTATTGTAAAGTAAAAAAGAAATTTAAAAAAAAATAGAAAAAGAAAAAAAAAATTAAAACCACTGACATTAACTCAGTAGTGCTTCTTCCTGATCCTTGTGTTTCTACTTGCAGAGGTCTCTCTGAATTTCCCCTGTAGCTGATTCCCTTGCAATCTTATTGTAGGCAATAAGAAGCCTTACAGCATTTTAACAAGATAGAATAAAGGTCATTATATGTTTTTAAAGCTAAATCCAGTGGCAGTTTGGCACTGGAGTTATTAGCACAGGAAAGCCTGGAGGCAGTTACCCTTATTAGCATGAATTTGATATTCCTGAAAGAAAGAGAAAACAAATGGACTTAACTAGTCTTTGGCACTGTCATTGTGGAGTTCTCGACACAAAATTTATTTGACTAAATATGCTGCTAAAACAAAAGTACAAGATTTGGATAGTGGTTTTTACTTCTTTTCTGCCACATGCTATGATTGTGAAGGACATTGGACTTTCATGATATTCAACTTCCCCCCACATAAAATGTGACTACTGAAATGAGATTATGTGGAGATTTGGTGATAGAATGATTTGAAAAAGAACTCTAACCTATATGCTTGATGTAAATGCTATTTTTAGGATTATTCACCCATTACCCTTTTTTTTTAAATTAGAGTATTTGGTTGTTTTTGATATCCTTTACCAACACATCAAGCTTAATATGCTACAGCATATAAATTTCAGACTAAAATGAGTAATTGAGTAATCAGACTCAGTTAATCAAATGTGTTTTTGAAGTAAATTAAATCATCTTCTAGTCTCATTAATACAAGCAGTAGAACTACATAACTGAAGCGAAAGCTACAAAATAGCCTGAAGTTAAAACACCATTCTGTTCAGAATAAAGATCTTTCTCCCCTAAGAAAGGAAAGGATGTTAGGATTGATTACGTTCAGCTCCCAGCTAATCTGAGTCTCTGGCAGTCTCAGGAATTCCTTATCCCAGTTATAGAAAGCTAATTTATCAAAAATAATCATAAGGCAAAACAGACCCCCTCAAAATGATGTATCTCTGCATATATATATATATATACCTACTCTCTTCTTAACTTAGTGCAGCAGCTCTCTAATCTGACTGCTGTCCCTTCTCGCCTCATTAAAGGTGATCTGTTCCTGTAAAGTGCTGGTCTTTTCTTTTTTGGAACCTTGTCTTCTCTAATTCTCTTACGCTACAATAACATAAGCTACCGAATAGGCTTTCAGTCAAGGTAATTCCAGGGCTAGTGAATTCTGGTTACCTCCACTCCAGTACTTTCCTTGGAATAGTTATCATCAGGAAGTGTATGTTAAATTAATCTGTTAAAATTTATTTTGCGTTCCTACCGGCAATGCAGATTTAGAAAATGGGAAACCATGATCTTGTATGCTTCTTCAATCACATTTATTTTTCTATGATTAACAGGAATATTGATTCTTCAAGGAAGTGGCTCATGTTCAATTTTGCAGTGACCTGAAATAAATCACAGATGTAAAGTTATTAAACTCAGTGAGTCATGTGCTTGTGAATGTGTAAGTCTTTTTGCTTTTTAATTACAAATATTGGCTCAAAAGTATATCTAGTTCAAGGGCTGGGAAACTTTCTGCTTTAGAAAATGGGAAACCATGATCTTGTATGCTTCTTCAATCACATTTATTTTTCTATGATTAACAGGAATATTGATTCTTCAAGGAAGTGGCTCATGTTCAATTTTGCAGTGACCTGAAATAAATCACAGATGTAAAGTTATTAAACTCAGTGAGTCATGTGCTTGTGAATGTGTAAGTCTTTTTGCTTTTTAATTACAAATATTGGCTCAAAAGTATATCTAGTTCAAGGGCTGGGAAACTTTCTGCTCAAGAAGCCAGAGTAGATGAAAGAAAGAAAGCAGAGACTTTTAGTGGTTGGCATTAGATAAAAGATCTACCCACCCCTGCCCCACCCCCCACCTGCACCAGCTAGGTCCTAATGTAATCTTTAGTACCATTTACATTGCCTCAGTTCATTGGTAATTAACAAACTATCAATTTGTTTTTGAGATGATGAAATAAAAGGGACCTTTATTTCAGATGGAGCATTCAGTCTTTAGAATTTTATTTCATTGTGATAATTAAAGGTTAAATGAGTTTTGATACTAATTAGAACAATGGATGATTTTCTAAGGAATAGGCTGAAGTCTACTTTAGACCCTAGATCTAAAAGTTCATCAATTATTATCTTTACTTTGATTAAAAGTTTACCTTCTTTGGGTGCTCTGATTCAGCCCTTAAATGCACTATTGTTGATGATAATAGAAAATGTTAAAAATAGTTTTCAAAAATATTTTCATAAGATCATTTCTATTGCATCACAGCAAGTGAGAGATTCAAACTGCTGTGTAGGTTGGATCATACAAGGGCACACATATGTACCTGTGAGTTGTTGTTTAGTCACTAAGCTGTGTGTGTCTTTTTGGCTACCCCCTGGACTGTAGTCCACCAGGCTCCTGTGTCCATGGGATTTTCCAGGCATGAATATCGGAGTGGGTTGCCATTTCCTTCTCCAGGGGATCTTTCTGAGCCAGGAATAAAAACCGTGTCTCCTGTTTGGCAGGTAAATTCTTTACCACTGAGCCACCAAGGAAGCCCAACCTCTGAGTAAGAGACACTGACACTTTCTACCAGAGAAGGAGATTGAAATAAGTTATAACTTGGGCTTCCCCATGGCTCAGATGGTAAAGAATCTGCCTGCATTGTGGGAGACTCCAGTTTGAATCCTGGGTTGGGAAGATCCCCTGGAGAAGGAACTGGCAACCCACTCCAATATTCTTGCCTGGGGAATTACATGGATAGAGAAGCCTGGCAGGGTCCGTGGGGTTGCAAAGTGTTGGAAATGACTGAGGGACTAAGGAATACACACAGACAAATTGTAACTTAATGAGGCTAAGTGAAAACATTGCAACATTTTTTTTTTTCTGAAACAATGTAGTTCAGTCTACAGACAGCAAAGTAAAGAAAACATATGTTGGGTAACGTGTATGTTTCCATGCTGCTTCAATTCATCCCACTCTCTGTTTCCCGCACTGTGTCCACAAATCTGTTCTTTATGTCTGCGTCTCTATTGCTGCCTTGCACATAGGTTAATCTGTACCATCTTTCTAGATTCCATTCACACATGTTAATATACAATATTTGCCTTTCTCTTTCTGACTTTCTTCACTCTGTACAATAGGCTTTAGGTTGTAGAATGAACTCTAGGTTCATCTACTTCATTAGGACTTACTCAAATGCATTCTTTTTTAAAGCCGAGTAATATTCCATTGTATATATGTACCACAATTTCTGTATCCATTCATATTACCATATATAAAATAGATAGCCAGTGGGAATTTGCTGTGTGACATAAAGAGCTTAGTCCCATGCTGTGTAACCACCTGGAAGGGTGGATGGAGTGGGAGATGGGAGGGAAGTTCTAGAAGGAGGGGACATGGGTATGCCTGTGGCTGATTCATGTTGATATATGGCAGAAACCACCACAGTATTGTAAAGCAATTATCTTCCAAAAAGAAACAAAAACAAAAAAAGACACATACTGGGGGCTTCCCTGGCCATCCAGTAATTAAGACTCTGAGCTGCCATTGCAGGGAATGTGGGTTTGATCCCTGGTCAAGGAAATAGGATCCTCCTTGTCGCACAGCTAGAAAACAACAACAAAAATATCCCCTTAAAATCCCACATGCTTTGTATTTGGCATACTTACCACCTATTTCATCTTAAATTGCACTGGGACTTCTCTTTCTTGTTTACTTCTCATTAAGAGGGGTAGTTGCAGAGACAGATGCAGGTACTGGAATGGGAGGATAAAAATAGGCCCACCACGGACAGAAGAATCGTGAATAATGGCTGTGTGGATATTGGTAAGGAGGAAAAAAGAACTGTGAAGATAGTTCATCACTCCCACTGACCTGTTGAGAGAAAGAAATTGAATGAACATGCAGTATTCATTTTTAAGTAGAGACATTAGAATCTCTGAGATATTTACCTTTTCTGTGTTTACTATGAACAGGGATTTGATTAATCTGTATCATTTTAGAAAAATGTAGGAAATCACTTACAGATAACCATGTTCTTGTACCTTTCTACTCATAGCCTGATGATTTTTCTGATGATTGCTTCTGTAAATGTAAGATCGAGGGGAGGGTATTGAGGAGGAGAGGTCAAATTTTTTCTCTTTGCCTTTATGTAAGGTCTTTACCCAAAGATACAATCTCCTCTATTTTCTTTCTTTCTTCCTTCTTTCCCTCTCTACCACCCATCCATATTCCTATCAATTTCTGTATCCTTAATTCTCTATAGTTTTGGCCTAAATCATGCTTGCTTTAAGATAATAAGATTCAGTTCAGTTCAGTTCAGTCGCTCAGTTGTGTCCGACTCTTTGCAACCCCATGAACCGCAGCACGCCAGGCTTTCCTGTCCATCACCAACTCCTGGAGTTTACCCAAACTCATGTCCATTGGGTCGGTGATGCCATCAACCATCTCATCCTCTGTCATCCCCTTCTCCTCCTGCCCTCAATCTTTCACAGCATCAGGGTCTTTTCAAATGAGTCAGCTCTTTGCATAAGGTGGCCAAAGTATTGGAGTCTCAGCTTCAACATCAGTCTTTCCAATGAACACTCATGACTGATCTCCTTTAGGATGGACTGGTTGGATCTCCTTGCAGTCCAAGGGATTCTCAAGAGTCTTCTCCAACACCACAGTTCAAAAGCATCAATTTTTCAGCTCTCAGCTTTCTTTATAGTCCAACTCTCACATCCATACATGAAATAATAAGATTAATCTGAGTATGAACAAATTCTTGAACAAGAGCTTTCTGTTTAAAATTTTATTTTCTTTTTCTTAAACATTTTTTATTAACTGTTTAGACCAAAACAAGCTACTAGTGAATTTTCCACTGGTGGGGTCATCAAAGCAGGCCCAAATTTCCTAATTCTCAAATTTTTACTTATATTATCATTTTTTTATCTCTTCTGGACTGAGTTTTGTAGAGTTAAAGCAGAATAGAGGGATAAGCGAGTATCAACATTTATTGGGCTAGTTTTAGTAAAAAAAAGTATTATAATACAATTCATCATAGAGTGATTCAAGTTTCAGTTTGGCCTCACTTTTATGTGAGATGCTGAGATAATTTTCTTTATAACAAGCAGAGGTCATATCCCTGAAGGCTGAATCTCTGTTGAGTCTAATACCCAGACTCTGTAAGGATTTCCCTAGAGTTTGAGAAGTTTGACTAAAGGAATATCTTTAACCACAGTTATGGATATTTCACATGAAAATCACACATGTTAAACAGCAAAAGTGTAACTTACACTTCGTGCTTCTCTTTCCTTGTCTTGAGAGACCTAGAGATTAAACAGTGAAGTTAATTCAACTCATGATAATAAAACACACAAACTGAGAAACATACATATGTATGAAGGAAATAGTTTAACTACCCACTACTCAGTGTTGTTTCATAGTAGCCATTTGTTTAAATTTAGGATTTGAGCTTCCAGAAAATATTCTAAGAATAATTTTTCTGAAAAATGTTATTATTTATTCTAAACACCTCAAAAAAATTCACCACTTCATCAAGACTATGTAGAATTAAACTATACGTAAAACAGTATATGATTTATAAAATGGCATAGAATATAATGTAAAAAAGCCAGATATTAAACATGCTTAAAATAGAAACATTTCCTAGGATTTATGAGTTAGAACAATAACCACAGCAACAACAACCAAAAAACCAACAAAAACCCATAAATACTCTGAAATACAGAACTACTCACCGGGAAACCAATGGTTATTGCCAAGATGGCTGTGAGCAGAAGGAGAACTTTCATTTTGTTCAGATGTAATCTAGAAGTAATAGAAAGACCAAATGTCAGCACGAATTCAGTAGATCTAGTTGTAGCACATATTATGTTACTAATAGCTCTTAGAGCATCAACCTATTTGGAGACCATGATTTATTTTTAGGTAGAATCAAAGGTGTTTTCAATTTTGATGTTACATCAAGTTTTTAAAAAACAAATATTCACGTATTATTTAAAAGTAAAATTTCTCTGTACATGCTAATAAGAGTAGCTGCTGGAAGGAAATACAGCCTTGGCTTATACAGAGACTTACTGTGGGGATAAGCAATTTAGGGCTTCCCCGGTGGCTCAGATGGTAAAGAATTTGCTTGCAATGCAAGAGACTTGGGTTCAACTCAGGTCTGGAAGATCCCCTGGAGAAAGGAATAGCTACCCACTCTAGTATTCTTGCCTGGAGAGTTATATGGAGAGAAAAGCCTGGCAGGTTACAGTCCATGGTGTTGCAAAGAGTTGGACATGACTTAGTGACTAAACAATATCAAATATAGAAGAAAACAGAGAAATCAAGGAAAGATTTTTGGAGAGGGCAGAATTCAAGTGAACCTATCCCAAAGGGAGATTACAAATATGAATTCAAGGATGATTTAAAACCACCCAAAGCAAACAGGTAAAGCACATCATAGACTCTTTCAGATCTTGTCTTATAGGCAGGACTCAGTGTAATTACCAATTACCACCTTTTATTTTTCTGCTTCTCAAACTGTAGTACCCATAGCAGTATATAGCTGTATGCTGGGGAACACATCCAATGTCTCTGAATAAATTAGATGCCTCTTCCTGGAGCATCAATTTCATTTAAGGATTTATAGGAAAATCCAAGTAATTTTTACATTAAAGTCAACATGATATTTTATAGAATGGAATGTAAATACAGAAAGTTTTAAAGAAAAACAGGAGGCCACAAATGAACTGTCACATGTTCATACTCTAGAGAATATGTGGCAGTGCATGTTCCCTTCATTTACTGACTTAAGCTCATAAATCAATGAGCCTGAGGCAACAGTGTGCCACCAGCACTCCATCCCCCATAAAGCTTTCTTTATGGTCATTCTAAACTATGTACTTACGATAGCTGGGTGATGATTTTAAGAAAGAGTCTTGTAAATAAGTATACCCTAGGTGATTGTCTAATCCCTTAAAGATTCAGATTCAAGCAACCGTTACATGACAGTCTCGATGATTTTAATTTTGACAGTTTACTGGATATATCTATCTCTCTAGATAACATATACAAAGGTATATAATATATCTTGATATATTAAAATCTATGATGCCTAAGATCTTTCTTACCTCAAACTTCCCAGTCCGTTCCTTCTCCGGGATGGTGTTATAAGAAATGGAAGTGACTGGCCCTGGAATATCACAACTATTTTATACACTCCGAAGCAAATGGGATGAAACCTGTGGTTTGAGAGCCTCTCCCTGGGATCAGTTATTAGTTGAATCATCAAGTATCACAATGTGTTGAAATTGTGGAATAACTGACATTTACAGTTTCATTGAAACTTTGGCTGAGTGACTACCAAAGGCAACTATTTGTGTTTTCAACTTGTGTAATTTGTGTATTCAAAGCTTATCACTTCACATAAAGTTGCCCTCTGCTCTTTAATTTTTTTCCTTTAATTTATAAAATTAAAAAATTATTTTCTCAGCATCCTATTGGTATTGATTATAATCAATTGGGAAGTTTTTTTTTGGTTGTATTATCATTTTAAGAAAAAAAATAATCTTAAAAACGTTAAGCATGGGATTGATATCTTTTGCATGATTCTACCTTTAGTTCTTTGATTTCAGTGAGCATGCTTAGAGTTTTAAAGATCAGTGGACCACACAAGAGAAGATGTCTAACCATCAAATGTGGGATTAAAAACTAGAGCCCTCAAAAAATTCAAGAATCATTTTAAATTTCTATGCATAAAATTTGGGCTTTTTATCATATTTAAAGAGTCCTCAAAAATATTGCATATGTGCATTCAAATTCTATTTCAGCAAAGTTTTATATGAACAAAATTGTAGCAATGCACCAATGTCCCTCTTTTCTTTTTATTTTTTTCTAAAAATTAGTTCTCAAAAAAAAAACACTCAGCAAAATAGTTAACAGCTAACATTTCTTGAGGACTTTTGCTCAGGCACAATCCTAAGCTCTTTGTATATATTACATCATTTATCCTCAAAACAACCAACTCCGAAAGCAAAGTATTAGCATTATCAACATAATCCCCATTTTACAGAAAAAAGAGGTTGAGAGGTAAGGTATCATAATTAGTACTCTGGCAGAGATGGTATTTAATACCCATAATTTGATTCCAAACCCCAGACTCTTGCCTAATGTCACTGTTGCAGGTTAGCAAAATCAGTGCAAAAGCAGGGAAACATTAAACTTTTGTTGCTTATAATTGAATATTCAATCTTATCACTCTGATTGAGAAAACTGCTTCATTTAGAAACCTAATTTATTATAACTAGTGTGTTTTTGAATATCAGTTTTCATTTTAACCAAGATGGGATTAGAGTTGATTTCCTCAGGACTAAGATAGTAGGTTGTGTGTATGTTCAGTTCAGTTCAGTTCAGTTCAATTGCTCAGTCGTGTTTGACTCTTTGCGACTCCATGAATCACAGCACACCAGGCCTCCCTGTCCATCACCAACTCCCAGAATTCACTCAGACTCATGTTCATCGAGTCAGTGATGCCACCCAGTCATCTCATCCTCTGTCGCCCCTGTCACCCCCTTCTCCTCCTGCCCCCTATCCCTCCCAGCAGCAGAGTCTTTTCTAATGAGTCAACTCTTCGCATGAGGTGGCCAAAGTACTGGAGTTTCAGCTTTAGCATCATTCCTTCCAAAGAAATCCCAGGGCTGATCTCCTTCAGAATGGACTGGTTGGATCTCCTTGCAGTCCAAGGGACTTTTCAGGAGTCTTCTCCAACACCACAGTTCAAAAGCATCAATTCTTCGGCGCTCAGCCTTCTTTACAGTCCAGCTCTCACATCCATATATGACCACAGGAAAAACCATAGCCTTGACTAAACGGACCTTAGTCAGCAAAGTAATGTCTCTGCTTTTGAATATGCTATCTAGGTTGTCATAACTTTTCTTCCAAGGAGTAAGTGCACACATGCAAATGTACGTGTGTATTTGTATGCACATGTGTATAACATATTCACTTCCTTATCTTACGTGTTTTAATTCTTATACTTACTTAAAATTGTTCTGACAAAAGCTGCCAGTTGCCTCTTAATTGTGATGACAATGAATGCTTTTCTGTCCTTATGTTATAGACATTTGTGGGCATTCAATTGTGATGACTATTCCACTCAGAAAACTGATTTTCTTTCCCTGGGTTTCTTAAAACCACTTTCTCTTGTTCTTTTTCAGCTTTTTTGATAGCAACCTTAAGTCTTTGTGGATTCTTTTTCTTCAGTGCATTGTACATGACCTGTTATGTATTTAATCTACATATGCTTTACATAATATAGTTGACTTCTGACTCCCTAACCTATGTTTTTATCTTGAAGTCTTTAACTGCATATTCCGTTTAGATGTTTGATGAATATAATTCAAACTGAACTTACTGATTTTACCTCCCAACTTCTCCTCACTTTCATCTGCTTCCTCAACTGATATTTATCAATCATCCATCCATGCCAGAAATCGAAGACTCACTCTGTCTTTGCCTTGTCCCTCTCCTTTGAGATCTAACAGTAATTAAGCATTTCCTTGCTGTATATTCACAGATTCAGTCTTTTCCATTTTCATGGCCATTTCCTTGTTTAAGTCCTTCATTTTCTTTTGGATTGTGACTATAGCCTCTTAATTTGACTCTCTGTCTCCATTATTCTCCTCTCTCCAACCCATCTTCATCATATTCTTCCAAAGTGTCTTTTAAACCTTTTAAAATGCAATTATAGGATAGAATTCATACTGTGTCATAGCTGAGTATACACATACACACTGAAACAGGGTTTTAAAAACTAATAATTTCACTAATAAATATTCTTAAATATACAATATTTTTCCAGGTTTGTTGCGACATAGTTGACATATTACATTGGGTAAATTTAAGGTATACAGTGTAACAGTTTGATAGGTGTATAGGTTATGAAATGATTATCATAATATGTTTAGTTAACATTTTAACATATCCATTACATTACATGGTTAGCTTTTTGTGTTTAAGTGTGTGAATGTGTTGTGGCAACACTTAAGATATACTCTCTCATCAATTTTCAAATATACTATACAGTATTGTTAAGTATAGTCACCATGGTGTAGGTCAGATCCCTAGAACTTATTCATCTTATGACTGGAAGTCTCTATACTTTGATAACCATCACCCATTTCCTCTAGGCTCCAATTCCTTATAACAATGTTTTCATTAGTTTGTTTTTAAATTTCACATATAAGCAAGATAATGAAATATTTGCCTTTCTAGTTAGTAAATTTTGGTGTCCTAACTTTTGATTTCCATTTGTGTGGGGTCACAAGTTGCCCTGATCAAACCAGCAAGTTGCAGAAAGCTGTGATTATCCTACTATTGAAATTCTAGCTACTACAATGTAGCAGAAAAAGTGAAGTTGTCAGCCATCACTACTAGCAAGCTACATGAAGTAGGAAGAGCTCTAGATTTGAGACTGGTGATTATATTTTTAGATTTTCTTTATTGGCTATGAGTGGGAAAGTCATATCTGAGTCTCAATTTTATCTTTAAAGTAAAGATAATTATTTCTGGAATTGGGAATTAAGTGAAATGAAATGTATAAAAACATTCAGCATTCAGTCTGATTTCATAAATGATGTTTTATCAGTGTCAGAGCTTAAGTTTTGAGTAAATCTGACCTCTTCCTGCCATACATCCTCAAGGTTCCTCAGAGGACTGAGTTTCTTGGCTAATATAAAGGTATATAGAAGCACTTTGGGCTTCCCTGGTGGCTCAACAGTAAAGAATCTGCCTGCCAGTTCAGGATATGTGGGTTCAATCCCTGGGTTGTGAAGATCCCCTAGAGAGGGAAATGGCAACCCACCCTAGTATTCATGCCTGGGAAATCCCAAAGAGAGAGTGCTGGGGTCCAGCCCCAGTGGATCCAGGGAATTCAAAGCGAAGGACGGCGTTGGTGAGAAAAAACTTATTTATTTAGAAATATGAGATTAGATTAGGGAATAATAGTGTAGTAGGAAAAATTAGATGGAGAAAAGAAGGCTGAATAGCTTGGTTTACATGGAAAGCCAATAAAGTCCAGACAAGGAGCTTGCACCATCTACGTTAGGCCACTGGTGTCCTCTTGAATATCAGGGGGTGCCCCACCTTGGACTCCTCCTCGTGTGGATTTAAAAGCCAGGACAAGTAAGTAGACATGGTCAGCCTCCATGCCCCAGATGGGAATTCAGCCAGAAATTAGAGAGAAGACATGGGGGAAACCAGTCCAGCCACTGGCCCTGGCCCCTATTGTCCTTCAAGACCTTTTATACCTCCTTTTTTTTTTTTTTTTTTTACATAGAGATAAATGGATAATATATAAAATTATGCAGCATCAGCAGCCCTGACTCTTATCGAGATCAGGCTTTTCTCTCTGCATACCTAGTATACACAAGCCTTAGGTGATTTACATCATCTTCCAGCCAAAAGGCCAATAACATTTTATGGCTCTTTTCTGATAAGGGTTTGTTAACCAGAAGACTTATTTGTTGTTAAAAGTGTTCTTTCCAAAGTCTGGTGCCATTCTCAGAAAGCACTAAATAAAGTTACATTCTTACATAGCAAAGATACAGCAATTTGTAACAAGTAAAAGGAGTACTGTGTTTTATAACAAAAGAAAAGTAATTAACTCAAAAGTCTAGTGTTGCTAACATCAAAACTACTACATATCTTTTTCCATATCCCATTTACATTGATTAACATCTTCCCAGGTGCCTAAAAGATAAAGAATAAGGAGGTCTGGCAGCAATCATTGAGTCAACAGTGAAATCCTGTCACCAATATGTTTTTGAAAAGGCTCTGTAACTTTAAGATACTTAAGCTTTGTGCCCCTCGCAGTTGGGGGCTGTAAGCAATTCACAAGCTGTAAAAGGTCCAGGGAACCTGTTAGGCAAGTTAGAGCGTTTAAGTTACAGCATTATCAGAGGGGGTTGAGCTGAAACACTCTTCAAATGCAGAAGACTAAAGTCCTGAGTTGACTTTTTCCAGAGAGTGTCAGAAAAGTGGAAAAGCAGGCAGATTCTTATTTTTGGGGTACATGCTCAGGAAATACCAGTGGGAACCCTGAGACTCGAATCGCCTTGCCCATTGAGGTCTCTTGCTGCATGACCTTGTCACGGGTGGGATTCCTCACGCTGGCTCCTGACAAGAGAGAAGCCTGGTGGGTTATGGTCTATGGGTTGCAAAGAGTCAGACATAACTTAGCGACAAAACAACACCATACGGAAACACCTTACATAGTAATTAAAATCAGATAAATGCTTAATGGGCTTCCCTGGTGGCTCAGACCATAAAGAATCTGCCTGCCAATTGAAAAGATGCAAGCAGGTTTGAACCCTGGGTCTGGAAGATCCTTTGGAGGAAGAAATGACAATCCACTCCAATATTCTTGCTTGGAGAATTCCATGGAGAGACGAGCCTGGCAGTTCCCTGATGACTCAGTGGATAAAGAATCTGCCTGCAATGTAGGAGACACAGATTCACTCCCTGGGTTGGGATGATTCCCCTGGAGTAGGAAATGGCAACTGATCTGCTGGAGAGAGGATAGGCTATCCACTCCGCTATTCTTGAGCTTCCTTTGTTGCTCAGTTGGTAAAGAATCTGCCTGCAATGCAGGAGTCCTGGGTTTGATCCCTGAGTTGGGAAGATGCCCTGGAGAAGGGAAAGGCTACCCACTCTGGTATTCTGGCCTAGAGAATCTCATAGACTCTATAGTCCATGGGGTGGCAAAGAGCAGGACACAACTGAGCGACTTTGCTTTCTGGTGTTCTTGCCTGAAAAATCCAGAAGACAGAGGAGTTTGGCAGGCTACAGTCCAAAGGGTTGCAAAGAGTCAGAGAGAACTGAGAAATTAAGCATGCAAGGGCTTACTCTGTTAGTTAAATCTGAAAATAAATAAGAAGTTTTGAAATTGAGCAGTATCAGGAAGCAAGTATTCTTTTTTCATTGGTGATCTAATTTTACTCACCACACAATATCCCTCCAAGGACAAATAAGCTATAATTCTGGCTGAATTCAGGCAATAAAAACTGTTATTCTTTTCTTGTGATAATCTTAATTCAAATGTCTAGAATTTAATAAATAAAAACACTCTTGCTTTACAGAACAAAAATTACACATACAAGAATACTCTCTGCAAAGTCTGCAGCACATGGCTCTCTTTCAAAGGGCAAGGGTAATGCAGTTCAGTTCAGTCGCTCAGTCGTATCTGACTCTTTGTGACCCCATGGACTGCAGCACACCAGATTTCCCTGTCCATCACCAACTACTGGAGCTTGCTCAAACTCATGTCCATTGAGTCTGTGATCCCATCCAATCATCCCATCCTCTGTCATCCCCTTATCCTTCTGCCTTGAACCTTTCCCAGCATCAGGGTCTCTGCTAATGAGTCAGTTCTTCGCATCAGGTGGCCAAAGTATTAGAGCTTCAGCTTTAGTATCAGTCCTTCCAATGAATATTCAGGACTGATTTCCTTTAGGATTGACTGGTTTGATCTCCTTGCAGTTCAAGGAACCCTCCAGGGTCTTCTCCAACACCACGGTTTGCCGGAGTCCAACTCCAGCAGCCAGGGATTCAACCTGAAGAGGTGAACCGTGTCGGCGATGAGACAGCCTCTCATTTTTCTACGGACTGCCCATTTATTCCAAGTTTATGATTCTCTTTTATACTTTTACAAAAACATTAGGCCAGAGGTTTGACATTTTCAGTTCCCCCTCTCCCAGATTTATTATCTCCATAAATCATTGTTGCTCTTCAAACAGAGTTCCTGCTTCGGTGATTCTCAGAATCAGCCTTATCATGTATTATCTACCTCCTCTAATGCGTCCTATGGTTAACTTGTGATTACACTGTAACTCATGCTACATTCCTCAATTTACTACTTATCTTCCTAAGTCCTGTTTGCCCCTAACATCCTGAGCTCATCATCTCTTAAAAGTGGCTTCTAGCTATAGTGTCTCTAAAAATTCTTAACTTTTATAAGTTATAGTAAAATATGCTAACTTTAAAACATTCCTTAAATCTTTAACTTCTAACTTTTTAATTATTTCTAAGCCCTAAATTCAGTAAACTCCTTTGCCATGAACTTTCTCCTCACAAATAGGCTTAGATATCAATCTCTCCCATGGCCTCAAGCTGCGACCTGTGTGCTCATCCTGGAACACTTTTTTGTAAAAGTCCTTGAACAAATGTCAATGATTAACTTTATGAATTATTTTCAGAGCAATGCTGCAGAAGGCTTTCTGCCTTTTCATGCTCCTTTCAAGAATAATAAGCACCTTAATATTCCTTTTCAGTCAACTAAGCCGAGGAGAGGAAAAGGTAAGTCAGAATTACAAGGCCTAACTCCTTCATCCCGGGATCCGTGCCTGCAGAATGAGGAGAGAGGGCTGGGGACCGTACCTCCATTTTGTCAGTAATGCCTAATGCACTCCCGACAATGGCTGAAAAGCATCACTTCTTCAGTGCTCAGCTTTCCTTATGGTCCAACTCTCACATCCATACATGACTACTGGAAAAACCATAGCTTTGACTAGATGGACCTTTGTTGGGTAACATAAAGGAGGTTAACCAGAAAGTTTGCCCATGGAGTGGGCTTCAGAAGCTGAATAGTCTTATCATATGAAAGTTTAGTTTTATCATGGGAACTCAGAGGGCAGAAACAAAACATTAATATATCAAGATATTAAAAATAATCTATAAGAAAATTTTTTAAAGTTAAAAGACACTTATCTCTACAGATATTCAAGGAAACATTGAGTGACCACAGGCTGAGGTATAGCAGAAGGGACTTTTGTGCAGCCAATGGAACTTCTTAGGTGACCTCTCTGTACCCTTTCAGTTATAATACTTTCAGACCAGGTGTTAAATAGAGATGAAAATTCCTACCAGAACAGGTTTAGTTAGCAATGAATAAAAAAAATAAATCCCATAGGTTTATTCTCTTCAAAGAATTAGAATTAGTGGTAAGGAAGCACACTGTAAGCCACACTGTGGGAAGTCTTAGAGGATTAACTCACTACTACTTCAATAAGAGAGCAGAAATTATATTCCACATCTTATAATATATACAAAGTTGATATATGTTAGAAATATTTTGTAGAAATTTAGTCCATATACCTTTTTAAAATTAATTTTATTGGAGTGTAATTGCTTTACAATGTTGTGTTAAGTTTCTACTATATAGCAAAATGAATCAGCTTTACATATACATATGTCCCCTCCCTTTTGGACTTCCTTCCCATTTTGGTCAACATAGTGCATTAAGTAGAGTCCCCTGTGTTATACAGTATGTTCTCATTAGTTATCTATTTTATACGTAGTATCAGTAGTATATACACATAATGCTTTCTTTAGGCATGATCACCTTTTGTATATGTGTGAATTGAAAACCATAAGAAATGACCTAATCAAGTTAATAAACTTGCATACATGTCAATGCTAAGGAGGAATATTATTTTTAAAAGTCTCGGATGCCTTCCATTTAAGAGAATGGATACAGACAATTCTGAATTCTCTTCAAACCTCTATGAATGCTACACATCCAACTAGAAGTGACTGTAGTGACTGTGGATTTCTGCAAAAGAATTAGAACCCTATGTGTCAATGTTGTAGAATCTGAGTGGTTGTCAATCCCCCAGTCATCATGGCACACCTGACTCCTAGCTTTTAAAAAGCAGAGTGGTCCTAGAGTTCTTACGCCCAGAATCAGTACTGGCAAGTGCCACAGTCATGGCCAGATGTCCACATGTCTACCATGCTGTTCCTTGAAATGAGCCTGGCTTACACCAGCATCCAGTAGATGTTTAATACATACTTATTGAGTGAACAAATTAGCTTTTTCAGAAATTGCTTTAGCTATTTCCTTGTGCTCTTTATCATTTATGCCATTGCTTGAAGCCCAGAGGCCAATTGCTATAAATCTGTATTTGTTAACTTTGTACTATATTCATGAGACATAATTTCATCAGGATAATTTTAAACCAAGTTCTATTAATAATTTATTTTTATATGGATCAAACATGGATATTACCATATTTGATATATGTTGCAATCAGCACACATAGCTCACGTTGCTGTATTTGACATATACAAACAGCTTATGGGCTTATCCCCAAATTTCCCTTTCCCTCTATAAAATAAACAATGCCTTCCTCAAAGTCAAGCAGGTAATGGTTAAATACAAAACCTTAAAAAAACCAGTGACTTCCTTCTATGCACTATTACCTATTTTTCTAAACTGTTTGCATGTGTGTGTGCTTAGTTGCTCAGTCCTGTCCAGATCTTTGTGACCTCGTGGACTGCAGCCTGCCAGGCTCCTCTGCCCGTAAAATTTTCCAGGCAAGAATACTGGCGTGGGTTGCCGTTTCCTTCTCTAAGTGATCTTCCCCACCCAAGGAGCAAACCTGCATCTCCTGCATTGGCAAGTGAATTCTTTACCACTGAGCCACCTGGGAAGTCTATACATTTTTTCCTAAGCTGTTTAAATAGAACCTGAATATTTTGACATGACATAGTTTATAGTATCACTGCCTTGTCTTTGTTACACATCAGTGTAACACTTCCTGTGGTTCCTACTGAGTAGACATTATATGCTGATGGTGATACACATGTAGAGGTTTAAGACTGGCCTGCAGAGTCCTGCATCCAGGATCTGAATTACACTCTTCCGCTTAACTTGGATAAGTCTCTTAATCTTTTTTAACTACCATTTATTCAGCATTAAAATAACGAAGACAATATTTTTTCCTGTTTGTCTCATAGCTTTAACAATTTAAAATTTTTAAAAATGATGTTTTCTATAGGGTAGTGTGTTACAGTCAAGTCTTAAACTGTGAGTTTTCTTCAAATACATATCTGATCTTTTCCATGTTCATGGTTCAGAGTTTCAAGTTTTTCCCCTTTATTTTTATTGTTGAATTATCAAAATGTTTCCTACAAAAAATTTGTTTTCTGACTTTAGTAAAGATTTTAATTATACAAAATCCTTAAGGACCCACATAATTAGGAAACGTTTTGTTGTTGCTGCTGCTGCTGCTAAGTCGCTTCAGTCATGTCCGACTCTGTGTGACCCCATAGACGGCAGCCCACCAAGCTCCCTTGTCCCTGGGATTCTCCAGGCAAGAATACTGGAGTGGGTTGCCATTTCCTTCTCCAACGCATGGAAGTAAAAATGAAAGTGAAGTCACTCAGTCATGTCTGACTCTTCACGACCCCATGGACTGCAGTCCACCAGGCTCCTCCGTTCATGGGATTTTCCAGGCAAGAGTACTGTTAGCTCTGCATTATTCATTATTAACATTGTCAAAAATAATATGTCTTGGAAGTTGACAATGCTTTGCATGACATACATTGTATATATTCACCGTAGCCATATGGGGTAAGTTATGCAATTATTTCTATTTTACGGATGAGGAAAAGGTGGCTTAGAAGTTAAATATCTAAGATCATAAATGTAGAAAACTATGTAACTGGAATACAGAATTAGTCAGATCCTAACCACAATAGGAGTGATATGAATAGTGAATCATAAGGAGACTGTAGAGATTTTTTAAAGTTATATAATCTGTTATTTTAAAATTTGTTTTTATATCAAATGGGGTTACATGCCAACTTTTTTGACCAAAAGACTCCAATATATATAGATAGTCTTTTAGGTGTATAGACCTTAAATAATAACTATATATTCAAAAATAATGCATTTTATTTTGAACAAGAGAAACTTTAGCCACAAAGTATCCTTTCTTTGCTTTTAGTTCTATTCAACTGTCAGTGGATTTGATACAGCCCACCCACTTTGGACAGGGCGATCTACTCTACTGAGTCCACCAAGTCAAATGCTAATCTCATTCAGAAAATCTTTCACAGATACACTCAGAAAAAATGTTTAAATCTAGATACTCTGCTGCAAGTTGACACACAAAACTAGCCATCATACAAGGAAAGGTTGCCTATACTCAAAAGTAAAATCAGTCAATAGAAACAGACCCATATCTATTGAAATGAACAGATAAGAATTTTAAAATAAGTAAATTTAAACAAGCTGAAGGACTTATAGAAATAGAATCAATATGCTGAGTAAAATGTTAGAAATTACTTGGAAAGATAAGAAAATTGTTGAACATCAAATGGAAATCCCAGAACTTAAATTTTAAAATGCTGAAATTAAAATTTCATTGGAAGAGAATGATAGTAGAGCAGATTGGATATAGTAGAAGAAAAGAACAGTGAATCTGAAGAAGGTCAATAGAAATTTTCAAAATTGAATCTATCAGAAAAAAGATTTAAAAAGTTTCAGGGACCTGAGGGATAATATCACATAATCTAACATGAATTCTAGAATGAGAAAATAGAGAAAATGGAATAGAAAGATAGTAAAACAAAATTGGAAATTTTTTCCCCAAATTTAGTCAAAAGTTGATTCTAAATGCAGGAAATTCAAAGCACAAGTTGTATTAATATGAAGATAATTAATTATAATAATAATAGACAAAGACACACTTTGTCTGGCTTCCCTGGTGGCTCAGAGGTTAAAGCGTCTGCCTCCAGTGCAGGAGACCTGGGTTCAATCCCTGGGTCAGGAAGATGCCCTGGAGAAGGAAATGGCAACCCACTCCAGTATTCTTGCCTGGAGAATCCCACAGACTGAGGAGCCTGGTGGGCTGCAGTCCATGGGGTCACAAAGAGTCAGACACGACTGAGTGACTTTACTTACTTACTTACACTTTGTCTATTATTTGTTGTTCAGTCACTAAGTCTTGTCTGACTCTATGTGACCCCATGGACTGCAGCACACCAAATTTCTCTCTTTACTGTCTCCCAGAGTTTGCTCAAACTCATGTCCCTTGATTCAGTGATGCCATCCAACCATCTCATTCTCAGTAGCCCCCTTCTCCTCCTGCCTTCAATCATTCCCAGCATCAAGGTCTTTTCCAGTGAGTTGGCTCAGGAGGAATCATGTGGCCAAAGTATTGGAGCTTTAGTATCAGTCCTTCCAATGAATATTTAGGTTTGATTTCCTTTAGAGATTGACTGGTTTGAACTCCTTGCTGTCCAAGGGACTCTCAAGAGTCTTCTCCAGCACCACAATTTGAAAGTATCAATTCTTTGACACTCAGCCTTCTTTATGATCCAAATCTCACATCCGTACATGACTCCTGGAAAAACAGTAGGTTTGACTATATGGACCTTTATCAGCAAAGTGAAGTCTCTAGTTTTAATATGCTCTCTAGGTTTTTCATAGCTTTTCTTCCAAGGAGCAAGCATCTTTTAACTTTAGGGCTGCAGTCACTGTCCACAGTGATTTTGGAGCCCAAGAAAATAAAAATCTGCCACAGTTTTCATTTTTCCTCATCTATCTGCCATGAAGTGATGGGACCAGATGCCATAATCTTAGTTTTTTGAATGCTGAGTTTTAAGCCAGCTTTTTCACTCTCCTCTCTCATCATATTCATCGAGAGGCTCTTTAGTTCCTCTTCCATTTCTGCCATAAGGGTTGTATTGTCTGAATATCTGAAAGTGTTGATATTTCTCCTGGCAATCTTTGTAACAGCTTGTGATTCATCCAGGTTTGCATTTTGCATGATGTACTCTGCATATACGTTAAATAAGCAGGGTGACAATATACAGCCTTGATGTACTCCTTTCCCAATTTTGAACCAGTCTGTTGTTCCACGTCCATTTCTAACTTGCTTTTTGACCTGCGTTTAGGTTTTTCAGGAGGCAGATCAGGTGGTGTGGTATTCCCATGTCTTTAAAAACTTTCCAAATTTGTTGTGACTCACACAGTCAAAGAGTTTAGTATAGTCAATGAAGCAGAAGTGAAGTAAAGTGAAGTGAAGTTGCTCAGTCGTGTCCGACTCTTTGCTACCCCATGGACTGTAGCCTCTCAGGCTCCTCCGTCCATGGGATTTTCCAGGCAAGAGTACTGGAGTGGATTGCCATTCCCTTCTCCAGAGGATCTTCCCGACCCAGGAATCAAACCCAGGTCTCCTGCATTGCAGGCAGATGCTTTACTATCTGAGCCACCAGGGAAGCCCAATGAAGCAGAGGTAGATGTTTTTCTGGAATTCCCTTGCTTTCTCTATGATCCAACAAATGTTGACAATTTGATCTCTGGTTCCTCAGCCTTTTCTAAATTCAGATTGTACATCTGCAAGTTCTTGATTCATGTGCTGTTGAAACCTAACTTGAAGGATTTTGAGCATTGCCTTGCTAGCATGTGAAATGAGTGCAATTGTTGGTAGTTTGAACATTTTATGGCACTGCCCTTCTTTGGGATTGGAATGAAAACTGATGCCTTCCAGTCCTGTAACCACTGCTGACTTTTCCAAATTGTCTATTATAGTCAACTAGCTAATACACTCCAGTATTCTTGCCTGGAGAATCCCAAGGACAGGCAGCCTGATGGGCTGCTGTCTATGGGGTTGCACAGAGTCAGACACTACTGAAGCAACTTAGCAGCAGCAGCAGCAGCAGCTGCTAATACCAAAGATACAGAGGAAGTCTCAAGTAGACCAAGAAAAAACACTCATTTCATATGGGAAAACATCAGTATGACTGGTGGTCATATACCAAAACTGGAAGTGGTTTTTGTGTTCAGTTCAGTTCAGTTGCACAGTTGTGTCTAACTCTCTGCAATCCCATGGACTGCAGCATGCCAGGCCTCCCTGTGCATCAACAACTCCTAGAGCTTGCTCAAAACTCGTATCCTTTGAGTCTGTGATCCCATCCAACAATCTCATCCTTTGTCGTCCCCTTCTCCTCCTGCTTTCAATTTTCCCCAGCATCAGGATCTTTTCTAATGAGTCAGTTCTTCACAGCAGGTGGCCAAAATACTGAAGTTTCGGCTTCAGCATTAATCCTTCCAACAAATATTCAGGACTGATTTCCTTTAGGATTGACTGGTTTGATCTCCTTACAGTTCAAGGAATTCTCAAGAGTCTTCTCCAACACCACAGTTAAAACGCATCAGTTCTTTGGTGCTCACCTTTCTTTATGGTCCAACTCTCACATCCATACATGCCTACTGGGAAACCCATAGCCTTGACTAGAAGGACCTTTGTTGGCAAAGTAATGTCTCTGCTTTTTAATATGCTGTCTAGTTTGTTCATAGCTTTTTTCCCAAGGAGCAAGCGTCTTTTAATTTCATGGCTGCAGTCACCATCTGCAGTGATTTTTGAACCCAAGAAAATAAAGTCTTTTTGTGTTATAAAGGTTTAATTTTATATGTCAGTTACTCAGTGTGATTTTTAAACCGTAAAAAAGATGGGTATGTATATAATTATTAACAGTGCCAGGGAAGCATTTCCTTTCTTTTGAGGAAAAGTAAATTTCTTATTAGAATATCTGACTGGGCCCATAATTTAAATTAAAAAAAATTTGGATAAACAGCAAAAACAAAACAAAATATGACCTATGGTTGACTTTTCATCTGAACCAATGGGGCCAGAAGATAATGTAACAACATCTTCAAAGTGTAAAAGTAAATAGATCTGTAAGTAAAGAATTCTATAATTCTATAAAATTCTATAAAAATGTGGGTATAATAAAAGCATTTTAGGAGCAATAAAAGTGGAAGAAATGAACAATCCTAAGATACAAGCTAAGCAAACTTTAAAAAATGTTCTTGAGGTTGAAGTGAAATTATATCAAATAAAAATCCATACTTATGGGGAATAATGAAAAGCGCTGAAGTTGTTAAGTACGTCAGTATGTATAAGCATAGTTTTTCTTTAAAGTCTTCAAAAATTAGTAGATATGCATAGAAAAAATTTGTACAAAAGCATTAGCTCAAAAGACAGTGGGAGTATAAATGGTATTTGTATTATCATAAAATAATTTATGTGTAAAGATATACGATATTAATTCTTTGTGGACAATGATAAGCTAAGGTTATATAGTATAATATTCACAGAAACACTAAATGATACATATATCATAGCTAAGTAGCATATAAAGAAGATAGAAAGGAAGAATAGTAATATATGTTTAATTAAAAATAGAAAGTGGGAAACAAAAAACACAGATGACAGAGAACAAAAAGCATGTGGGTAGACTTAAACTCAATCATGTCAATAATTATACCAAATTTAAATAGACTAAATATTTCAATTAACAGACAAATGTTGAGATTAGATTAAAATATCAAGAACCAACTATATGCTGCTTATAAAACACTTTAAATGTAAAGACAAACTCATAGAAAATTATAGGAAAGATGTATCACATAAATACTAATCAGAAGAAGCTTACACGTCTCCATTTATATTAGACAAGTTATTATCGCTCAATCATGATCAACTCTGTGGGTCCACCAGGCTCCCCTGTCTATGGAATTCTCCAGACAAGGATACCAAAGTGGGTTGCCATTTCCTTCTCCAGGGTATCTTCCTGACACAGGGATTGAATCCAAGTCTCCTGCATTGAGGCAGATTGTTTAGCCTCTGAGCCACTAAGGAATCCCCTAATATTTGACAAACTAAGGTTCAAAACAAGGCCTATTATTGGAGATAAAGTAAGGTCATGTCAATGATTAAAAGATCAATTTCTCAAAAACATATGAGTTCCAAAAGTGTACCTAAAATTGACAGAAGTAGAGGAGAATAAATGAATCAACAATGGGAAAATTTGAATGACACAATCAAGTTGATCTAATGGATATTTGTAGAACATGGGAACCAGCAACTTGTTTTTTAAATGTATAGGAAATATAACCAAGACCAATCAAAAATCTGAGCCATAGTTTAGTATCAATAACTTTAAAAGGAGTAAAATGGCACTAGAATATGCTCTCTTATGATATAGACTATGATTTCAATGAATTTAATTAAAAATCAATAGCAATAACATGTTGAAAATTCCCAAATGTTTCTTTATCATCATATTTCTCACTAATCCATGAGTTAAAGAAAAGAACTGTTAGAAATTTTTTTTTTTTGCTTTAAAATGCTTATATAAAAATAGAAGAAATGTTTGAATCAATGATCTAGGCCAAGGGTTGGCAAATTGCAGTCTGAGGGTCAAAGATGGCCCATTTGTTATTAATAAATAAAGTTTGTATTGGAAAACATCCATACCCATTCTTTGACATATAATCTATGTTTGCTTTCATTCTACAAACTATGTTTCGTAGTTGCAACAGACTGTGTGGACCACAAAGCCAAAAATACTATCTGGCCCTTTTTAAAAAAATATTCACTGACCCCTGTTACAAGTGTTTGCCTTAAGAAGCAAATAGAATAAAGAAAATAAGAAAAGATGTAAATCAATTAAAAAACAAACAAAAAATTCAGTGAAATCAAAACTTATTTTTTTTTTTTTAGTTTTTATACAGAATTGATGAACTCCAACCAGATTCATAAAGAAAAACAGGGGAGGAAGTAGAGGTTACAGAGAGACCTTAAGTACAGATTTGATAGACATTCAAAGGAAGATAAGATCGCATGATAAACATTTTCATGCCTATTAATTTGACAATTTAGGAAAATGGACAAGTATTCTGAAAGACAAACTTTGCAAACCACATAAGAAATGGAACATTGACACAATCCTACATTTAATAAAGTAACTGAACTGTAATGAAAAATATTCCCCAAAGAGTGCTCTAGTCTCTTAATAGCTTCACTGGTGAGGTCTATCCAACATTTAAAGACAAAATAATACCAAAAATACACAAAAACTCTTAAAATAGAGAAGAGCAGACATTTCCCAGTGAATTTTATGAAACCAGCAAAAGTCCAATATAAAAACTGCCAGGGACATTATAAGAAAAGCAAGTTACTGTCTAATAGTGTTCACAAACACAGATGCAAAAATCATTCATGGAATAATTAGTGAATAAAATATAGCAATATTTTAAAAACACACCACATTATAACAAATTAGTATGTTTTTCCCCCAAAAGTGAAAGTTGGATTGAACATTGAAAAGTGAAATAATGTAATTTACTACATTAACTGGAATATTTCATTCAAAGATGGGCACAATTAAGCACAGAAATGGTATGAACCTAACAGAAGCAGAAAATATTAAGAAGAGGTGGCAGGAATACACAGAAAAACTTTCCAAAGAAGATCTTCATGACCCGGATAACCATGATGTTGTGATCACTCATCTAGAGCCAGACATCCTGGAGTGCAAAGTCAAGTGCGCCTTAGGAAGCATCACCATGAACAGAGCAAATTTAAGGAAATGAAAACTAAAAAAGGTCATTTGGCTTTGAAACTAAAAAATCATTGGTGAAATTCAAAAGATCAATTTTTTTTTTTTTTTTAGTATGGTGTGGTACTCAACCACAGAACAGAAGGATATATCTGAGCAAATAATCAGATGGAAAAGGAAACAAATATAGACTACTCTTAGGAGATTTTGAAGAGGCAGGAAGACGTGAATTGAGTTGCAGGATAACAGCTTGTTTGAAATAATATCTTTAAGAGAGTTTTCAACTTGCTTATAGATCAAGGAAAATGCTCCAACAGACAGGGACAGGTTAAAGTTTCTAGTGTGTGTGCAGATGGGAGGAAGGTACAAGACTGATGGAGCAAGTCTTAGAATAGGTGAAAAATGCAGTCAAGAAACCAATAGGGGTCAACTAGGGTTCACTACCTTTCATGGTAGTGAAATGCCATCCCTTGAGATGGTAAGAAAGGCTATGTGGGAACACATATCAAAAGTATTTAGTCTTTCCTTAAGTATGAGAATAAGAGAAACAGTGGTTGGGGTGGTATTTTTGGCCCATGAAAAACAGAGAATCTTAGACATTTCCACCATGGGAGAGGAGTGTGATACACAGTCGGACACTGAAGTTGGAGCTACTTGGTTTCATCATTGCTTTCTGCACCCACCCTCATCAACCTGGGATCAGAGATTTAAAAAAAAAATTATAATGTGACCTAAGGGTTGGGAGGGAAGCCTGTGAGGGTGGTGCAGAAAGGTAATAATCAGTAATAACCTAAATGGGAAGCAAACTTTGGGAGTCCAGATAGGTGGGGAAGGAAAAAATAAACCCAAATTCACATAGTTTTTATCACCACCCTAAAATTAATTAATGTAAAATGTTACTTCAGGATCATGGATTCTTCTTCAACTTTTGCTTCTCTCTTATCCTCAACTTTTAAAAATTGTTATAAAGCTAGAATAATTTAGAAAGGACTTTGCTTCCTGTCTTTTCTCTTTGTTTCAATCACTTATTAGTGCCGCCAGTTATCAAGGGAGCAAATGGTGATCTCCCTGAAGAGGTCATCGTGCTGGTGAACAAGAGTGTGCTGATGGAGTGTTTATCCAGTGGCAGTCCCACACCAAGGAGTTCCTGGCAAAAAGATGGGCAGCTCTTGCTAGAAGATGAGCGTCATAAATTTCTGTCTAATGGGAGAATTCTTCAGGTAACAGTAAACAATCTAATTTTAAAATAGCTATTTGAGTTTGTATTTTATAATCACTGTGTTTTTGCTTTTAAAAATAATTTGTACTGGTTTATGAATATTTGTGGACTTCCCTGGTAGCTCAGCTGGTAAAGCATCTGCCTGCAATGCAAGAGACCCCAGTTCGATTCCTGGGTTAGGAAGATCCCCGGGAGAAGGGATAGGCTACCCACTCCAGTATTCTTGCCTGGAGAATTCCATGGACAGAGGAGCCTGGTGGGCTTCAGCCCCCATTAAAAAAAAACACATCATAAAAAGGATATAAAATACAATTATTCTTCCTCATTCTTTTCTCATTATCACTGGTGACCACTGTTAACAGTTTTATGTGAATATTTCCAGAATTCATCTGTACATTCAACACATACACCTAAATTTACTGCAATATGGCCTCTGTGTTAAAAATCAAATTATAAGTGAATTATTATAATCTTTTCATTGCATATTTCTGATGATAAGATTCTAGATGGTATAAGGTTCTATGTAGATTAAAATTTGTCCTCTGTTGGCAAAGAGTTGATAATAATGGAAACCATATAAATATCCTGAATTAGACTTCCCTGGTGGCTCAGAGGTTAAAGTTCTGCCCACAATGCAGGAGACCTGGGTTTGATCCCTGGGTTGGGAAGATCCCCTGGAGAAGGAAATGGCAACCCACTCTAGTCCTCTTGCCTGGAGAATTCCATGGACAGAGAAGCCTGGTAGGCTACAGTCCACAGGGTCACAAAGAGTCGGACACTACTGAGCGACTGCACTTTCATCCTGAATTACTGTGTACTAATGGGCATGTCTTATTTTTTCTTTGCATGTGTCCTAAAAGATAGATAGGCACTTGTAGAAATAACACCAACTCTTTTGTTAGGACACAACTTAAGAAATTATTTCTTGAACATATTAATGATGTTCTGTTGGTCCAAGAATTTAAGCATCAGGGAATCCAACCCAGAATGTAGCTCATGGAGTTCTTTAAAAAAAGAAACAAAGTATGAGATTCACTGCTTATAAATAATCTTGAATTCTCTAAGTATCTTCTAAACATCATGACTTTTTCTATGTGATGCACATACAACCTCTAGCTAAATGGTAAAATATTTCCGTTGGCTAGAGCTAAAAGATATGTAGATTGATAGAAACGTCTGCATAATTTAAAAACATAGCTACTATATTAACTCTTGCTGTGTAAAACAAACCACTTCGAACAGCTTAAAATAATAGGGATTTACTCAGCTCACAAGCCTTCTGGTTGACTGGGTGATTTTCTGGTCTTGGCAGGGCTTACTCAAGTGTCTATGTACTATGGGTTGAATTTAGTGGCTCTGCTGATCTTAGCTGGGCTCTTGCACGTTTCTGGGGCCTCAGTTGCAATAACTAGGATGACCCTTTCCATATGATCTCTCACCTTCCAGTGGGCTAATCCTGGTTTCCTCACAGAGTGGTGGCAGGCTTCCAGATGAGTAAGGGGAAGTGCACAAGGCCGAGGTTTGAAATGGAACAGTGTCACATCCATCACACTCTGCTGGTCAAAGCTGATCACAGGCCGACACAAATTCTACATCTTTATCCCACTTCCTGATGGGAGGAATTTCCAGTGATGTAGTCTCATGGCAGGGATGTAGATGGGGAAGTGGGAGAAAGACTTGGGACTTTTCTTAGTCAATATGCCAGTATGTACAAAATTGTTTTTTCTGATTAGAAATCTTTATAAATATTTATTTAATTGACCTCATAAAAACCAGCATCATCCATGCTACATATAAAAATTCTTTATTATGTTTAGCTGGTATTAACTAGAAAGAATATGGATTGTTTATTCTCAAAATTGACAAGTTGCTTTCTAAAAAGTTTTAGTTGAAATTGCTTCATTTTCCCCCTTAGGTTCTAAATAGTCAAATAACAGATATCGGCAGATATATGTGCATTGCTGAGAACACAGCTGGAAGTGCCAAAAAATATTTTAACCTCAATGTTCATGGTAAGAGCTCAGTTCCAAAAACATCTGTTAGAGTATGCTTGAAAAGGCAGGAAAACTGTGTTTTAGATTATGTAGGCTTATTTCCTATTTTTTAACTTGAACAATGTGTGGAGCCAGCATTCATTCAATCTTTCCCCTTCTTTCTTTCTTACCGCAGCTTATGGGATTTATAAAGTACAAATCTTTTAGGAAGACTGTTTTTATATTATTTCAGTCCCCTAAGACAAAGTAGTTACTCCTATGTATTTGAAAGTAAAAAAAAAAAAAAAAAAAATCAAAATTTGAAATCCCAAAGAGTATAAGTTTATATGAAGTAAGAACCAAAAATAGCTCTTCTACTCATGAAAACTTACCCACTGGGCCTGATTGGAACCAGTTTCTGTCCTCAGTTATGGAATTCATGTTGAATTACACCCTCCAGAACTTAATACACTCCCCAAGGAAGAAAAAGTCACTTTGTGTAGTTACATAATTCCTAAGACCCATCCATACATCTAATTCATTTATCAGATTTTAAGTTTTCGATAAATGCTAGACACTCCACAAATACTAGGTTTTTTTGCTTTTGCTAAAAATGCTGTTGGATGTCAACCATAAATAATTTTATTTTCATGACACACAGCTGCTTCCAGAATATTAAATTGGAAATGGTGATAATTATTATAACAGATTTTCTTTAACTGTTTGATTCACATGGCTCAGCTGGTAAAGAATCTGCCTACAATGCAAGAGACCTGGGTTCGATCCCTGGGTTGGAAAGATCCCCTGGAGAAGGGAAACGCTACCCACTCCAGTGTTCTGGCCTGGAGAATTCCTATAGTCCATAGGGTTGCAAAGAGTCAGACGCAACTGAGAGACTTTCACTCACCCTCACTCTGTGTGATTCGTATATCAAATTCTAGCTTATTTTGAAAATAGAAATTTGACTTTAGTGAAACATTTCTTCTTTCAAAAGACTTTTATTTATCACAATGGATATTCTTTTGTGGTGTGATATGTAGGAAGTATTGATGTCTAGCAATGTCTGGTACTGATGCTGTGTAACAGATTTGAGGCAGTACTATCTTTGCAGTCCCAGTGCTTAGAAACTTTTGTTGAGTAAATCTGACCAAAATGGTACTAATGTATTATGATTTCCCAGGAAGAATGAATTAAACAGTAATAATCATTGTGAAAGTATACATTCTAATCGATAAAGTACAGTAGAATAAATGTTGAAAAATAAAAGTGTTGATTATTTTTCCTGATTCCCCAAGGCAGGATTCGTTTTTGTTTCTTTATGTGGTCAAAAGCATCTTGTAAAAAACCCCAGTTTTAGTAGTTACAGATGCTACCCTATTATCTTTATATGTCTGTATCTTCACCTCTATCTTATAACTTTATTATAAATGCTGTAGACAAATGGTTATTTCCTATGGACCTTGGTCTTCCTAAACCTAAAGACATGGTAGTTGCTAAATAAATATTTGTTGTTCCTTGATTATATTTCCTTCATATCCAGTTTCTCTTCTTAATGTATAGCAGAATCATCTGAATTGGGAAACTTGCATGAATTGAGAGGCAGCTGCCATTAGTGTTAAGAATGGAACAGGAGGGCTCTCCTCTTTTGCCAGTTCATGGTGTCTTGATCTCCTGACTGCAATAGGAATCCATACTTCATATTGGATTAAATACTGAAAATCCATGTAGGGGAGAAACCATTTAAATTGCTTCCCTAAAACCATACCATTTGTTTTCCAGCAGTGCTTGTTCTTGTTGGCCTCTAACCTTCAGTCTGTTGACCTCCAAAGTTTTCCAACCCTCTGTGTCTTTGCTTTCCTTCACATCCAGCTTGACCTTCATTGACCAGCATATTGATTACTGCTCTTAGCCCATGTCTTCTCAGTGCTCTTGCTTAATAAAAGCTCAACTCCACATATAGCAACACAACATACTGACTGCTTGATACCTACAAGATGATGTGCCAGGTGTTTTTATAAATGTTATTTTACTTAATTATCTCAACCCCAGGTGGTTGGTCCTATTATATATCTCTTTTATGGGTGAAAAAGATGAGCCTCTGTAAGATAAAGCAACATAGCCAAAGTTACACAGCTGGCAAATACAAAACCAGGATTTTAACTCAGGTAGGCTGCAGTCCATGGGGTCACGAAGATCAGACACGACTGAACGACTTCCCTTTCACTTTTCACTTTCATGCGTTGGAGAAGGAAATGGCAACCCACTCCAGTGTTCTTGCCTGGAGAATCCCAGGGACGGGGGAGCCTGGTGGGCTGCTGTCTCTGGGGTCGCACAGAGTCGGACACGACTGAAGTGACTGCAACATTAGCAGCAGCAGTCTGATTCCAGAGGCTTTAAGCTTAGCTGCTTTTCTGTATTACCTCTCAACTGAATTTCTTACCTATACCCAGGTAGGTAACCCTGGCTGGAGAAACTCTTGGCATCAGGAATACTGGAGTTATAAATTCACAGGTACTGCTTGAAATGAGCCCTTTATACTAGCTGGGGCGCATCCTTATGTCTCTGCTTCAGAGTGACTCTCACACCTTCTCGAACGTCAGATGGCCCCTGTCTTAGCTCGGGCAGCCATTAACAAAATACCAAAGACTACGTGGTTAAACAAGAGTTTATTTTCTCACCAGTCTGGAGGCTGGAAAGTCCAAGATCAAGGTTCCAGCAGGATTCAGCTTTGGTGAAGCTCTTTCTGGCTTGCAGATGACCAGTTTGTCCTCACGAGGCTCTTCCACGAGCACACGTGGACAGAAAAAGCAAGGAAGCTTTCAGCTGTCTTATTTTTATAAAGACAGTAATCGGGTAGGATCAGGTTTATGACCTTTATGACCTCATTTATGTTTCATTTCTTCCTTTAAGTCCCCATCTTCAAATACAATCACACTGAAAATTAGGGTTTTTAGTATATGAATTTTGGGGGGACGCAAACGTTCAGTCAATCACAGCCCACCTGTCACTTTCAGTCAATACCCTCGCCTCCTGTTTTACAGGGAAAAGAGAAGGCATATTGCAGAAACCACTTCTAATTCCTACCATCAAATTGACAATATCAGCTACATCTGATATTGCCATTTCTTCTTTCCTTCTGTTACAACACAGAATGGAAGAGTTCCTCTGCCTTCCAAAGGCTGACTTGGCTCTAGATGCCTGCCACTACCCCCTCAGAAATCCCACAGTCTCCTCTCTTTCTCTCCAGTATTGAAATTCACACTTTTACTGGCTCTTTCCCAAGAGTACTTAAATTTACTTCTCTCTTCCCTCTTAAAAAATAAAAATAAGAAACTCTCCCTTGGACCTAGTATTTCCCTTCAGCTGCCTCCCTCTCTTCGCCCCGATTTCAAAACAACCTTCTGTAATCGCTGTGTATATTACCATCTCCATCTCCTCACTCCTGCTCACTCCTCCCACCGCTGCTCACCAGATTTCACCCCCACATCTCCAATGAAGCTGCTCACTCAATTCAGGACATGACATCAAAAATCCAGTAGGCATTTTCCAGGCTTTCTTACTTTTGAGCATTTGACATTCTCGAGCATTTGATCATCTTTTTCAGAATTTCTCTTCCTTTGGCTTATGTGACACCTATGCCCCTCATTTATATCTTTCCTTTCCAGTCTCTCATTGCCAGTTTCCTCTGTTAGTTCCTCCCTTCCTACTTGACTATTACTCCTTATTTTTCTAAGCCCTCAACTTAATTTCTTCATACTCTCCTCACGCATCATATGATCTCATGAATTCCCAAATTTCATATACCATTTCTGTGTGGATAGTTGGCAAAGTTTTATCTCCAGCCAGGGCCCCCTCAGGAACTCTAGGCTCTTCTATTCAGATATTTACTTTCTTATCAATAACAAACGTGTGATAGTCATTCATAAGACCAGGTGTATGTAACTGAGCTTATTCCCTTTTCCCCAAAATGTGTTCCTCCTCCAGGGATCTGTGTCTCAGTAAAGGGAATCACCATCTTCCCACTGTTCAAGCCAGGAAAAAGAATGTCATCCTTGATTCCTCCTCCTCCTTAAACCTCACACCCACAGCATTGAGTCCTGGATATTCTACCACAAAACATCCTGGATCCACTCACTCTGTGTTCTTTCCGACACCATCCTGAGTGTAGCACTGTGATCTTTTGCACTTCTCACAGCAATAGTCACCTAACTGGTCTCTCGAGTCCCTTTTAGCCTTCTCACCAGCTCCCTCCACTGTGGCCAGATTGGTATCTTTTAAGTGAATTTTTGAGTAAACCATTCTTCTGCTTTCCTTTCCTTGGGCTATATTTCAGTATTCTTAATGATGCCCAGAAGACCTTGTAGGACTTGATCCTGCTTAGTCCTTATATCTTGTCTGCTCTCCAGCCTAACTCCCCAACAACCTTAATCTTCAACCTCCGGTCAGGTCAGCCTTCTGGTGCCATATTCTTTTCCCCATTTGGACAATTGTATATGCCATGCCGTCTTTCTGGAAGATATCCCCATTTTCTGTCTTCTTGGAGAACCCCATGGACAGAGGAGCCTGACAGGCTACAGTCCACAGAGTCACACAGAGTTGGACACGACTGAGCAACTAAGCATGCACACTGTAATTACAAGGCAGTATCAGATGGTGGCTGAGAACAGGGCTCTAAAGCCAGACATCAATCTCTCCCAGTAACTGGGAACCTTAGGCAGGATGCTAATCTCTCTCTGTCTCAGCTTCCTCATCTGTAATTAGAGGATAAGAACTGTATCTAAACATAAGTTTTATGAGCTTTCAATGAAATGGCATTATGAAGTGTTTAGTGCCTGGCACAGCATAACCACTTAAAAAAAAAGTTATCTGTCACTTTTTTGCTCAATATCACTACCACCAAATTATTCTTTATAATCTATTATACTGCATCAGCACTTAGCACAGCATCTGAAATAAGTATAAATGAATGGCCATAAAAATTAGTTATTAAAAGTTTGATAGTGATATTTAAAAAGCAATTTTATCTTTTTTATTTTTTTGTTTTTTGATGGTTTTAAAACCTCAATCTGAATATAATATGTAGAGAGAATAATATATAGAGTATAATATAATAATAGAGTGCTACATTACATTCTTTGTCTCATGTCTTACTATCTTCGCTATATCCATTCATTTTTAATGCCCATTCCTCACTCCTATTCCCAGCCCATCCCCACTTCGGAAGTCATTTGAATCCATAATATTATTCCTTCAATATGCACGTGTTCTTATAAAAACATCTATTCCATAAATGTGTGTTTTAATATGCATATTTGTCATTGCATTGTTAATCTTATTTTTACTCTTCTTTTTTCTGTACTGCTTTTGCTTTTGGAATTCTTTTTTGGTGTTGAACAATAAGACGTTATATTGTTTATTTCTTAAATTTTTTGCTCATCTTGAAAGTCTTTTATTTACATTGTGGAAATTACCTGTATAATTTACAATAGATACCCTAAAATAAAATGTCTAGTATTACTATAAACAAGAAAATAAAAACTTTAAGGGTGTAATATTAAAAACCAGAATATTCAAATATATTTAATAAAAAGCAGTATTAGATCTTTGTACATTGACAAAACCATCTTAAGAACTTCTAATTACATTTTACAAATAAAATGCACAATAATTCTGCCTTTAAAAATTCTAGTATTTTCTTTCAATTGGAAAAAACAAAACTGATGTACATGAATTTGATGAAGGCATTAAGGAATTCTAAGAAGAAAGGTAAATAATTAGTATCATTAACTCAATGCTTTAGCAGGTACAGTGGTTGGGCTTATATTAATAAATTGGAGTATGTATTATTGATAATCTCATTTTTCACTTTTAATATGTTTAATATTAATATATTTCACTTTAATATATTTACTATTATAGTTCCTCCAAGTGTCATTGGTCCTAACCCTGAAAATCTCACTGTTGTGGTGAACAATTTCATCTCTTTGACCTGTGAGGTCTCTGGTTTTCCACCTCCTGATCTCAGCTGGCTCAAGAATGAACAGCCTATCAGACTAAACACAAATGCTCTCATTGTGCCTGGTAAGGAACTTAGTACTCTTTTAAAGTAGGTGATACTTTCTCATTTTTGTTTATTTTTAATACAAATGGAATTTCATCTTAGTCTCTTTCCGGACTTTTGTCTTGCTGCATTCATTTGTTCATGTTAAGTGCCTCTCTCTGGCCGTTTGGGGCCGTTAGGATGAAACCGTGTAGACTTTTATGAGTTGAGTGGGAATGTACAGTAACAAGGTCTACTGCAAAAAATTATGAAATTTAGGAACAGAACTGCTTACTAATCCTTTGGGGATGATAAGTTTATGAAATAGTGCTTTCATTGGATAAATTCACTGGTTGATTTTAATCAGTACTAAAGCTCCTGGAGGGTAGATAAATTGAATAACAGATGATAGCCACTTCCGTACTGTGGGAGATTTAAACCAGAAATACTTAACGTATACTGACTATGGTACAATTATTGTTTACTCAGAAGAATCTGTATGAAACAGTTCTGTTGTCCACATTTGGTTACTGGAGATACATTTTTATTAATTTCTTCTTTTAGAAGGAAGCAGAGTAAGTAATGGGCTTACCTGGTTGCTTAGATGGTAAAGAGTCTGCCTGCAGTGTGAGAGACCTGAGTTCAATCCCTGGGTGGGGAAGATCCCCTGGAGAAGGGAATGGCAACCCACTCTAGTGTTCTTGCTGGAAACTTTCATGGACAGAGGAGCCTGGTGGGTTATAGTCCATGGGGTCACAAAAAAGAGTCGGGCATGATTGAGTGCCAACACTTTTTAACTTTCAGAGTAAGTAAGAATGAAAGGAACCAAGGAAACTGATCAAATTCTTTCATTTTGTATATGAAATGCTTCTATTAATATATATATAGATTCCTCTCTAAGAGAAAGGATAAATTTTGTCATTTATCTTATTGATAAACTAGTTATTACAACAATTTCTATACCGCTCTTCAGTTTGCACTCTATTTGCCCACAGGTGGTCGAACTTTGCAAATTATCCGGGCCAGAGTATCTGATGGTGGTGAATACACTTGTATAGCTATCAACCAAGCTGGGGAAAGCAAGAAAAAAGTTTCCCTGACTGTTTATGGTTTGTTTATACTCTTCTCATAAGAGTCTTTCATTTCTAAAGTGGTTTTAGGTATTTTCTACCTGAGCATCTTAATGGAAACAACGAAACCTCTGTTTTCTTCCTTCAGTGCCCCCAAGCATTAAAGATCATGGAAGCGAATCTCTTTCTGTAGTTAATGTAAGAGAGGGGACTTCAGTATCACTGGAATGTGAATCAAATGCTGTCCCGCCTCCAGTCATCACCTGGTACAAGAATGGACGGATGCTAACAGAGTCTGCTCAGCTGGAGATTGTGGCCGATGGACAAAGGCTGCACATCGCAAAAGCTGAGGTGCATCTTTTTATTCTTGTTTGTGCGTCTTGCGTGACTCCTTGGTGGGATTATGGAAGAGAGAATTGGAAGTTGTATCTTTCCTTTACTACACTAAAAAATTATTTTCATTAAAAAAAATAACATCATCAATGCCATTATCTTCATTTTTTCATTTAAAAGAAAAAGCAGGATTGTAGAAGGCAATTAGGACTGGGGCATTTGAGCATAAAGATGACTGATGATTTAATCTACACTCGAACAGTGTGATTGGTCATCTGTAACTTAATGGAGCACATACAATAGTATCTTTTTCTTTTAGGTATCTGACACAGGCCAGTATGTATGTAGAGCTATAAATGTAGCAGGACGGGATGATAAAAATTTCCACCTCAATGTATATGGTGGCATCTGCCTCTAATACAAGTCTTTTTTCCCCTAGATATGCAAATGAAAGAAAGTATCCTGAATTAACTTAATGAGGACACATGATTTTCTTCTGTCTTTTTACAGTGCCACCCAGTATTGAAGGGCCTGAAAACGAAGTCACTGTGGCTACAGTCAGCAATCCTGTGACTTTAACATGTGATGCTACTGGAATCCCACCTCCCTCCATAGCGTGGTTGAAGAACCACAAACCCATAGGTAATTTAGCTGTGCATTTCTTAACGATTGTTTTCTTTTGCTCCTCATTCATTAGGTTAATAAACTAGCACATGTTCAGTACTGTGCACGTAGCTATGTTTAGTTCAGAAAGCCTAATGTACTATAATATAAACTTACAAAAGAATCTTCATTTTACAGAGATTTTTCTCCTTGTCTTTTTCAAAAAATAAGACTGTCCTTTAAAATCAAAGTACAAAGGGAGGACCTTTAAGAAATACATTTATCACATAAAGTCAGACATTTTTATGGTGAATTGTAGAGACGTTAAAATCAAAGCTTTTTAATGATTTGCTTTGTTTCTACCACTAGAAAGTTCTGGCTCACTGGAAGTTCATATTTTGTCTGGGGGAAGCAAACTCCAAATTGCCAGGTCCCAACATTCAGATAGTGGAAACTATACATGCATTGCCTCAAATATGGAGGGAAAAGCACAGAAAAATTACATTCTTTCAATTCAAGGTATGTGGGATACACTCTGATCTGTCTTCAGTTTCTTATTCCATTCTATTTACAGTACAAGTATATCTAAACAGACCATTTATAATTGATTCAAAATATCTCTTGTGTGTGTTTTGGATATTGTAGTCTTTTCAGTTTATTGAGATTTAAATGATGTAAAGAACCATATAATTTTAGAGTACGCAGCAACATGATTTGACTTACAAAACATCTTCTTTTTTGAAGAGTTTGTTTTATGTGGACCATTTTTTTAAAGTCTTTATTGAATTTATTACTGTATTGCTTCTGTTGTTTTATGTTGTGGTTTTTGGTCATGAGGCACAACACATTTAGATCTTAGCTTCCCAGGCAGGGATCAAACCTGTACTTCCTGCATTGTAAGGTGAAGTCTTAACCACTGGGCCATCAGGAGAGTCCCCGAAATATCTTTAGATAAACAAAAATATACTGTGAATTTTCTGTCCTACATTTACCAGTAGGTAGTGTTTTCATGAAAACGTACATAAATGTGAAGAAAAGAGTAGTAGAAATTTTGAAATCTGTTTTTTCATGTGTCCTGAAATGCGTACCTTTCTATAGTGTATTTACTTGTTCACTTAAAGCTGGAATAATTTATTTTGATACTAAGCCTATAGAGTCTCTACTTATATAGATATGTAAGATTTATCTCATGAAGAGATTAAATATGTCTTAATTACTGGTCAAGGAATGGGTAAATTTAAATAATCATGAATCTAATTGGAGGTGAGAATAGAGAGCATTGATTTATCCAAGAAATAATTAACATCCATTATGTTCCAGCATAGAATTGAGCACTGCAGGGAGAACTGGCGTCCTTTTGATGTTCAGCAAGCCTTCGGGTATTATTTTCAGCCTAATTTTTAAATTGAAATGGAAGTCTAACTTGAAACCAAGTTGAAATGCTTGCTTTTTCCAATTTCATTATAGTTATTGTGAAAGGAATTTGTCCTAAGTTTGTCCAATGCAATTGTGAATATGTATTATCTACTTGCTGTATGCTCTGCTGAAACTAACCACAGAAAAACTGAAATTTTTTCCAGTTTTACTGAAATATAATTGACATGTAACATTGTAGAGGGATTCCCATTCTTTACTCAGAGGTAAAGAATCCACCTGCCAATGCAGGAGACATGGGTTCAGTCCTGGGATGGATGGTTCTAATCTTTATAGCTAAAATTTCCCAAAATAAATCACCTTCTATAATCTTTGTATTATCACAGGGAAGAGGAAGTGGCCGCCCACTCCAGTATGCTTGCCTGGGAAATCCTATGGACAGAGGGGCCTTCCGGGCTACAGTCCATGGGGCGTAAAGAGTTGGACACCATGTAGTGACTGAGCATGCACCAATATTATACAAGTTTAACGAGTACAACATAATGATTTTAAACCTGTATCTGCTGCAAAATGATGACCACAGTAAGATTAAAATCCATCACCGAAAAATTGAAACTAAAGAAAAATCAAAATTAGTTTATGAGTATCAGTGGTTTTTCCTATTAGTGATGCTGAAGATTTTAGAAGCACAAAAGGAAACACAGCTGTTCAAAGATTCAGTGTCAGAAACTACATGCCTAATTTATGTTTAATGCATTAATAATAATAGATGCCAGTCATGGAGTATGAGGTGTGATCAAAGATTTTTACCAGACATTTTGGATGTGTCTTAAGACTATATAGAGGCTATATATGTACACGAGGCCTAGTCCATGCTATGCCTTTGTTGCTGTTTTAGCTGCTAAGTTGTGTCTGACTCTTTTGAGACCCCATGGACTGTACCCGCCAGGCTCCTCCGTCCGTGGGATTTCCCAGGCAAAAATACTGGAGTGGGTTATTATTTTCCTTCTTCAGGGAATCTTCCCAACACAGGGATTGAACCCACATCTCCTGCATTGGCAAGTGGGTTCATTACCACTGAGCTACCCAAGAGCCTGCTTTCCTGTATTTGACACTTATTATGGGATGTCTCATTAGCATTCTTATTGATTCAACTTCTTTGGTAAATATAAATTTAGTGTAATTATTAGTATCTTCTGGACAGCTGAAATGAGATTTGGAGAGATTATGCAGTGGTGTCTTGGTAAATATCTAACAATTGACTCTGCAAATAAAATGGTCTTGACTTGGAACCAGTCATCTGTCAGTTTCGTGGTGTGAGTATTCCCACGGTGGCCCATTTCAAGCTCTGCTTGAAATGATGGCACTGAACATGGAGTTGTAAAGACATGCAAATCTGGCTCTTGCAACTTGGTGTGAACTTCCTCCACTATATGAACCACACCACTGTAATTATTAAGAAGAGTAATTCAAATGTGTT
Organism: Aepyceros melampus; assembly: GCA_006408695.1. Taxonomy (NCBI): domain Eukaryota; kingdom Metazoa; phylum Chordata; class Mammalia; order Artiodactyla; family Bovidae; genus Aepyceros; species Aepyceros melampus. The sequence continues at coordinate 212,661 of SJXQ01001078.1, forward strand.
TCTGATAGAACAGCAATATTTTCATTATCTACTATTTCTTAATTGGATCATTAAAGTGAGGAAGAAAGATGCTAGTAAAAGAAATAGAGATGATTGAATCTTGAATAATATGCTGTTGTTCAGAATAAAGAGTATTTAAACTGTATCACAGAGAAAGAAATACTCAATTCAGATATCTTTCTCAGACTTAGGCTAAACTTTTATAAAGCAGATTCTCCTGAACTGTATTAATTCTGAGCTATCTATTGAGGCTTTAATCAGGAGTGATTCTCTCTGGCCAAGAATGGTGCCCATGAGGTAGATTTGTCAACAACCTCTATGACTAAATAATTATATCAACTTACAATGTAACAAGAATATTGAAGTGATTCCAATACTTTTTTTTCAAGTAATTTCTGACAATGGCAAGAGTTTGATCTTGAACCACAATCTAGGAAGAATATGACATAAAAATGGCATATTGTTCTATGATTCTGTTGTATTCATAGAATTTGCATTCTTATGCCTTGATAATGAAAGTCTTAATTATTTCTCCAAAGTTCCTCCAAATGTTGCTGATGCTGAGATTCCAAGTGAAGTCAGTGTCCTTCTTGGGGAAAATGTTGAGCTGGTCTGCAAAGCAAATGGCATTCCCACCCCACTTATTCAGTGGCTTAAAGATGGAAAGCCCATAGTTAACAGTGAAACAGAAAGAATTCGGTATGTGTAAAAAGAATCTTTGTGTCATTAATTGTAATGTCTTCTACAATACTTTATGCTTCAAATTTCACATGAATAATAATGAATTCAGTCTCTTTGGAACTGGCTATCATTATATTCAGAAAGAAAAAGGATACAGTTTTAGAGAGCTGGACACAGATATTCTCTTGGGAGAATCATTCAAAAGTATTTGTGTATGCATGTGTTCTTTATCTTTCAACTCTGTGTTATAAAATCTCCCTACATGTTCATTTCTGCAAGTGTTAGTTAGCTGTTGTAGATTTTATTCCTCTAATTCCAGAATATTTATACCAAAGTCTACATCATAAAAATAATAGTTCTTCTTCCTTACTAACATCAAATCAATTTCATCCTACAAACGACTCATCAGTCATCTCTTAGATGTGATTTTGTGTCCTGAAATCACCAAACCAGCAGACATGCCATAGTGCTTGGCTCATTTTGAAAAAAGATACTATCGTCATAACCTGGTTCATCCCTTATAATGTGTCCAAATGCCGTTTTTAGTTGACTTTTCCTGCCACAAACCTCATAGAGATGTAATGATAAATGTTACAGGCTTCCTGATACTTTCAACAAATGTATTTTGAAGGACAATCCATTATTCTATACTCTGCTAGATTATTTCTTCACAAAGTCTCGTAATATACACACACCAGAGTAATTGTAATTACTTAAAGAATTATATATACCTTGCATGCACGCTTAGTCACTTAGTCATGTCCGACTCTCTGCGACTCCATGGACTGAGGCCTGCCAGGCTCCTCTGTCTGTTGGATTTTTCAGGCAAGAATACTGGAGTGGATTGCCATTTCTTTCTCTAGGGGATTTTCCTGACTCAAGTATCAAACCCGTGTCTCCTACATTGGCAGGTGGATTCTTTACCACTGAACCACCTGGGAATCCCTTATATATACCTTAGCAGGCATTAATTAAATGTATTACAAACTTTATTACTTTGAACTAATATTTTAAATTTAGGGGTTTGCAGTATATTTCCTAATCAATGAATTGAAGGTACACAATTTATGGAAAAATAAGTGTTTTTTTTCCTGAAGTTTTATGTTAAATTTTATATTAGTCCCCTTTACAAGATTAGGTGAATTGCCAAATAATGTTTTAGTTTAGAGGTACATTTTGCATTTCACTTCTCTGGTTGGACATCCCTCAAGAGTTAACCAATATTTAATTATTTTTATTAAATCAGCTGTGATAACAACCCAGTTCCAAACCGAGTGCTAGATAGTTGGTGGAACTTTAAGTTATTCTAAAAGGTAATATTTATACCTAGGAATTTAGGATCTATTTCAGAGAAGGTGATGGCACCCCACTCCAGCCTCTTGCTTGGAAAATCCCATGGGCGGCAGAGCCTGGTAGGCTGCAGTCCATGGGGTCGCGAAGAGTTGGAGACGACTGATCGACTTCACTTTCACTTTTCACTTTCATGCATTGGAGAAGGAAATGGCAACCCACTCCAGTGTTCTTGCCTGGAGAATCCCAGGGACGGGGGAGCCTGGTGGGCTGCCGTCTATGGGGTCTCACAGAGTCGGACACGACTGAAGCGACATAGCAGCAGCAGCAGGATCTATTACTTCTCCTCTTACATTAAGATCTCAAATATATTTATTCTTATTTTCAGTTTTTTTTATTATTTGTTCCCAGCTCCACAATATATGTAGGTTTATGAGGGAGCCAATTTATCCAAATGAAGTAATTTTTCCAAAGTCAACTTAGTGTTTTCCTTTAGTCGTGGCAGCTTGCTTTTTGTTTATTCATATGGTTAAACTCATGGAATTTAAAAAATTATGTTTTGAAAAAGAAAAAATAAAATAAACCCAGATAATAAAATTGTAATTCTCAATAATTATATTTAATAATATATAGATAATGGAGTTATTTACTTTTGACACTGGGAGAATCTAATAAAATGACTATTGTAAGAATAACTGTAGATAGTAATTGAACCTCTTTAGAAAACATAGGAAGCTTTATTTGATAATAAATGGTGTGTGAATAGAATCAGTAATGTAATAATCTTAATTTAAATATCATTGATAATGTAATTGTATTGTTAGTATTCACTATTATGTAATTCAAAGAGAAAGCTATAGCAATTTATGGGAAAAAATTTGCAAATGACACCCGTACATAAATACTAAGCTGTTGTCACTGTTTAAATAAGTTATTCCATCTTGCTCCTTCAGTTCAGTTCAGTAGCTCAGTCGTGTCCGACTCTGCGACCCCATGAACCGTAGCACGCCAGGCCTCCCTGTCCACCACCAACTCCCGGAGTTCACTTGAACTCATGTCCACTCGAGTCGGTGATGCCATCCAACCATCTCATTTTCTGTCATCCCCTCTCCTCCTGCCCTCAATCTTTCCCAGCATCGGGGTCTTTTCAAATGAGTCAGCTCTTTCTCATTAAGACTAAGTTGTTTATAGCTTATTTTTCATTTTAATTTCTCATTAAAACATGATAAACATTCTTGTTTTTATACCAAAATTTTTATAATTTTTGTTTAATTCCAACCTTATATTGCTAAGTAATGACAAAACATTCTATTTCTGAGAAAAACATGCCTTTGCCTTTTCTGTTTGGGTAGAAAAATTCCTGATGTTGTTCATTTCCTTTTCCTCAGAAGGAGGCAGTGGGTGTATGATACCCATTACTGTAGAAGTTTAGTTGGTTACCTGAAATCACCTTCAGTTTCACTAGCTCTGATTTCCGTGTACTTAATGAAAAAGATTTGAACCATTATATCCAAGATGAAGATGCATTTTAGCGTGACTCTTTTTTTCTTTTTAAGAATATAATAATCCAGGTGAGTTTTCCAGAAATAGCTAGCTCCATACAAATCATCTCAGTGCATCTGTTATATTTTCTCCTACAGGGTGACTGCAGACGGCAGCACATTAAACATTTACGGAGCTCTCCCATCCGACATGGGGAAGTACACGTGTGTTGCTACTAATCCTGCTGGAGAAGAAGACCGGATTTTTAATTTAAATGTCTATGGTAAATATGAAATTTCATCCTGTTTTGGTTATGCTGCCTTAGAATCTATCAGACGAAATGAAGCCATAGGTGTCTGAAGCATTTAGTTCTAAAATCTGATGGCCTTGTTATTTCCTTTTAGGATATAAAGCAGAAATATGAGTAAATGTAGTTGAATGATTTGAACTAGTAATAAACCCATTCCCTCCTTTCTCATCTTCTGCATGACATAGTTCCACCTGCAATTAGGGGTAATAAAGAAGAAGCAGAGAAATTAATGGCTTTGGTGGATACCTCAATAAATATTGAATGCAGAGCCACAGGAATGCCTCCACCACAGATAAACTGGCTAAAGAACGGACTTCCTCTGCCTCTCTCCTCCCATACCGGTTGCTGTCTGGAGGACAAGTTATCAGGTCAGCTTTTATTGTGTGAGATTTGCTACACAGTTACTGTAATTGTAAACCTTAACTTTGGTAAACTTGTAAAGTTGGCTCCCTGATAAAGAATCCGCCTGCAAGAGATGCAAGAGACCTGGGTTCAATTCCTGGGCTGGGAAGATTCCCTGGAGGAAGAAATAGCAACCTATTCCAGTATTCTTGCCTGGGAAATCCCATGGACCAAGGAGTCTGGTGAGCTACAGTCCATGGGGTCACAAGAAAGTTGAACACAACTTAGCTAGTAAACAACAACAGCTTCATCTAAACAATGTTTTAAAAATGTCTTTTCCTACATTTTTTACTTTTGTTTCCCTTTCAGTTTTTTGTTTTTTAGAAGAGGGAGAATGGCAAATATAAATTTGAAATGCTTCATTATTATTTAAATGTTCATGTTTTAGTAAATTTGTATACAGTAGGCCATTCATAGACTTATATCTATTATATATTTTTTTTTTCAAGAGCTGCTATTTTAAAAAAAAAAAAAGCTGCTATTTTAGCTAAAACTATGTATGGCAAAATGATGGGAAGATGCTTACTATAATCATGTGATTTTCATCATTCTCTGTTAATATGTATTTGAAAAATATTCACTTCACATTGTGTTACATTTTCAGTGGCTTACACTTAGTGCCTAATCAGCTTTGTCAAATAAATTTCACTGGAGGCGTCTATGTTTTGCAATAGATGGTTATAATCTTTATAACTAAAATTTCCCCAAATAAATCACCTTCTATAATCTTTGTATTATTACAAGTATTTTTATTTGTATATGTTGATCAAATGTCAGATTATGAAGTGGGATGAAATTATGAAGTGTTGGGTCAAATTGTTTTCCAGGATTGTGAGAGCTCAGGCCTCCGATGTTGCTGTGTATACTTGTGTGGCATCCAACAGAGCTGGGGTGGATAATAAACATTACAGTCTTCAAGTTTTGGGTATGTTACCAGAAATGTCCCTGTTACTTTACCTGTGTCCAATATTAAGCAACAGGCTTAATTTAAATATTGACATATCAGGAAAGATTGGTAAAATAGGATCTTACTAACTAGGGCAGAATGCCTTTCTTCCCAGGGGATACATATATATTGAAGCATACTATCTGTCAAAATACTTTTTTAACCTGGAATTTAGCATTAAATGAAATGTCAATTTTTTAAAATAGCATTTCAATCCAGACACAAGACCAGTCTTTTCATATAAAAAGACAGTTAAGACTGTTTTCTAATGTGTTATCATCTGAGAGTCTTTAAAATATGAATAGATATTTCTGTGTATAGTAAATATCTGTCATGTTAGTCAGAACTTAAAACATTCCATTTCTCAAGATTTTCTTGAAGAGATCTCTACTGTTTCCTATTTTATTGTTTTCCTCTATTTCTTTGCATTGATCACTTAGGAAGGCTTTCTTATTTCTCCTTGCTCATCTTTGGAACTCTGCTTTCAGATGAATATATCTTTCTTTTTCTCCTTTGCATTTCACTTCTCTTCTTTTCTCAGCTATATGTAAGGCCTCCTCAGACAACTATTTTGCCTTTTTGCATTTCTTTATCTTGGAGATGGTCTTGATCCCTGTCTCCTGTTCAATGTCACGAACCTCTGTCCATAGTTCTTCAGGCACTCAGTCTATCAGACCTAATCCCTTGAATCTGTATGTCACTTCCACTGTACAATTGTAAGGGATTTGATTTAGGTCATACCTGAATGGTCTAGCAGTTTTCCCTACTTTCTTCAATTTAAGTCTGAATTTGGCAATAAGGAGTTCATGATCTGAGCCACAGTCAATTCCCAGTCTTGTGTTTGCTTACTGTATAGAGCTTCTCTATCTTTGGTTGCAAAGAATATAGTCAGTCTGCATTTAACATTGACCATCTGGTGATGTCCATGTGTAGAGTCTTCTCTTGTGTCATTGGAAGAGGATTTAATATCTGGAATATATTATAATAAATTAAAGGTGAAAGTCTAAAATGTTAAAAAAATGACCAAATTTAAACACATTTAGTTTTGTATGTTCAACAAGGAAAACAGTCCTGAGAGCTTATTATTAATAGTTTGCAAAATTAGTAATTAGCCTATAACACATGTTTTTATAGTAAAGTCATTAATTAATTATATGCTATGTTAAATTATATAATTTTATAGATCACAGAAATACTATAGAACTAAGTGAACCATTTAAGTTTTTAATCTAAATTGATATCAAATAATAATATATAATTTTGTTTTCTATATAGTACCACCAAGTCTGCACAATGGGATGGGGACAGAGGAAATCACAGTTGTCAAGGGTAGTTCCACCTCCATGACATGTTTTACTGATGGAACCCCAGCTCCCAAAATGTCCTGGCTTAGAGATGGTCGCCCTCTGGGGCTAGATGCCCATCTGTCAATCAGCTCTCAAGGAATGGTCCTTCAGCTCATCAAAGCAGAAACTGAAGATTCAGGACGGTACACCTGCATTGCCTCGAACGAAGCAGGAGAAGTCAGCAAACACTTTATCCTGAAGGTCTTGCGTGAGTAAAATAATTGGGAAATATGTCATAATAAAGACAATAAGTAAGTGTAATCTTTAGAATCACTGGCTATGGGACAAAATTTTTAAAAATTTCATTGTATTCCATATTTCTATTCTATAATTTACCTACGTTTACTTTTATCTGAAGCATGTTAAATTATTGTTTCTTCTCTGTCTAAAAGGATGAGCCCTACTACTTATAAAACATATTCACTGACCAAGTCATACAACTAGTAGATAAGTAGTTTTTTAACTTTTCCCAAGAATTAAAATCCCCCTTCCTGGGTAGCAGCCTTGTCACGGGGAAGGGGCTTACATAACTCAATGAAGCTATCAGCCATGCCTTGCAGGGCCACCCAAGGTGGATGGGCCATAGCAAACTGTTTTGAAAAAACATGGTTCACTGGAGGTAGAAATGACAACCCACTCCATTATTCTTGCCATTAGAACACAACAAATAGTATGAAAAGCAAAAAGATACGACACCGAAAGATGAGCCGCCCCAAGTAGAAGCTGCCCAGTATGCCAGGCAAAGAGCGGAGGGCAGTTACTAATAGCTCCAGAAAGAATGATGTGGCTAGGCCAAAGCAGAAACAGTGCCCAGATGTGTACGTGTCTGGTGGTAAAAGTAAGGTCTGATGCTGTAAAGAACAATGTTGCATAAGAACCTGGAATGTTAGGTCCATGAATCAATGTAAATTGGATGTGGTCAAGCAGGAGATGGCAAGAGTAAACATCAACGTCTTAGGAATCAGTGAACTAAGATGGACTGGAATGGGTGAATTTAACTCAGATGACCAATACATCTACTACTGTGGGCAGGAATCCCTTTGAAGAAATGGAATAGCTCTCGTAGTCAACAAAAGAGTCCAAAATGCAGTACTTGAACTGTGCCTCAGATCATGAGCTCCTTATTGCCAAATTCGGGCTTAAATTGAAGAAAGTGGAGAAAAACCACTAGGCCGCTCAGGTATGACCTAAATCAAATCCCTTAAGATTATACAGTGGAGGTGACACATAGATTCAAGGGATTGATCTGGTAGAGAGAGTGCCTGAGGAACTATGGGCAGAAGTTCATAACATTGTACAGGAAACAGTGACCAAAACCAGCCCAAAGGAAAAAAATACAAGAATGCAGAGTGGTTGTCTGAGGAGGCTTTACAAACAGTTGAGGAAAAGAAGAAAGGTGAAAGGCAAGGGAGAAAAGAAAAGATGTATACCCAACTGAATGCAGAGTTCCAGAGAATAGCAGGGAAAGATAAGGCCTTCTTAAACAACAGTGCAAAGAACTCTTCAAGGAAATTGGAGATATCAAGGGAACATTTCATGCAAGGATGGGCTCAATAAAGGACAGAAATGGTAAGGACCTAACAGAAGCAGACAAGATTAAGAAGAAGTGGTAGGAATACACAGAAGACCCATACAACGAAGGTCTTAATAACCCTGATAATCATGATGGTGTGGTCAATTACCTAGAGCCAGACATCCTGGAGTATGAAGTCAAGTGACCCTTAGGAAGCATACTACAAACAGAGCTACTTGAGGTGACGAAATTCCAGGTGAGTACTGGAATTTCCAGGGTACTCAAAATCCTAAAATCCTAAAGATTATTTCAAAGATGATGCTATTAAAGTGCTACACTCAATATGTAAGCAGATTTGGAAAACTCAGCAGTGGCCTCAGGACTGGAAAAGGTTTGTTTTCATTCCAATCCCAAAAAAAGGCATTGCCGAAGAATGTTAAAACTACCATGCAATTGCACTCATTTCACAAGAGCAGAGTTTATGCTCAAAATCCTTCAAGCTAGGCTTTAGCGGTATGTGAACCAAGAGTTTCCAGATGTTTAAGCAGGATTTAGAAAAGGCAGAAAAACCAGAGATAAATTGTTAACATTTGTTGGATCATGGAGAAAGCAAGGGAGTTCCAGAAAAAGATTTGCTTCTGCTTCATTGACCACATGAAAGCCTTTGACTGTGTGGATCACAACAAACTGTGGAAAATTCTTCAAGAGATGGGAATACCAGACCACCATACCTGTCTCCTAAGAAGCCCAAATGCAGGCCAAGAAGCAACAGTTAGAACCTCACATGGAACAACTGACTGGTCAAAATTGGTAAAGGAGTATGACAAGGCTGTTCATTGTCACCCTGTTAATTTAACTTCTATGCAGAGTACATCATGTCAAATGCCAGGCTGGTGAATCACAAGCTGGAATCAACATTGCTGGGAGGAATATCAACAGCCTCAGATATGCAGATGATACCATGCTACTGGCTGAAAATGAAGAGGAACTAAAAGAGCCTCTTGATAAGGGTGAAATAAGAGAGTGAAAAACCTGGCTTGAAACTCAGCATTAAGAAAAAACTAAGATCAAGGCAATGGCACGCACTCCAGTACTCTTGCCTGGAAAATCCCACAGACGGAGGAGCCTGGTAGGCTGCAGTCCATGGGGTCGCTAAGAGTCGGACACGACTGAGCGACTTCACTTTCACTTCTCACTTTCATGCACGGGAGAAGGAAATGGCAACCCACTCCAGTGTTCTTCCTGGAGAATCCCAGGGACAGGGGAGCCTGGTGAGCTACTGTCTATGGGGTCGCACAGAGTCGGACATGACTGAAGTGACTTAGCAGCAAGATCAAGGCATTGGGTCCCATCACTTCATGGCAAACAGAAGAGGAAAAAGTGGAAGCAGTGACAGATTTTTTTTCCCCCCTTGGGCTCCAGGATCACTTTGGATGGTGATTGCAGCCATGAAATTAAAAGAGACTTGCTCCTTGGAAGGGAAGCTATGACAACCTAGCATGCTGAGTCACTCAGTCGTGTACCACTCTTTGCAACCCGATGGACAGTAGTCCACCAGGCTCCTCTGTCCCTGGGAGTCTCTAGACGAGAATACAGGAGTTGATTGCCATGTCATCCTCCAGAGGATTTTCCCAACCCAAGGGTTGAACCCACATCTCTTACGTCTCCTATAAGGCAGGTGGTTCTTTACCAATGGTGCCACCTGGGAAGCCCTAGACAGAATATTAAAATGCAGAGACATCACTTTGCCAACAGAATTCTGTATAGTCAAATTTATGGTTTTTCCAGTATTCATGTACGGATGTTAGAGTTGGACCATAAAGAAGACTGAGCACCAGAGAATTGGTGCTTTCAACTCATGGTCCTGGAGAAGACCCTTGAGAGTTCCTTGGGCTGCAAGGAAATCGAACCAGTCAATCCTAAAGGAAATCAACTCTGAATATTTATTGGAAGAACTGATGCTGAAGCTCCAATACTTTGGCTAGCTGATACAGAGCCAGCTCATTGGAAAAGACTGATGCTGGGAAAGATTAAAGGCCAAAGGAGAAGGGGGAGGCAGAGGATGAGATGTTTAGATTGCATCATCAATTCAAAGGACATGAATGTGAGCAAATGCCGGGAGATAGTGGAGGATGTAGGAGCCTGGCACACTGCAGTCCATGGGTTCACAAAAAGTCGGACACTACTTAGTGACTAAACAAAACAGAACTAAAGTCTCTTCTGATGATAGTAATTTAATGGAAAAGCACAATGTTTATGCTATGTGTTATTCCACAGTCTTTAAATGATCCAGTCTGTAGATTATAGTTTAATGGTCATTTCAAATGGTCTAGTTCTATTTCTTCTTTTGTATGTTTATATATATATATATATATATATATGTATATGGAAGAAAAATGTTACTGTGGAGATATATACACTTGTCAGTTCAGTTCAGTCACGCAGTCGTGTCCGACTCTTTGCGACCCCATGAATCGCAGCACGCCAGGCCTCCCTGTCCATCACCAACTACCGGAGTTCACTCAGACTCATGTCCATTGAGTCCGTGATGCCATCCAGCCATCTCATCCTCGGTCGTCCCCTTCTCCTCCTGCCCCCAATCCCTCCCAGCATCAGGGTCTTTTCCAATGAGTCAACTCTTCGCATAAGGTGGCCAAAGTACTGGAGCTTCAGTTTTAGCATCATTCCTTCCAAAGAAATCCCAGGGCTGATCTCCCTCAGAATGGACTGGTTGGATCTCCTTGCAGTCCAAGGGACTCTCAAGAGTCTTCTCCAACACCACAGTTCAAAAGCATCAATTCTTTTGCGCTCAGCCTTCTTCACAGTCCAACTCTCACATCCATATTTTTTTTTTTTACTTAAATTTTTTTTTATTGAGGTCTAGTTGATTACCAGTGTTGTGTTAGTTTTTGCTCTGTAGCAAAGTGAGTCAGGTATACACGCATCCACTCTTTTGGGATCTTTTTCCATGTGAGTCATTACAGAGCACTGAGTAGAGTTCTCTGTGCTGTGCGGGAGTTCCTTGTTACCTGTTTATATGTAGTAGTGTGTATATATCAATTCCAGTCTCCCAATTCATCTCTCCTCCACCTTTCCTCCCTGGTAACCACAAGTTTGTTTTCTGCATATGTGACTCTATTTCTGTTTTTTGATTTTATCTTCACCACTCTTTTGGATTTCACATGTAAGTTGTACATGATATTTGTCTTTCTCTGTCTGACTCACTTCACTTAGTGTGATAATCTCTAGGGTCACCCATGCTGCTGCAGATGGCATTATTTCACACACACACACAATATTTTAACTATGTATTCCAATGTTCTACATGCAAACAAATAGTATAAAGAGAAAACACATGTTTTCCGAGAAGTAAAACATTTTTATTGAGAGAAGAAATGAACATGAAAGAAATGAACTATTTCAACGATCAATAATTTTTTGGAATTTTGTTTGTTTTTTCATAATGTTTAAAATAAAATCTCAGGCTCATTAATTTTTTTTTCAACAAAATATGCCCCACAAGGAAAAATTAAGAATATTGGTGACCAAATGTTTTCAGGATGTGCTATAACCTTTCTCATAGTACCTATTATTATTTATGTAACCTTAAAAGTCTGTCTCATCCTTAGTTAAACTCTGTGATGAGCAGTACTGTTCTTGCATACTTCTGTATTCCCTGGGCTTAGCATGGCATTTGACACATAATATTTATCTGTTGGCTTTAACTGAACAGATTTAGGTACTTATCAGCTTGACTAAAGTGAGTTTTAACTGTAGCAGGAAACAGAAAAATATCAAATAAACAAACAGAAATACGGTGGTGTAGATGAGTGTTCCACAGAATGAAAGGTGATAAGAGGCAGTACTTAGAATATTTAGAGACAGAAGGCAGAAGAAAGTGTGTGTTAGTGAAGAAGGGTGGAATAACACATTCCTATATAGCAATTCACAGAAGATGAGCAATACCAGGAAATGACATAAATATGATCTTGTACATTAATTATTCACATAGTATTAGTTATTGACTATTATGTGCCCAGCATGTTTCTAGTATCATGTAGCACATTATCATTGAACACCTACTATGTGCCATATGGTATGAAATAACACTTGAATGCATCATTGAATAAACAGGATGTGATCTCAGCCCTCAACTTCCTGCATCAGCGGAGAACACAGATAAAGAACAAGTGATGACTTTTGAGTGTGATAGGAATGATATGGTAAAAATTCTGTGGGATGGGATGGTTCAGGAAAGATCCCCTCAAGGAGACATCTAAGCCTTAAAAAGTCAAACTGTTCTGATGAGTGAGGAGAGGCATCCATTTTTCACCCAGGAGTGATAAAGCTTGAGTTTTCTGTTGGTGCTCACTGAAGTTGAGCACGACAGGAAATATACCTGGACAGAAGCCATACTGTGAAGGGACTCTGAAAATCTGGACCTCATTAGGAAGGCAGAAGCAGGAATATGTTACAGTCAGATTTCACTTCCAAAAAAATCCCTCTGATGACATAGTGAAGAATGACTTGAAGAGTCTGTTATTCAGGCCTAAAAATACAGGGGCCTGGTGCAGCATGTGGCAGTGGAGACAGAGAAGGAATACTTGTCCAGGAATTCAAGAACCCAGGAGCAGAATCGCAGCCCGGTGCTTTTATGGTTGTAGAAAACAGAAAGGAAAGTAACAATAATGCTGTTAGAGTCATATGTTAATACAAAGAACAACTTGCCCTCCTGCAAGAGGTACAAGGATATTAAAACAGGTTTGAAAGCTGCTCAACAGATGAGCAGCTTTAGCATTTCAGCATCTGTTGAAGGCTAGGTCCATTAAAACCTGCAAAACTTCAATCTGTACTCCACTAGGAATGTGAATGTAAATATCCTAATTTGGGAACTGCTAGTCTCAACGTAACTCCATCCATCTGGTGGGAGGTCTCACGGTGTGTTAGCAGTTCTGAAAAGTCTGCTGTGCCTAAAATACTAAAAACAAGGGAAAAGATCATGCAGAATAAAGCTGGGGTTGGGGGTGGAGGGAATTGACAGGGTTCAGACCGTGAAGGGACTGTTGACCACATTAACAATCTGGGGTTTTGTCCTAGAGCAACAGGAAATCTTTAAAAGTTCTAATAAGGGGAATGCCATGAGTAGAGTTGCAGTTTGAGAGTATCACTGACTGCAAAGTGGAGAGCGGGCTGGAGCAGGACAAACGTGGACTCTGAGAGACTGTATTATTAGGAATGGTGTTTAACTGTGATTAACAGAGGCTAAACATGCTGACTTAAAGAACTTTTGTTTCTCTCACTAAACAAGGTGTCTGGAGCTGGGCACTACTTGCCTTCACGCAGCAGTTCAGATCTTTATGGTTCTCTTGGCCCCTGGCCTCAATATCTGGTCAGTCTGTGATTGTGGGTCATCAGCTCACCCCCAGCATCACGAGTTGCAACAGTAGAGCAAGAAAAATAGGGAAGGCAAAAAATTGTCCCTTTCAGGAATTTCTCAGAATTCCCACAAAACTACTTCCATTTACATCTCCTTGGTTAGAGTCTTCACATGCCACTCCATCTACTACCGACTAAAGGCTAGAAAATGTAATTTTTAACACAGTGACAGCCCTCACAAGATTGAGTTCTGTTAACATAAGAGAAACAGGTAAATGATATTCGGTAGGCACCTATAGCCAAGATATATTAGTCCAAATAAATGGCATTGTAACTCAGATTAGTGATGGAGGTGAGAAGGAAAGATGTACTCAAAAGATAGCTTTAGGTAGAAGTATTAAGACTTGGTTATGGATTTGGATGTAGGGAAGTGATGATGATGAAGATATTAAGGATGACACTCAGTTTCTGGCTTATGTGACTGAACAATTGGCAGTTTCATCACACAAATGCAGGGAATGCTGGAAATGGACCAGTTTTGAGGAATAACGTCACAGATTCAGTCTCAGTATGTGTTGAGTTGGAAGTTGTTTTCAAAGAATCCACTGAAGATTCTTATCTTATAACTGGGTATATGGATCTGGAGCCCAGAAAAGAGATCTAGGCTAGAATGTAAGTTTTGGAGTAATCAGAGTATGGACAACTCCTGTCCTGCCCAAAGTGTAAGACAGACTGGCTTCTCTTGTAGCTCAGCTGGAAAGAATCTGCCTGCAATGTGGGAGACCTGGGTTAGATCCCTGGGTTGGGAATATCTGCTGGAGAAGGGATAGGCTACCCACTCCAGTATTCTTGGGCTTCCCTTGTGGCTCAGCTGGTAAAGAATCCACCTGCAATGCAGGAGACCTGGGTTTGATCCCTGGGTTGGGAAGATCCCCTGGAGAAGGGAAAGGCTACCACTCCAGTATTCTGGCCTGGAGCTTTCCATGGACTATATAGTCCATGGTGTTGCAAAAAGTTGGACAGGATTGAGCAACTTTCACTAGTCACAAGATACAGAGTGAAATGTGTTTGCAATCACCTAATACATGTGAGATCTGATGGCTGGGGTTTGAAACGGTTGGAAACATGCTGTTTCTGTTGTTACTGCTATTGCTGAGTCTTTAAATCTAGTACTATAATCTTCTGAGGATAAAGGCCATACTTAATCTTTGTATTCACAGTGACTTACTCATGGTAAATAATGAAAAAATGAGAGGAATAAAGAACTGCCTGTAGTCAAATGGAGAATCTGATCAATGCTTTTGAGTGATACAAATGGCATACTATGAATATTGCTGGTGGTGGTTTAGTCACTAAGTCATGTCTGTCTCTTGCAAACCCATGGACAGTTCACCTGCCAGGCTCTTCTGTCCATGGAATTCTCCAGGCAAGAGTACTGGAAAAAAAAAAAAAAAGAATACGGGAGTGGGTTGCTATTAAAGGGATAGAAATTTTAGAGTTTGTTGTAGACCAAGAGGCAACTGAACTTGTTGAGGGAGAGTAGTAGTCTAATTTGAATCTAAGTTACATAAAATGTATTAAAAATAAATAATGTTATAAAGAGAGATTGAAGCTATATTGTAGAAGTCTTGGAAACCATGATGAATTTTTATTTAATTCAGTGAGCAACATGGAGACACTAACATCTTTTAAACAAGGAATCTTGGACTGATCTAAAATGCACTTAAGAAAATGTATCTTGACCACAATATATCATAAGATGGATAAAACTGAAAAAGAGTGGTCATATGGGACAATAGTTAAGAAACTCTGAGTTCTTAATTATATTACATTTTTCCAGAAGGGAAAACAAGGACCATAGGTACAAATTTTAGGAGGCAGTATTTTTAAATTTATTTTTAATTGGAGTATAATTGCTTTACAATGTTGTATTGGTTTCCTGCCATATATCAACATGAATCAGCCATAAGTACACAAATGTTCCCTCCCTCTTGAAGGTCCTTCCCACCTGCCACACCATCCCACCCCTCTAGGTTGTCACAGACCACCAGGTTGAGCTCTGTTAAATAGCAGCCTCTCATTAGCTATCTATTTTATATGTGGTAATGTATATATTTCAGTGCTACTCTCTCAGTTTGTCCCAGCCTCTCCAACCCCTGCTGTGTTCATAAGTCTGTTCTCTATGTCTGAATCTCTATTCCTGCCCTTCAAATAGGTTCATCAATACCATTTTTCTAGATTCCATATATATGTGTTAGTATGATATTTGGTTTTCTCTTTCTTGTTTACTTAACTCTGTATAACAGACTCTAGGTTCATCCACCTCACTAGAACTGACTCAGATTCATTCCGTTTTATTGCTGAGTAACATCCTATTGTGTATATACATCTGCATCTATGTATCAGTTCAGTTCAGCCACTCAGTCATGTTCAACTCTTTGCAACCCCATGGACTGCAGCATGCCAGGCTTCCCTGTCCATCACCAACTCCCAAAGCTTGCTTGAACTCATGTCCATCAAGTCGGTGATGCCATCCAACCATCTCTTCTCCTGCTGCCTTCAGTCTTTCCCAGCATCAGGTCTTTTCCAATGAGTCAGTTCTTTGTATCAGGTGGCCAAAGTATTGGAGCTTCAGCTTCAGCATCAGTCCTTCCAGTGAATATTCAGGACTGATTTCCTTTAGGATAGACTGGTTTGCTCTCCTTGCAGTCCAGGGCACTCTCAAGAGTCTTCTCCCAACACCACAGTTCAAAAGCATCAATTCTTCAGCACTCAGCTTTCTTCATAGTCCAGCTCTCCCATCCATACATGCTGTTGCTGCTACTAGACAGACCTTTAACTGCAAAGTAATGTCTCTGCTTTACAATATGCTGTCTAGGTTGGTCAGTTTTCTTCCAAGGAGCAAGTGTCTTTTAATTTCATGGCTGCATTTACTATCTGCAGTGATTTTGGAGCCCAAGAAAAGAAAGTCTGTCACTGTTTCCATTGTTTCCCCATCTATTTGCCATGAGTGATGGGACCAGATGCCATGATCTTAGTTTTCTGAATGTTGAGTTTTAAGCCAATTTTTTCACTCTCCTCTTTCACTTTTATCAACAGACTCTTTAGTTCCTCTTCACTTTCTGCCATAAGGGTGATGTCATCTACATATCTGAGGTTATTAATATTTCTCCCAGCAATCTTCATTCCAGCTTGTGCTTCATCTGGCCTGGCATTTCTCATGATGTATTCTGCATTTAAGTTAAATAAGCAGGGTGACAATATACAGCCTTGACGTACTCCTTTCCCAATTTGGAACCAATCTGTTGTTCCATGTCCGGTTCTAACTGGTGCTTCCTGACCTGCATATAGATTTCTCAGGAGGTAGGTCAGGTGATCTGGTATTCCCATCTCTTGAAGAATTTTCCAGTTTGTTGTGATCTACATAGTCAAAGGCTTTGGTGTAATCAATAAAGCAGAAGTAGATGTTTTCTAGAACTCTCTTGCTTTTTCTGTGATCCAACATATGTTGGCAATTTGATCTCTGGTTCCTCTGTCTTTTCTAAATCCAGCTTGAACATCTGGAATTTCACAGTTCACATATTGTTAAAGCCTGGCTTGGGAATTTTGACCATTACTCTGCTAGCATGTGAGATGAGAGCAATCGTGCAGTAGTTTGAGCAGTCTTTGGGATTGCCTTTCCTTGGGATTGAAATGAAAGCTGACCTTTTCCAGTCCTGTGGCCACTGCTGAGTTTTCCAAATTTGCTGGCATATTGAGTGCAGCACTTTAACAGCATCATCATTTAGGATTTGAAATAGTTCAAATGGAATTCCATCATATATACCACAACTTCTTTATCCATTTATCTGTCAACAGACATCTAGGTTGCTTCCTTATCCTGGCTATTATAAATAGTGTTGCAAGGAACATTGGGGTACATGGCTTTTTCAATTGTATATGCCCAGTAGTGGGATTGCTTTTTCAATTATGATTTTTCTCAGGGTATATGCCCAGTGGTGGGATTGCTGGGTCATATGGTAGTTTTATTCCTAGTTTTTTAAGAAATCTAGGAGGCAGTTTTTAATAATAACACCAACAGATGTAGTATACTTAGTAGTAGTTATAACTTTCTTAAGAAAGTTTTTATTATAGTAATAAACCTTTAATTATAAAACAGATTCAGAAACACAAAAGAAATATACTTTATAGATTATCTCATTGAATCTTGAATCTTCACAATTCTCTTAGTTAAATAATAGTTTTGTTTTTTTTTTTAAGATTTGTTCAAATTCACTAACCTAATAATTGTTAGAGCCAGAAATCAAAATCAGGCTGTTTGATTCCAGATTCTCTGTCTCCTACTGTGAATCTCTGCTCTAAACTATATGCCTGATTTAAAACACACACACATGTGCACACACACACACACAGCTAATCCTTGGAGCTGTCCAACAGCTATTTTTGCCTTGTGAAATAGTAAGCTGGAAAGTTTCATATAAAATTTGAATGATTAGTGTAAGGGAAATCTGTTTTAAAGTGATTCTTAAACTTAGGAATAGTTGGACTAAGAAACTTTAATGTTTCCTCCAAGTGTTTAGATTCTTTAACATCCTCTTGAGAAAGGTAATTTAGAAGTATAAAAACAAAAGAGGAAATTATTTCTGCCCAGACATAACAAATGTGTTTTATGCAGAAATAGTCTCCAAATGTAACTGTTTTTCTTCTGCTTAGTCATTGTTTCCTCTTAAAGTTCTGCATGGAAAAGATAATTGCAGAATTTTATAGCATTGGCTTATTGCTTTTGCAGAAACAATAGATATTTTAAAGGTGCAGAAACACACTACTTTATTTAAGTAGCTCTTTAAAAGATGTACAAGATGGGTTTAGTTTTATCATTTTGAAATCTTCACAGTTAAGTAAGACTGCTCTAATTATCTGAATCTCAATTGCTGAGCTTTAATTACCTTGGATGGCTTGCCGTTTACTTCGTGATCTATTATAAGAATGATCTGTATCTTTTAAAATAGTGCCAGTGAAAAAATAATGCACAAAGACTTTACATAGTGCTGACACATAATAAATTGTTCCTCAATAAACTACAATAATGGAGAAGGAAATGGCAACCCACTCCAATATTCTTGCCTGGAAAATCCCATGGACAGAAGAGCCTGGCGGGTTCCAGTCCATGGGGGTCACGAAGAGTCGGACCCGACTGAGCGACTAACACTAAACTACAATAAAATAAAATAGTGCCAATGACTAATAACATCTCGTTAATAATACTGAAATGATAATAAGGAATTATCATTTTGGTATTCTTGACTGGATCAATTTGTATTGTACAAAGATAAATTTGAGCTGAATTTTTAAAGTTTTTCTAAACTGCAGTATCTTATCAAACAGCACGTTTATTTTGTTGTTGTCTTTAATTCCTTTTAAATAGAACCACCTCATATCAATGGATCTGAAGAACCCATAGAGATGTCAGTAATTGTTAATAATCCTCTTGAACTTACCTGCATGGCTTCCGGAATCCCAGCTCCTAAGATTACCTGGATGAAAGATGGTCGACCCCTTCCACAGATGGATCAGATGCAGACTCTTGGAGGAGGAGAGGTTCTTCGAATATCTAGTACTCAGGTTAGTTCAGAGTTCACATGATTTTTTGTCCTAGGTTAAACTTCTTACTTGCTAATCTCTGGGGACTGTTGGAGAAATTGCCTTGGAGTCTGAATATATCACAGATCTCTGTGACTTTAGCAAGGGTAGATTTGTTCTGTGACATGCATGATTGAATAGACAATTACAAGGTAACATGACTAAAACGAAGAAGTGAAATTATCAGATTAAGTATAGAAGAAAGCAAGATACTTTCATATATATTTTTTTTTCATGGTCGACCCCTTCCACAGATGGATCAGATGCAGACTCTTGGAGGAGGAGAGGTTCTTCGAATATCTAGTACTCAGGTTAGTTCAGAGTTCACATGATTATTTTGTCCTAGGTTAAACTTCTTACTTGCTAATCTCTGGGGACTGTTGGAGAAATTGCCTTGGAGTCTGAATATATCACAGATCTCTGTGACTTTAGCAAGGGTAGATTTGTTCTGTGACATGCATGATTGAATAGACAATTACAAGGTAACATGACTAAAACGAAGAAGTGAAATTATCAGATTAAGTATAGAAGAAAGCAAGATATTTTCATATATTTTTTTTTTTCAAGTTTTCACAATGCCATAAGTGATAGTGTATTTCCTGAAGCTCTTGATTTGTGCCATGTAGCCTTTATAGCGGAGAAAGCAATGGCACCTCACTCCAGTACTCGTGTCTGAAAAATCCCATGGATAGAGGAGCCTGGTAGGCTGCAGTCCATGAGGTCGCTAAGAGTCAGACATGACTGAGCGAATTCACTTTGACTTTTCACTTTCATGCATTGGAGAAGGAAATGGCAACCCACTCCAGTGGTCTTGCCTGGAGAATCCCAGGGATGGGGGAGCCTAGTGGGCTGCCATCTATGGGGTTGCACAGAGTTGGACACAACTGAAGTGACTTAGCAGCAGCAGCAGCAGCCCTTTATAGAATGGCAAAAAGCAGTCAAACATATGTGTATAAGAGGCCTCAAAGGGCACTTTTGATCTTCAGAATCAACTCACAAACATGAAAATCTGAAGAGATGGAATTTTTCCAAAAATGGTCAATTCAATAAAATTGACTGTTCTTTTAGTTTATGTTTAAGGAAATTAATCTGAAATGTAAATATATTAAAGAGAAGTATGTCTCGGGTGTCTTGTAACAATATACTCTTTTGAAAACAGAGGCAAACCTTATGTTACAAATATTATCCGTATGTTCCCTAATGCCTTCATCTGTTAGCTGGGGATCAAAATAGGAACAATCCTGAACTTATGTTCTTGGGACTTTAGAGATAATCTAAAGTGATGTGCTTAGACTGATGCCACAGGTATGCAGAGATGCTAAAATTGAGTTTGAATGATTATTGTTACTGCTGCTTTTATTGTTATTATAATCATCATTTCTTTAAAGGTAGAATAACACATTACTTAATAATATTCCATGTACATTTTCACTGAGGAAACAGAAAAGAAAGGGAGCTAGAAAAGAAAGCTGAGGGTTATGAATTGTATCAGTCTTATGTTGGGCTCTGAGCTCTATCACACCCTTGACCACCGTGACAACTTGGTAAGGCAATGTCTTTATCCCTTCCTACAAATCCAAAAACAGACAGAAAAAGATTAAGTATTCACCTGTTCAGTACTTATCACTGGCTCAGTGATGGAATTGGTCTCAATCCTGGGTCTGGTTCAACAGCGTAGCCAGTGGAAGTCAGCCCAGTTTCTTGTTTGTAACATTAAAGAGAACATACTTTGCATTTCCCTCTTCTCTCCATCAAGCATTTTAGTAACCCAGAAAAAACTCAGGTCATATGAACAAACCACTTGCTGAATCAGAATACTTGAGTGCTATAATTTCAACTGACCAAAAGGGAAGTCAAAGAATTTTGTAACTTAAGGAATAGCATAGAACCATAAATATAAAGGAATCATGGTAACTAAAGTCTAAAAGTAAATAAGGCCACATTACATTGGGTCTTAAATGTGAAAACGAAGAGTTATGTTAAAACAAGACACAGTTTCCATCAAGAGTTGAATGGTGACCCACATAGTCTAGCTATTATAAAGAACACAAATATAATACATAAGACATTTCTCAGCCTTCAAAAAGTTTTCAGTTGTCTAAGAAAAATAAAACTACATATATGATAAAATTAAGAAAAGAAACAATAGCAAACCATTAAAACATTATAGAATTAAAAAATTAAATATTATCAAGTCCCAAGACTGCTTGTGGTTCCTCTGCTTCTCTGTGTTTTATCTCTGTCAGAGCCCTTATTACTAAATGTATCCTAGTTACCTGAACTTTGTCTTTTTGTGTTCAGTATCTATTGCACATAATTATGCCTGGTACATAATGGATATTTTGCAAATTCCAAATTGTGTGGTGAAAGATGAGAGTTTGCTAAGACATTTTCCATCAAACTCTCCTTCTGTGACAAAACAGGTTGGAAAAACTGTACCTTTCTCTCCTTTGTGAGCCACAATGCATGTCTGCAAAATCTTTCTCTAAAAATCCTGATTATAATTTTTCAAACACCCTATTAAGAGAACACACATGAGAAAATGTAGCTACTGATAGTAATTATCAGTATTTCGAAGGGTGGAAGTGTCAGGAAGTGGTTCTTGGAAGAGGTAAGATCTAAAGACAGTCATGAGTGATGGTGCACGTTTGGCTGAGTCAGGACAAGGGGAGGGGACAATATAACTGGGGAACAGACTATATTGGTGGAGGAAAGCTGACTTTGAGAGGTTTTCAAGATATGATGAGCAACTTTGAAATTATTCCCCAGGCAGTAGTGCGTCCCTCTCAATTCTTAATTGAAGGACGATGTGACTGTCACTCTTCTGAAGTTATAGTTAGTAATTTTCCAGACATACTAGTCTTAACATCCTAATCTAAAGTTTTTTCAGTGGAGTCTATGCACTCCACTGAAAAAAAAAAGTTTTTCAATAACCCATAAAGTCAGTTTTTAAGTAAAAATTTTAAAATTCTCAATATTCTAGGAGTATTCAAGTAATAAATGAAAACAGGATTTTCTACTTTTCCAAAATACATTTTTCACAGTAGTAAGATCATCTGTTTTTCAGTGTATACTTTTCACTTATTTAAGCATGGGCTGTGTGTACACAGTGTCAAATATGAATCAAGTCTAACACTTCAGTGGAAACTCCGCATGGGCATTTTGAAAGAAATGTTTCTGGTTTTAGTCAGAAAATAGATTTTTCTGTCAGCCTGACTGATTTACAGCCAAATTACATAACATAGCTATATTGTTTCACTATGTATATCAAGGAATATTAAAAATATGGTATTAATGTTCTTTATTAAAATAACCTGATTTTTATTTACTACTTTGATTGGTTGGTTGGTTGATTAATGTGTTTTACTTGCTTCAGGAAGCCTCCAATAGAATTGTGCAATCTGCAATTTAAATTCATAAATACTTCTTCAAAAAATACTGAGTAGTATTTGTGTCATATGTGGTGCTGTGTCCTAGATGTATCTGCCTTCTCTGACATCATTAACATACGTAACGTGCAAACATTCTGAGATCAAATACTGAAACCCTCTTTTGGGGTTTATTTTTTTTTTGACCAAAAAAAGAGATTTTATTGGGAACAGGTGCCCGAAACCCTCTTAAATCTATGTCAAATACATAGATTTGCGTGTGGCAGAGATGCTGAGCCATGCTCAGTATCAGAGTGCTAAATACAAATGTTAAGACATTTATTAAATGTTAATTATTATGCTATATTAATGATATCTTGCTTTGTGTGAGTCCTTTACATTTGTTCTAACAGATATTTATTCTCATCATCAAAACCAGTATGCTAACCTTGTGCAATTCACTGATTTGAATTTTATAGGTGGGAGATACCGGAAGATACACGTGTCTGGCATCCAGCCCTGCAGGAGACGATGATAAAGAGTATTTAGTGAGAGTGCATGGTAACGCTGGCCAAGTGTCCTGCAGTCCACCATACACTTATACCTAATTAAAGGCAGCATTTATGGAACACAGGGCAGCTATCCAACACAGCATAAACTATGTTTATATATTAGGAAATCTGTATTTTGAAAATTTGATTTTTATATTTGACTGATCATGTGCTCATGGGAGTAGTTTAATGGATTTTTGAGATATATGTTCTGTTCCTGCACAAGTAATTCATATTCACTGATTTTAAATCATAGAATATAAATTAGAGTAAAACTGAAAATAAAAAGTATTCATAATCTTATCACACAAGAATAAGACCTTTTTACATATAAATATTGTCACAGCAATGTGATCATGTGGCATATAGTATTTAACTCTTTATCTCAGTGGCATGCTGAACATGTTTTCATGTCAAAAAAATATATGTTTTTATAACATTACTTTTTAGCGATTGCATGATTTCCAATTTTATGAACATGCCATTACTTATTTAATACATTCCTTATTTTTGGCTGTTTCTGTATTTTCACCAACATAAGCAGCACTATTATAGACATTCTTGTGTAAGTGTGTTGGCCTATTTTTAGTTATTTTGTTTTAATAAATTTCTATAAGTCCACTTTCTTGATTATATGCAAGTATTTGCATATGCATGTACATACACACACACACACACTCAAGACCAAATCACCTTCTAGAAAAGTTGGGCAGTTAGACTATGGCTGGTCCTGCTTTGACGCAGAGCTGGAAATTACTGTTCAAAGAGAGGAACATTTAGAGAACTTAACAGAAGCTCTTCATCTCCTCATAGCCTAAATCACTAAGCAATCCAAACTGTAGGCCTGGTGTAATGTAGGAGTGTTCTCCTGCCCCCACCAGCCCTACACACAAATTAGACCAATTGATGTGTAAATTGTGTATACAGCAGTCACATAAAAAATATACACTTTTTAAAAAATATATATACACTTTTAAAATTGTGGAATAGTTGATTTACAATATTATATTAGTTTTGGGTATACACCATAGTGATTGAAATTTTTCAGAAATTATATTCCACTTAAAGTTATTATGAAATATTGACTCTATTCCCTTTACTTTATATCCTTGTAGCTTATTTACTTTATATATAGTAGTATATACCTCTTAATTCCTTACCCCTCTTTTGCCCCCTTTTCTGCATATTAAGAAAAATCTATATATTTCTGTTTGTTATGATGAACAGAACCTAATTTAAAAGTTTTGAAATATGTTCAGAGAAAATTATTACCAAGTGTAGATCTGGACCAAAAAAAAAAAAAAATCCCTTCTTTGGGCCTTAGTTTCTTTACCTATTAAATGGTGATAAAATGTGGTTATATTACTTATCCTATCATTCATGGGGCTATTGGAAGAATTTCATTACTTAAGGTACTTAAGTACTGAGTATGATTTTTAAAGTTCACTATTTGTTATCAGGGTACTATAAATTGAATGAGTAGCATTTTAAATCTATGCTGCTTCTTTCATACAGCAGAAACAACACTGTTGAACACCTAAGATAAGCCAGAGCATTTTATATCTCATTTATTAAAAGCCTTTGGTGTATTTGTTTTCCCATCCAGTACCCCCTAATATTGCTGGAACTGGCGAGCCGCAGGATTTCACTGTGTTACGGAACAGACAGGTGACATTGGAATGCAGATCAGATGCAATGCCTCCACCGGTAATCACTTGGCTTAAAAATGGAGAACGGTTACAGGTAAGTCTTGCCAAGTTCCACAGATTCATTTTGAGAGAAAAAAAAAATCAGCTATAGAGTCCTTCAACATCAGGTTACTAGTTATTCAGCATTGCAGGGCTGGGCACAAAGTCCTTTTGACAGCCTTCTTTTCTCAGCCTTTGCTGGTGTTGGTAGTAGCTAGTTATGAGTCAAAAGACAGGTATTTTGATTCACATACTCTGTAAGTTGGCCTAAGTATGTATCCCTTGGAGCTGGTGAATTAAACTTGGATTGAAACACTCATGTCTTTTCTTAAAAGAAAAGAAATCATCAAAGTCGCAAAAGAACAGACTTGTCTTGCCAAGTCCCTGGGCAAACCTGTTACTGACTTTCCTTAATCTAAACTTGGACCTCAGGAGTGACCCCGAGGATCTGTGAATCCGTTCAGTTCAGTCACTCAGTCGTGTCCGACTCTTTGTGACCCATAGACTGCTGCACGATAGGCCTCCCTGTCCATCACCAACTCCCGGAGCTTACTCAAACTCATGTCCATCGAGTTGATGATGCCATCCAACCATCTCATCCTTTGTCATCCTCTTCTCCTCCCGCCTTCAATCTTTCCCATACCAAGAGTCTAGACTGAAATCTTTGGAAACACATTTACTGGTTCTCTGAGGCTCCCATGCTCTGGTGATACATGTCTGTTCTCATAGAGTATCACAGCCTAGGATCCTAACTAGCCTTTTAGGATTGGCTCTAAGCATTGACTTTGAATGTTCGGATTGTCCTTATCCTAGTAGTTACATATCCTTCTTTTTCCTCAGCCTCTTAATATAACCAGTTGTGATACACTGAGTCTAAATAAAAGGAAATTATGTCCCTAAGACAGAGAGACTTTAGCCATCATCAAATCACACAAACACTAAACACAGAGAGACTGGATTCTGAGAGTTCAGTTCAATTCAGTCACTCAGTCATGTCCGACTCTTTGTAACCCATGAATTGCAGTACGCCAGGCCTCCCTGTCCATCACCAACTCCCGGATTTCACCCAAACTCATGTGCATTGAGTCAGTGATGCCATCTAGCCATCTCATCCTCTTGTCATCCCCTTTTCCTCCTGCCCCCAATCCCTCCCAGCATCAGGATCTTTTCCAATGAGTCAACTCTTCGCATGAGGTGGCCAAAGTATTGGAGTTTTAGCCTCAGCATCAGTCCTTCCAGTGAACACCTTAGAACTGGTCTCCTTTAGGTTGGACTGATTGGATCTCTTTGCAGTCCAAGGGACTCTCAAGAGTCTTCTCCAACACTGCAGTTCAAAAGCATCGATTTTTCGGCACTCAGCTTTCTTCACAGTCCAACTCTCACATCCATACATGACACTGGAAAAACCATAGCCTTGACTAGATGGACTTTTGTTGGCAAAGTAATATCTCTGCTTTTGAATATGCTATCTAGGTTGGTCATAACTTTCCTTTCAAGGAGTAAGCGCCTTTTAATTTCATGGCTGCAATCACCATCTGCAGGGATTTTGGAACCCCCCCCCAAAAAAAAGTCTGACACTGTTTCCACTGTTTCCCCATCTATTTCCCATGAAGTGATGGGACCAGATGCCATGATCTTCATTTTCTGAATGTGGAGCTTTAAGCCAACTTTTTCACTCTCCTCTTTCACTTTCATCACTAACGTGTTTATCATGCATATCACTTAACACCCCCATGCCTCAGTTTCTCTATTTATTGTGTGCCTGCTATAATGCTATGCATTGTGATTGCTCCTGACAATAATCCTGATCCATAAGGAGCTCATAGACTATCTGAAAATATACAGAAGTACATCAAAGATATAGAAAATTGATACTGCTGATAAATTTTATCTTAGAAGGATATACAGAGGAGAAACAGTGGAAAGAAGCAAGTAACCCAGACAGAAGGGTAAAGAATAGCCCAGGGGAGCCTCTTGGAAAGGGTGAGTTCAGTTTAAATGTTGAGTGAGAAAGAAGGGGACTCCAAACACAGGTGACAGTATGTACAAAGGCATTACAGGAAAAGGAATGCTGTTGTCTCAGGAACTGCAGGTAGCTTGGTATGGTTGAAGTGAAGTGAAGTCGCTCAGAAGTAGACCTTGATCAAAAGCCTTTGATGATTCTCCATCGATTTCAGATTCAGGTTCGGTTGCCCAGCTTTGCTCACGAAGCCCTTCATGCTCTGACTTTTCCTCCATAGTCTTACCTCCCATGTGTGCCTTTCACTCTGGACCACTAGATGTTCAGACAGGGACTGAGCAAATGTTAATGGTGGAGAAATCAGGCTAATTTCAGATATGACCAAGCGATGTCAATACTGGGACAGACTGAATTCAACAGTAAATGGTAAAAAAAAAAAAAGAGAGATGAGTTCAGTTTTAGATATTTTGAGTTTGAATTACCTATATATTATCCTGCAGTGCGGGAGACCCAGGTTCGATCCCTGGGCTGGGAAGATCCCCTGGAGAAGGAAACGGCACCCCACTCCAGTACTCTTGCCTGGAAAATCCCATGGACGGAGGAGTCTGGTGGGCTACAGTCCATGGGGTCGCAAAGAGTCGGACACGACTGAGCAACTTCACCTTCACCTATATATTATCCAAATAGAAATTCCACAAAGTTCTAAGAAATATGGGTCCATATTTACTCAGAAATATCTTTGATTTGGTGGTCCTCAATAGTATAGCCTGTTGTTGAAGCCATAGGTTTGTATGAGGTCGACCAGAAAGCATGTGGTGTGAGAAGACCTGTAAATGAGATGACACCTAAGACAACATTGACAATTAAAAGGTGAGCAAAGGAAGAAGAGGAGAAAAGTGGGACTGAGAAGGAACACCTGGAGAAATTGGTGTACTGAAAGCCAAGAAATAGAGAGGGAGCTGTTAACAGAGTTCACATCAAGATACAAAGTAAAGTGTATTTATTGGCTTTGGTAATACACAGATGTGCTTCAAGATGTAAGCAGTCTTCAGTAGAGCGATCCAAGGAGAAGACACGTTATAGTTGTTGGGGGAGTGAAAGAAGAGGAAGTGGGAATGACTGTGGACTATTATTTAAATGCAAAAGAGATTTGTATGTTCTTATTTACTCGAAGAATTTGAAGACAGAGAACTAAGTGTGTTGAGTATGGAAAAGATGGGACCCTGGTGACAGATGAAGAGATTAGCTTTGCCACAGGGATGGAAATGTAGGAAGGAAGGTTGCATTCATATGCAAGAGGGAGAAATTGCAGGCACTTGGCTTTGATTTTCTCAGTGGAGTAGGAAACAGGGTCATCTGCTCAGAATAAGGTTCTAAGGAAAGAAATCAAATTTGGAAGAGTCACTGGCAGTACATGGGAAGAGAACCAGAGAAAGTTGTAGTGAGACTGAGTAAATAAGCAGAACTTACTGATATTCATGGAAGACAGACATGAAAATCAACTTGGAACTTTTTATTAGCGTAAAGTCCTGCTATACCCATATTGAACTTAAAAATTAAAATATGTTTTGTAAAACTTCCATGTATATTGAAAAAAATCACCTGTTCTCATTAGAAATAATAAAAATTTACCACTAACGGCCCCTGTAGCAAGTAAAGGCCTACGGAGAATATGTGGACTTTAAAGATAAATTGACCTGAACTGTACATCTTAGTGTGAACAGCTTTTTTCACTAGGAATATGTTTACCTGGGACAGAACCCATATGGTAGAAAAATCTCATCTGGACTCTTCCTAAAGTAGATCCACGTTGGCACAACCAGAAAATATCAGCCTTTGTTGCTACCTGACATTTTTTTTAGGTTTTATGAACAGTCCTCAATTGGACATAATAGAGTAGATATCATTATATTTCAGTATTTCATCTCAATATAGATCTCTATAGTTTCATAATTTTTGGCCTCATGCCTGGACACAAAATAAATGCTTAACAAATATTTGTAGACTAAAATCACTTATTATTTTAAAAATGTTGAAGGATAATTGTTTCCTTTAAGTTAACCAAAGGTAATTTATTATCAGGAAACTTTCAGCTTTAAGTAACAGGCTTCAAACTGTTAACAACTTAATTGGGAGCAGGGGAAAGATATTTATTAGCAATAATAATTGGTGAACTTAAGCTTTAGGCATTATCCAAAGGCTCTAGTTATGTAGTCAAACATCTCTGTTTTCCTTATTTATCTCAGTGCTGTTTATGTCTTAGATTCACAGCAAGTTGTCCCCACATGTGGTACAGCTGCCACCAGCCTACATCACCCACCCTCACTATCAGATTCCAGTAAAAGTATGCCTTATCCCAACACTTCCAGAAACGTCCTGAAGGGAGCGCTCACGGGCCCAACTTGAAACCCTTTTCCATCCTTGAGTGGATCACTGTGGCCGTCGCTGTGAAGAACAAGAGACCCTGTGCTCTTGCCTTAACTACACTCATAGAGACAGCTCCTAAGAGTTTTTAATCCAGGGTAGTAGTAGGGGGAGCAGACAAAGATACTGGGAGGCAGGTATGCTACAGTTCACTAGCTACTTTTGATGATTCTTATTTCATTTTCCTGACATTTTCTTGGTAAATTTTCCTTGTTGAATCCAGGCAACACCTCGAATAAGAATCCTATCTGGAGGGAGATACTTGCAAATTAATAATGCAGATCTAGGTGATACCGCCAATTATACCTGTGTTGCCAGCAACATTGCGGGAAAGACTACAAGAGAGTTTATTCTCACTGTCAATGGTAAGAAAGCTTAACCGCTGTTTCACAATTTGAAAATTTAGACAGGACATTCAAAGAGATAACATTTTTGTTTTTATGAGCATACTAAACAAATCTTGTGCTTATCTTATTTCTCTTGACATAGACAACATGTGATGTTTGTGCAATAGCTATATTCAAACTAACTCAGCTTCAAAAATATAGTTAAAGATACATTTCTCTTAGAGGACAATACATGTCCAATTGTTATCAGAATTTTCTGATGTTTTATATCATTCAGATCAGAGCCACTGGAGAAGTTAATACACCAAATCTCTGGGTGACAAGTAGCCGATTATTTAGTCACTTTTATTGATGTTGGGATTTGTTTATATATGTGCTAGACAGAAACTGCCATGGGACTGTAATTTTCTCAAATATAAAATCTACACACTAAAATTTGCCAAATTTCAGGAATATGACACTAACTTTTAAAAACCATTCCTCTGATGTTTTAATAGAGGAAATTTTACAAGTTGGATGACCCAGGCAGTTAATATCTCTAACACTAAAATTAAAATTCAAGTTTTGTATTCCCATGTGAACTCAGTGATTAGTAAAATACATGCTCTGAGACTTGCATGATTAATCACAGATGTGTTTTTTTTAAAACAGCCCACTTTCTAAGTTTTATTTAAAGTGAAGTTATTCCAGTGTTAACATTCTCTGACCATTATTTGGCCAAAGAGAAATAAGAAATATCATCTTTAATTTGTATCATACCAGAGCTGGTTTTTGTTTTTTTTTTTTTTTTTTTTTTTTTACTCTTTTCAAGCCTCTTCCATAGAAAGACAGATTTCACACACCATGAGTGAGTGAGTGAAAGTCGCTCAGTCATGTCCGACTCTTTGCAACTCCATGGACTATACAGCCTGTGGAATTTTTCAGGCCAGCATATTGGAGTGGGTAGCCTTCCCCTTCTCCAGGGTATCTTCCCAATCTGGAGCTCGAACCCAGGTTTCCGACATTGCAGGCAGATTCTTCACCACCTGAGCCACAAGGGAAGCCCTTCACACACCATATCAGGGATTTAAAGCCCCTTCTCCACTTCATTTTTGAGTAGATTTTTAAATAAAATCTTATCTTGAGTAAGGTTTTGGAATTCAACCCTAATTCTATTTATACTAACCTGAATTAGCTGTAGGCAAAGCCATATATTAGACTCAAATCTCAGTTTGTATTATTACCTAGTCAGAGTCTTAGTTCAGGCTGTGTTACTGATATAAATGAAATTTTCCACATGCATCTCTTTTACAGTTCCTCCAAGCATAAAGAGTGGCCCCCAGAGTCTTGTCATTCACTTAAATAAGTCAACTCTATTGGAATGCTTTGCGGAAGGTGTGCCGACCCCAAAGATAACATGGAGAAAAGATGGAGCTGTTCTATCTGGGAGTCATGCAAGGTAACAGTTCTAGAAAAGGATGAAAAATACTGTAGGGACTGAAATGTAAGTTTTTAAATACTTGATCCAATGCATTATTTGAGTCTTTTCATTTTAAAATTAGTCTCTTCATCTTAATATGAGAATCAAACTGCAGTATTTTAAAACCCTGACTCTAATTCCTAAAGGCTTGCATCCAAAATATAACGATTATAATGTATCCAAGATCGTAAGTCCATCTGCTATACCCCTTTTCAAAATATCCCTTTCTGCTATCAAGAGTATTACAAATTTCTGAAGCAGGAAAAGAACTAAAAAAGGATAACTGACTCTTTTAAAATGCTGTCAGTTAAAATGTACATAATCAGAAAGACTCATATTCAGAGACCTTCACGTGTGATCTTTCTTCTAGATACTCCATCTTGGAAAATGGATTCCTTCATATCCAGTCGGCACAAGTGACTGATAGTGGGCGATATTTGTGTATGGCTACCAATGCTGCTGGGACAGATCGCAGGCGAATAGATTTACAGGTCCATGGTAAATATACGCTTAGGAGCAATATCCAGTCTTACAGTCAAATCTTCTTTGGTTGCCTAAGTGAGGTCATAGCACAAAGACCTTCAGGTCCAGCGCTCTGTTATGAACAATCAAGACTCATGGTGAATAGCATTATCACAGCACTATGTAAGTGCACAGAACCTTATCGTGTTCATAAATGTAAAGTAAGTTATCAGTGTTAATTTCAGTTTAGCAGAGATACTTCAAATGGCATACTGTTTGCTGAATGTGTTTTCTCTCTTACTTGGTGACTGTTTTAGTTCCTCCATCCATTGCTCCGGGTCCGACCAACATAACTGTAACAGTAAATGTTCAAACCACTTTGGCTTGTGAGGCTACTGGTATACCAAAACCGTCAATCAACTGGAGAAAAAACGGGCATCTTCTGAATGTTGATCAAAATCAGAATTCATACAGGTAAGGAGCAATTTACCTGGAAAATTCCACCATTTATTTAGAAACATATTTTTCAAAGAATTAACATTTTCACTTTATCAATGGGGACAGAAAATGTATAAGGTATGAAGAACTAGTATGTAGAGAGTGTATTATGTTTTTCTTAGTATTGAATTCATTTTTCAATCTAAAGCATTTTTTCTGAATTATAAGTACAACTTCTCTATCCATAAGCCCTGTGGGTTCAAATACAGTGTAGGTATTTGGCAGCATGTGTAAGGAGGAAGAATAGCAGTTTCACCAATTTTCTGTACTCTTCCAGCTTTATTACCATTCTTCTTATTATGATATCATAGTTTTAAAGACTAACCTTAAAGATACTACAGATTTATTATTCCTTAGATGAGCATTTCTTATGATAATAGATATCTTGTCAAAAGATTTGCTGTATCACTAAAAACAAGTTTTCATAGACCTACCCTGATAAAAATCAATTCTGTTACATCTGGAAATATAAATTAGGAGGGTTTCACTTGAAAATCTGTTGCATCTCTCTCTTTCTCATCCTTTGAATCCTTTGGTATTGGGGGTTTAATGACTTGAAAGCATACTCTATGTGGAAAATGCCAATGCCCTTGAATTAAGAAGCAGGTCAAATATGTTCCCATTGAATCAAATTATTCCCATTTATCCGTGCACAGTTTGAGGTAAGAAAACAGATACTCTTATTTCAGTTCAGTTCAGTTCAGTCGCGCAGTCGTGTCCGACTCTTTGCGACCCCATGAATCGCAGTACGCCAGGCCTCCCTGTCCATCACCAACTCCCGGAGTTCACTCAGACTCACGTCCATTGAGTCCGTGATGCCATCCAGCCATCTCATCCTCGGTCGTCCCCTTCTCCTCCTGCCCCCAATCCCTCCCAGTATCAAGGTCTTTTCCAATGAGTCAACTCTTCGCATAAGGTGGCCAAAGTACTGGAGTTTCAGTTTTAGCATCATTCCTTCCAAAGAAATCCCAGGGTTGATCTCCTTCAGAATGGACTGGTTGGATGTCCTTGCAGTCCAAGGGACTCTCAAGAGTCTTCTCCAACACCACACTTCAAAAGCATCAATTCTGCGCTCAGCCTTCTTCACAGTCCAACTCTCACATCCATACACGACCACAGGAAAAACCATAGCCTTGACTAGACGGACCTTAGTCAGCAAAGTAATTTAGATTACTTTAAATAATGTATGTGTGTTTACTCAGACTTTTGTATATTTGAAGTGATTAAGATAACTTTAGTTTTGAGTTTATTTCAAGTTAGACTCTGATTTATGTACTCTGCATCTCCAAGGTTTCCACCACATGTAAGGAGACATGTGCAGTAGGGAAAGCTGCAAGACAGACTTGTAGTTACCTATCGGTCAGTGGAAATAATCAAATCCAAGCTGCAAAGTTACTGTGAAATTTAGAGATCATCTCTGTGAAGCATCTGAGATGGTACCAGGAGTGTATTGGTGGTCAGTAAACAGCGGCTATCATCAGTGTGCTCATTTCACTGTATTTCACCTAGGATAGCGTGGTTGGTCACGCTATCAGCATGCAGAAACTGCAGGATTCCCTCTTAAGGCAATCATTCTACACCACCGCTTCCTGAAAATGTTGAGGTTGAGGCCCTGTTAACCCACTGCCATATAAACTTAAAGTTTGATACATAAAATAATGCTCACTTTAACATTTGAGGAAAGAGTTCCATTTCCCTCAGTTCCCAACATGGTACCATGTTGAAGCAACTAGAAACACTTATGAAAACTGATACGGAGCACCTCATTGCTTTGACATCTCTTCTAGGCTCCTTTCCTCAGGCTCACTGGTAATTATCTCCCCTTCTGTGGATGACACTGCGACCTATGAGTGCACGGTGACCAGTGATGCCGGAGAGGACGAGAGAACTGTGGATCTCACTGTCCAAGGTAGAGCTGGCTTAGAAGTGGACTGAAAGTTACTATAATGATATCGTTTCTTCTTTTCGCTACTTGACAAAGGGGCTTCCTTTTCCACTTACCGAACATTCACTTTCAATGTAGAAAGAGCAGGATTTATGAGTAGGCTTTGGAAATCTGTCAGGGTTGGAAACATGTAGTTTTCTTTCTTTTTGTTGTTGTTCTTTAGTTCCACCTTCCATTGCTGATGAGCCTACAGACTTCCTAGTAACCAGACACACCCCCACAGTGATCACCTGCACCGCTTCAGGAGTTCCGTTTCCCTCAATCCACTGGATGAAGAATGGTATAAGACTGCTTCCCAGAGGAGAGGGCTATAGAATTCTGTCCTCAGGTAAGACCCAGCCCAGTGATGACACAGATATTGATTGGGTTAGTTACTAATGGATGGCCTTACTTGAACTTTTGTTGCACCAAAATAAAAGAAAAAATATATCGATATTCCTAGGCTTAGGCATTTGGAAAAAAATTCAGCTGGGGTTGGGAGGGGAATGAGGGAAAGGGATAGGAAAAAACCTAAAAACAAAATAATAAATAATAACTAAAACTGATCTGCATGTATTCAGCATGACCACTTAGAGTTTAAGTGCATATTTTCTAAACCTAAGGTTTGGAAGGGTTTCCCTGGTAGCTCATTGGTAAAGAATCCACCTGTTAATGGAGGAGCTACAGAAGTTGCATGTTCAGTCCTTGGGTCGGGAAGATCCCCTGGAGGCGGAAATGGAAACCCACTCCACTGTTCTTGCCTGGGAAACCCCATGGACAGAGGAGCCTAGCAGTACATGTATGTGGTAGTCATGTCCAATTCTTCACAATCCATGGACTATAGCCTACCAGGCTCCTCTGTCCATGGAATTCTTCAGGCAAGAATACTAGAGTGGGTTATTTCCTTCTCCAGGGGAATCTTCCCAACCCAGGGATCAAACTCAGGTCTCCTGCACTGCAGACAGACACTTTACTGTCTGAGCCACCTGCGAAGCTCAGTCCATAGGGTCACGAAAGAATTGGATACAACTTTGCAACTAAACAACAAGGTTTAAAAATTTTACTGGTTGCCTTTGAGTGAACCACACTTCTTTGGCCAAATAGAATGTCCATTCATTTAATAAACATTTAGTACCTAAAATGGGCTATGTACTCCACTAAGCTTTTGAGGATCTAAGACTAAGACAGGGTTCTTGCTTTCAAGTTTTCTGTAATTTAACAAGTAAGATTGGGTGGTAAGTGTTATGATGTGGCTGTTGTTAGAGGGTGGTTGTACACACCATTTATAAAATTTAAGCTCTGAAAATTTTATGTATTAAAGAGAAAAAATAATTCACCTAAATGAAAGTGCAGATGATTCACATTCATGTTTCTGAAAATTCATCCTGCATGGAGGAGGATGATAAAAAGTAGCAACTAACATCCTGAACATCCTGGGGCTTTATGAGTGTGTGCATCTTATGCTAAGAGAATTCATTTCTTCAAAAGAAGGAAAATAATGAAAGATGAACTTGGCTTTCATAGCAAAGTATGTTGGTTATCTCAGAAATCTGCATAGATGGGTAGCAAGTAAAATCATAAAATATAAATTAACTACTCTTCACCACAAAGTACTGTGCTAAGAGAACAGTTTAGAACTTTCTCAGAAAGAAAGAGTTACCCTATGACTCAGCAACTCCACTCCTAGGTATCTACCCAGAGAAATAAAAACATATGTCCATGCAAAGATTTGTATGCAAATATTCATGTAGCAATCTTCTGAATAGCCAAAAATTAGAAGCAGTGTAAATTTTCATTAACAGGTTAACAGATAAACAATGGGGCTCACTTTACACAATGGAATTCTATTTAACAATAAAATGGAACGAAAATATTGACACATGCTACAACAGGTGCAACTCAAAAACTGTGCTCACAGTAGAAGTCAGACACAAAAGATTTCGGTATGATCCCATCTAGGTAAAACGTCCAGAAGAGGTCAATATTTAGAGACAGGAAGTAATTTAGTGATCAGTGGGGTTGAGAGTGAGGCAGGACTGTAAATGGGGGTAAGAATTCTTTTTGGTGTAATGAAAATGTTCTAAAATTAAACTCTGATAATTGCATGAGTCTGTAATATGCCAGGAGTTATTGAATTGTACATTTAAATGGCTGGATTTTATAGTCTGAAAATTTGCCTACATAAAGTTGTTAATGGTGTTGTTTTTTTTTTAAGTTCTGTGCTAGGTAGGCACAGGGAATACAAGTAGGACTACAAGCCAAGTATCCCCACGTGAGAGGGACAGAAACACAAAAATCAGAGAGACATGGTTTATCAAACCAGAAAACGAGGGAGGCCCTATGCATAAAATTCTTCTTTCCTTTTTAGGAGCAATTGAAATACTTGCCACTCAACTAAGCCATGCTGGAAGATATACTTGTGTTGCCAGGAATTCAGCTGGTTCCGCACATCGACATGTGAGCCTTCATGTCCAAGGTATGAAAGGGTACTTATTCATTAAAATCTTGCTGTTATCTCTTTAAGTCATGTTTTTTCTTCAAAGATGGTCCTATCTAGGGTCATAAACCACAGTAATATTTTGGGGCTACGAAAGCTGATAGATATTCTTCAGCAGACTAAAGAAAGCATAAAAGATGACAAACCACACTGAACAATCTCTAAATTATTTTCGTTGAATTTTTACGATCTGTTTCCGATTTTAGTCTTTTTCTCTGGAGTTCTTCTAATGGAAACTGGCTATAGTAACAAGACTCAAAAAGCAACGTGATACGGCTGATATATGCTTTTCCCTAGGGCAATGAAATCACTAATATTTTGGAAGTATGAATTCAGACAGGTTTAACCTCACGTCTGCTGTAGACATTTATGCCACTAACTAGTGTTCTTGCAACATTTCTGTTGATTGGTTCTTACAGAGCCTCCAGTCATTCAGCCTCAGCCAAGTGAGCTGGATGTCATTCTAAACAATCCCATTTTATTACCCTGTGAAGCAACAGGGACACCCAGTCCTTTCATCACTTGGCAAAAAGAAGGCATCAATGTCATCAGTTCAGGTACTGTTTCTCTCAAGACAATCATGGCAACTCAGTTTTATAATTCAGAAGTCAGTATAATTTTTTTAACAAAAGTAAAAATTCTTCTCACCCTGTTCTAACTATGATGTAGGTAGAAGCCATGCAGTTCTTCCCCGTGGCGGCTTGCAGATCTCCAGAGCTGTCAGAGAGGATGCTGGTACTTACATGTGTGTGGCTCAGAATCCAGCCGGTACAGCCTTGGGCAAAATCAAGTTGAATGTCCAAGGTAAGTAAATATGCTTATAGCAGTGCCTATCAAAATTCATATTATGTCAAATAATGATGCTGCCATAGTCCATATTCTTAGTTTACATTACTCTATTTATTCCCTATTCTATTTCTATTCTGTTACTTTTTTGAAGAAAAAAATTTAGTGCTTGGCTGGTTTGGGGGCATTATTTGTATAAGAAAACCGAGACATCTTATATTTTAAATTTCTGCAAATCTCCATTTGATTCTTCTGTTGTAGCATATATTTAAGGTGATTTTTAAAACCATTTTCTCCATAATGCTACTCTGTATACATTACAAAACACTGGATTGTAATATCCACTTAAAAATCATAATTTTTTTTAATTTTAAAAAATGACAAAAGTTATGAAACCAAAAAGTAAGTCATATTGCAAGTAAACCAGCTTGATGAGAAAAAATATATAAGAAGAGCATGGATTTTTTTTTCATAGTTCAGTTCAGTGCAGTGCAGTTCAGTCACTCAGTCGTGTCTGACTCTTTGCGACCCCATGAATCGCTGCACGCCAGGCCTCCCTGTCCATCACCAACTACCGGAGTTCACTCAGACTCACATCCATTGAGTCCGTGATGCCATCCAGCCA
>SJXQ01001079.1:0-28486 GCA_006408695.1 Aepyceros melampus
CGCCCCCCCCCCCATGTTTGATCTTTAGATTAACATACATATTATTCGCAATCTTTTGGTTAATTAGCTTTGGCATAAAAAGAAAATAATTAGAAGCTTTGCTTACCTGAGGGCAGGGTAGCAGTGTAGCGGGAGCAGAAAACAATCGTCATGCTTGATAAGTTGATCTTCTCTTTCTTTCCTCTGATTTTCTCTACGTGCAATTTTGTTTATCACTATAGACTGACTTGGGTTTCCCTGGTGGTTCAGATGGTAAAGAATCTGCTTGCAATGTAGGGAACTTGGGTTTGATCCCTTGGTTGGAAAGATCCAGTGGAAAGGGGAATGGCTATCCAGTCCAGTGTTCTTGCCTGGGGAATCCCACGACAGAGGAGCCTAGCAGGCTACAGTCCATAGGATTGCAAAGAGCAACTAATACTTTAGACTGGTTTGTTTCCACAGCATGGAGACTGTGGCTGCTGTAGCTCTGAAGTCGTATAGTATCTTAGGAAAGAACGTGGAGTGCACTCTCTCTCTAATGCCAGGTTGAACAGTCCTAGAGACATGCTCCATTTGCAGTATGTGTGCCTCTCTGGACTTACAACTTGGTTGGTAGATTAAATACTATGATAGGCCCACTGTGGGTCAGCTGCTGACTGTGGCAAGGGAGATAGAATCTGTAAAAGTTTGTAAACTTCCATTCAAAATCCATGCTTAGAGAGGAATGGAATATCTCCCCAGTTGTGAGGTGGTAGAAGTGGTCTTCTCCTCCAGGAAGACAAAAACATTAGATGCCCATTTCATAGGTCCATTAGTTCAGACTTGTCAATGTCTCATTTCTCAAGGTTTATAAAACAAACTCACAGTAATACTTTACAAGACTAAGGTATTATTACCTTAATCACTAATAATAGTCAAGACAATAATAAAGATAGTTGTGATGAGTTTAAGGGTGGTGCTGGTTGCAGCAAATAATTGTAATGCCATTAGATTCAACACATCATTTTCCTGTAGGAAAGTTATGGAAGAAACTGAGTTATTAAGGACCACTGGCAAGCCTGGAATCAGAGAAGGGGAAGCCAGCCCTAGGTTGCTATGTTTAATAACTTCAGTTCAATATAGGCTGCTGTGTCAATTTCCACACTAGGAAGATGCCTTCCAGTAGGGATGGGTACTTATTTCACAGTTGTGTTATCTTGTACAAATCTACCATCACATGCCTTCCAGAGTTTGCATTGTCTGTGCTTCCTCTTTGATTAGATATATAGACTGTAGTGGGTTTAAAGGTTCATGTCCTGACTCATTTACTACCTCTGTGAACAAGCAAGTAAGTTGTTTAGTGGCCCGCCATGTTCGCATCAGAACAAGAGAAGCATGGTGCATTTTTTTTCTCATTGAGTTTTGTTAGAATTAAATGCAATAATCGTGATAAGTGCGGTACACAGTATCTAACATGCTGTGCATTGATTTAAAATTTTTCTAATCTGTTGCTCATGTTACTATAGTTGCTGCTGACCTTGTGCTTGTACTCTTGACATCCAGTTTTGCTTATGATAACTGCATAAATCTGCTTTGATGCATTTCTCTACTGATTATATAATTTAACTCTGAAATAACAACCTTATTTCCATCTTTTCCATTTCCTTAGGGGGCATTAAAGTATTGCCCCATGTAGTGACTACAATTTTATGCACTTTTGAGGCAAGTCTCATCAGATCTTGACATTTCAGCTTCTAAAATTTAAAGACGATTTGTCACAAAGGTGCTTGCAAGGAATCATTGTGCAGAGATTTCCCTGATAAACTCCTTCGCATCCAGAGGAGATTATCTTGAATCTGCAGTGTGTACATGTGAGACAGAATAGAGGTCTCCCAGGATAAATTTGGGACCATTCTTATTTCTGGCAAAAGAGTTATACAGAGAAAGAAATGTTCTTTCTGTTTCATGAAACTCAAATGAAAGCAAATCTTAAATTCTCCCCTCCTTCGCCAAGAAAATGTAATTTGCAGGGTTGGCTGGATGAAAAGGTTGAAACACTTTAATTATTGATAAGATAAACTAGAGTAAGAGTGATCAAGGTATCAGAAAACACTGGAAAGGATAAGTTTGAAACAAGTATTACATGGTGGCTCAATTGAAAATGCAGGTGGCTATAGGCAGTCCAAGTGAGGAAAATTGAAGAGACTTATTTTTATCAAGAAAACCAATTATGGAAACTCCAGGTACTTTCTTCAAGGAGGAGTTATTATCAGTTCAGTCTTTGCCTGGTCCCCTATTTTATGTGAACGGCGACTGCCAGGCCAGAAGTGATTTAGTCTGGATGAAAAAAAAAAACTTTCAATAAACAAGCACGAGGACTGACTGAGGTGAGCTGCTGGAAAATTCAGATCCGTGAAGACTGTTACAGATGCCAGTGCCACGGCTGAGAAGTAAAAATTTAATCATGCTGAAAGGACTCTTTGTCATTATAACACAAATCAACTTTTATTAATTAAGCTGAAAGGAAATGTGTTGTCTTATAATATCCTGAGGTGTGGATTTTCATTTTCGAGAAGTCCCTTGGCTTTTCTTGTCCTTTCCCCTCTTTGATGGAGGTTTGGCATTCCGAGGCATTCAGACTTTGTATTGACAATTAAATTATGCTGAATCTTTTTCATTTGTCCTTTCATATCCGTGCTCCATTCTTTTCTATCCGGCTTTATGTGTCTCTGCTGGAAGACTGATCTTCATGGACTGTATGCTAGCCTCTGTTGCCCGCTGGTTTCCACTTGAGTTCAGCAGGAAGCTGATGGACAGCAAAAAGTGAAGTCAGGGACTTTTTCTATCAATTTGCTACCTACTAAGTTGATAGGCATTGTGATTCTTCACTGAAGGTCACATTTCCTCATGGGCAGTCCTGTCCTGTAGATAAAGGCCCATGCCTAGATTGGAGTTCAGTTAATGCTTTGCCTATACATATAGCTGAGAAATTCGAGGTACTACGAGGAAGGGATAAAGAGAAATGGATATTGGTGTGGCACCAACAGACATCCTAGATGAAAACCAAGCTTCCAAGTCTGAATGAGGAAATTAAATCTCAGACAGATTCAGAAAGTACACGGGTGACATAGAAAGTAATGAAACTGGAATTAAAGCCATATTTCCTGAACTCAAGGGCTATGTTTCTTTGTAAGTGTGCAGCCTTGGCTTGAATTCCAGTGTTCTTCTCTTCACTCTAGGATTCCAAGGACTTATTTTTATTTGGAAGATAGCATAGTGTGTCCAGGTGAAGAGTACTGGAACCAAAATGGCTGGGTTCAAATACCAAAACTTCCCTTACTTGTTCTAAGGCTTTGAGTAAAATAAATTAATTCTTGGCCCTGCAGTATCTTCATTTGTAAAATGTGAATGAAAATAGTATCTAATTCATAACATTTTTATAAAGAAAATGAGATAGTTCAGTTCTTTAGAACAGTGCTGAACAGATAAGCGCGTATGTGCATACTCAGTCGCTAAGTGGTATCTGATTCTTTGTGAACCCATGGACTGTAGCCTGCCAGACTCCTCTGTCTGTGGAATTTTCCAGACAAGAATACTGGAGTGG
The DNA here is from genome assembly GCA_006408695.1 of Aepyceros melampus. Classification (NCBI taxonomy): domain Eukaryota; kingdom Metazoa; phylum Chordata; class Mammalia; order Artiodactyla; family Bovidae; genus Aepyceros; species Aepyceros melampus. The sequence goes on from SJXQ01001079.1 coordinate 3,563, forward strand.
GTTGCTGCTTCCTTCTCCAGGCAATCATCCCAAACCAGGGATCAAACCTGTGTCTCCTGCATTGGCAGGTGGATTCTTTACCGCTCTGTTCAGTTCAATTCAGTCAGTCAGCCGTGTCCGACTCTTTGCGACCCCGTGAATCGCAGCACGCCAGGCCTCTCTGTCCATCACCAACTCCAGGAGTTCACTCAGACTCATGTCCATTGAATCCATGATGCCATCCAGCCATTTCATCCTCGGTCGTCCCCTTCTCCTCCTGCCCCCAATCCCTCCCAGCATCAGGGTCTTTTCCAATGAGTCAACTCTTCGCATGAGATGGCCAAAGTACTGGAGCTTCAGCTTTAGCATCATTCTTTCCAAAGAAATCCCAGGGTTGATCTCCTTCAGAATGGACTGGTTGGATCTCCTTGCAGTCCAAGGGACTCTCAAGAGTCTTCGCCAACACCACAGTTCAAAAGCATCAACTCTTTGGCGCTCAGCCTTCTTCACAGTCCAACTCTCACATCCATACATGACCACAGGAAAAACCATAGCTTTGACTAGACGGACCTTAGTCGGCAAAGTAATGTCTCTGGTTTTGAATATACTATCTAGGTTGGTCATAACTTTCCTTCCAAGGAGTAAGCATCTTTTAATTTCATGGCTGCAGTCACCATCTGCAGTGATTTTGGAGCCCAGAAAAATAAAGTCTGACACTGTTTCTACTGTTTCCCCATCTGTTTCCCTGAGCATTCTTTGGCATTGCCTTTCTTTGGAATTGGGATGAAAACTGACCTTTTCCAGTCCTGTGGCCACTGCTGAGTTTTCCAGATTTGCTGGCAAATTGAGTGCAGCACTTTCACAGCATCATCTTTCAGGATTTGAAACAGCTCAACTGGAATTCCATCACCTCCACTAGCTTTGTTCGTAGTGATGCTTTCTAAGGCCCACTTGACTTCACATTCCAAGATGTCTGGCTCTAGATTAGTCAACACATCATCATGATTATCTGGGTCATGAAGATCTTTTTTGTACAGTTCTTCCGTGTATTCTTGCCACCTCTTCTTAATATCTTCTGCTTCTGTTAGGTCCAGACCATTTCTGTCCTTTTTTGAGCCCATCTTTGCATGAAATGTTCTCTTGGTATCTCTAATTTTCTTGAAGAGATCTCTAGTCTTTCCCATTCTGTTCTTTTCCTCTATTTTTTTGCACTATCACTGAAGAAGGCTTTCTTATCTCTTCTTGCTATTCTTTGGAACTCTGCATTCAGATGCTTATATCTTTCCTTTTCTCCTTTGCCTTTCACCTCTCTTCTTTTCACAGCTATTTGGAAGGCCTCCCTTGCTCTACCACCTGGGAAGCCCTGAGAGATGAGTACTAATTGTTAGTTTTATCATTAATATCCTAAGCATCATCACTAGTATTAAGTCATAAGGTTTTTTCTGAGTATTAAGTGTTCTATTGAAAGTTATGGGAAGTGGTTGCATTCAAGAATGTGAAAGTGAAAATCACTCAGTCGTGTCTGACTCTTTGCAACTCCATATACTATATAGCAAGTGAAATTCTCCAGGTTAGAATATTGGAGTGAGAGCCTTTCCCTTCCACAGGGGATATTCCTGACCCAGGAATCGAACCAGGTCTCCTGCAGTGCAGGCAGATTCTTTACCAGCTGAGCCACCCAGGGAACGCCCTGGAAGCATTCAAGATTTATACTGAATTTATTGCTATGAGATGTGGAATATGAAAAGAAAGAAAAAACAGCAATCGAATATGGTTCCAAAATTTTGGTTTGAGCAATCAGAAGTCATGATGTGAGATGTGGAGACATTTGATTTGAATCAAATTGTCCTCTTTTTATATGTGGGAAAACTGAAACCCATATGGGTCAGGCAACGTGTCTAAGATCATAAGGTCAAGAAAAGGTAGAATTGAAATACCAACCCAAGTTTATCTGACTTTACAGCCTATTTTGTAAATTTCAGTTTTAGGCACTAAGATTCTTTTTTTTTTCTGGCAGTTTCTTAATTCATTCAAAATCTGAATATCCAAACTCTCTTTTGCCTCTGAATTTACGGCTCAAATGCTCAGTTGTGTCTAACTCTTTGCAACCTGCCAGGTTCCTCTATCCATGCATTTTTCCAGGCAAGAATACTGAAGTAGGTTGCCATTTCCTTCTCCAGGAGATCTTCCTGATCCAGGGATCAAACTCACATCTCTTTAGTCTTCTGAGTTGTCGGAGGATTCTTTACCACTGGTACCACCTGGGAAGCCTCTCTAAATTTATAAGTGAATTCATTTACTCTAATCTATTTCTCACAGCTATAATAAAAAATAGATTTCATTTTTACACCCCTCTTTCACTGTCATTTCAGAGATGAAGACTTAAAGAATGAAAAGTAACACAACCTGGGTCTTACAACCAGTTTATAATTGAGTTGGATATTGAATTCAGGTTTTATGCCTTTAAGCCTCATTGAGTATTTCTAGTAGGAAAGATCAAAGGCAATGTGGTTTGGTCAGAAATGCAGCTCTAATTGGTTGAGAAGCATGGGATATTATTTATGTTCTGTAGATGGAAATAAATGCTAAATGGAACCTTCTAAGATTACTCTTGGTTTCTAGAGTTAACCTTAAAGTGAAGAACATACTGATGGGGTTAGATTACTCTTCGTTTCTAGAGTTAACCTTAAAGTGAAGAACATACTGATGGGATGTCATACTGGAAAATATGCAAAAATAAATACGGCAAAAACTCTAAGATTGGCACAAGATTCTTCAAGTACTCAAGTAAACATCACTATTAATATAGAAATTAAAGCCAAATTAGAGTAAAGGAATAATTTCCAATTGAGATGATGCCATCTAGCATATACCTTAGTGTTTATTCCATGGGTTTAAACACTCCTTTTATTATGAGAGGAGACACTAGTAAGGAGAATAATAAAAATATATAACACATTTATTATTAATTATTAATAATATTAATTATATTGTATATATTAAATAATATATTTATTATTTTGATATATTATTATATATAGTAACACAATAAATTAATAATAATAATAGCTTTTTAATTTAAGAGCAAAGCTGATACACTCAGATAAATTACTTTTTCTTTTTCTCTTAATCATTTATCAAGAATTTTTAAGAAGTTACATGCCAGTGTGAAAGGAAAACAGAAAGTCATTAACTCATTCAATCATTTATTTATTCATGAATTCCACAATGTTTATAAAGTACTTATTATATGTCAGCTCTCTACTAGGTGCTGGGGATGTACAGGTCTCTAAAACATAGCAGTTTGCTCTCAAGGAACTTCTAGTGTCAGAAATGTCAAAAAACTGCAGTTAAGTCTAATGTTACATTGGTAACAAGAAATCGTATTTATTTTGGTGGATTAGATGGATTTAAGGGAGAAGAAGATGGGGCTGAAAATAAGTAGAAATGACCTTGTAGAAAAGTAAAAGTAGATTGGGTAGAATTCCAAGAGGGAATTTTATGAACCAAGTATGGAGGTTAAAAATTTTGGGGAAATGGATGAATTGTAGATATGTCAGTATGAACGTATTGGGTGAAATAGAAGGAAGGGGATGAGGCTAAAGATGAGTCAGGGTCTGCTGCTGTTGCTGCTAAGTTACTTCAGTCATGTCCAACTCTTTGTGACCCCATGGACTGTAGCTCACCAGGCTCCTCTGTCCATGGGATTTTCCATGCAAGGATACTTGAGCGGGTTACCATTTCCTATTCCAGGGTATCTTCCTAACCCAGGGATTGAACCTGCATCCTCTGTGGCTCCTGCATTGCAGGCAGATTCTTTACTGCTAAGCCACCAAAGAAGCCTGAATCAGGGTCTATACCCTATGTAATCTTGAATTCTGTCTTAAGAGTTTTAACTTTACATGATAGATAGACAAGAACATTACAAAATATATGAAGTAGGAAAGGAGCTAGAACAAAATGATAGAATACAAAATATTTCGATCTCTCAAGATAGGTGTATAGTCAGTTTATGTTTAGGTTTTGCTGCAGTAACAAAGTACTCCCAAATCTCACTGTCTTCCCAAAAGAGATTTTATTTCTCACTAACATTACACATGAACTGTGGCTCTGCTTATGCCTTTTCACAACAAGATCCAGGCCAAAGGAGCAGTCTTTATCTGGGCTCGTAGTACTGGAAAAAACAATGGTAGAAAATGCAGTAGAGACATTCTTGGCTTCCTGTTTAAATTTTATTGGTAAAAGCAAGTAACATGGCCAAGCCTGATGTCAATGGGACAGAACATGTCCTCCTATTACAGGGAGAGGGAGCATTACTAATAATGCTAGGAAGTAATTACTCCATAATTACTAATTAATAGCTAGGAAGATTCATATAATCTATGACAGCATGGGTATAATGCCTATTTATTTTTGTTGTTTTTTCTTCTTTTAACCCAGAAGACAATCTTGTATGTGTGTGTTTTGGTATGTGTTTTTATCATATATTATAGTGCTGGCATTGATCATATCCATGTCTTAAACACATTCTCTCCCTGTAACAATGATATCAGTATATATCTAGCACACTTGACATACTCAGAAAGTTAGAGGAAAACAACAGAATGGAAAAGACTAGAAATGTCTTCAAAAAAATTAGAGATACCAAGGGAATATTTCTTGCAAAGATGGGCACAATAAAGGACAGAAATCGTATGGACCAGAATTGTCCATGGAACAGAAGCAGAAGATATTAAGAAGAGGTAGCAAGAATATACAGAAGAACCATACAAAAAAGATCTTCATGACCCAGATCACCATGATGGTGTGATTATTCACCTAGAGCCAGAATTCTGGAATGTGAAGTCAAGTTGGCCTTAGGAAGCATCTCTACAAACAAAGCTAGTGGAGGTGATGAAATTCCAATTGAGCTATTTCAAATCCTGAAAGATAATGCTATGAAAGTGCTGCACTCAATATGCCAGCAAATTTGGAAAACTCAGCAGTGGCCACAGGACTGGAAAAGGTCAGTTTTCATTCTAATCACAAAGAAAGGCAATGCCAAAGAATGTTCAAACTACTGCATAATTGAACTCATCTCACATGCTAATAAAGTAATGCTAAAATTCTCCAAGCCAGGCTTTAACAGTATGTGAACCATGAACTTCCAGATGTCCAAGCTGGATATAGAAAAGGAAAAGGAACCAGAGATCAACTTGTGAACATCTGATGGATCATTAAAAAAGCAAGAGAGTTCCAGAAAAACATCAACTTTTGCTTTATTGACTACACCAAAGCCTTTGACTGTGGGATCACAACAAATATGGAAAATTCTGAAAGAGATGGGAATATCAGGCCACCTGGCCTGCCTCCTGAGAAATCTGTATGCAGGTCAGGAAACAACAGCTAGAACTGGACATGGAACAACAGACTGGTTCCAAATAGGGAAAGGAATACGTCAACACTATATATTGTTACCCCACTTATTTAACTTACGTGCAGAGTACATCATGAGAAACACTGAGCTGGATGAAGCACAAGCTGGAATCAAGATTGCCAGGAGAAATATCAATAACCTCAGATATGCAGATGACACCATCCTTATGGCAGAAAGCAAAGAAGAACTAAAGAGCCTCTTGATGAAAGCGAAAGACGAGAGTGAAAAAGTTGGCTTAAAGCTCAACATGCAGAAAACTGAGTTCATGGCATCTGGTCCCATCACTTCATGGCAAATAGATGGGGAAACAATGAAAAGAGTGACAGACTATTTTTGGGGGGGCTCCAAACTCACTGCAAATGGTGATTGCAGCCATGAAATTAAAAGATGCTTGCTCCTTGGAAGAAAAGTTATGACCAACCTAGACAGCATATTAAAAAGCAGAAACATTTATTTGCCAACAAAAGTCTGGCTAGTGAAAGCTGCAGTTTTTCCAATAGTCATGAGAGTTGGACTATAAAGAAAGCTGAGCGCCAAAGAATTGATGCTTTTGAATTGTACTGTTGGAGAAGACTCTTGAGAGTCCCTTGGACTGCAAGGAGATCCAACCATTCAATCCTAAAAGAGATCAATCCTGAATATTCATTGGAAGGACTGATGCTGAAGCTGAAACTCCAGTATTTTGGCCACTGATGTGAAGAACTGACTTATTTGAAAAGACCCTGATCCTGGGAAAGATTGAAGGTGGGAGGAGAAGAGGGCAACAGAGGATAAAATGGTTGGATGGCATCACCAATTCGATGAAGATGAGTTTGAGTAAGCTCCAGGGGTTGGTGATGGACAGGGAGGCCTGGCATGCTGCAGTCCATGGGGTCGCAAAGAGTCAGATATGACTGAGTGACTGAACGAACTGAGCACACTTAATATATTCAGCAAGTTGACTGGTTGTTTGGTGTATTAGTATTATAAGTAAAGAGAGAAGTAAGATAAACCTAAAGTATCTTTGTTCTCATGATTACTCCCCAAAATATTTTGATCATAAACTCTAGTTTCGTTTTCCAAAAGACCTGAAAGCCGCTGAACAGGTAACTTGAGTCCTTATACAATGGCTATAAGACTGACTCTGTTGCTCAGAAACTATCCCCTCCAATCGCTGGTCCAATTCACCCTCAAAGCTTCTGGTTGCACATGGTTCCCTTCCTCTTTCTCTTTTGAGGTCAATTATAGCACATATTACTCAAGGAGTTGCAAACCAAAATGAAAGAGAATGTTAACAGCACAGAGAAAATAAGTTATTTTCTACCTGAGAGAACTATGAGCCTGTGAATTTGGACATCTCAGAAGGGAAGTCAGAGGCTGACATTTGTTACTGCTGGACCCCGTGTTCATTTTGAAGAAGAGAAAAAGTGAGATGAGGATGTCAGTCTTTCCTTTACTGCTCTGCTTCTCCCAAGACCTTAGATTTGGGCTCCAAAATCACTGCAGATGGTGACTGCAGCCATGAAATTAAAAGACGCTTACTCCTTGGAAGAAAAGTTATGACCAACCTAGATAGCATATTCAAAAGCAGAGACATTACTTTGCCGACTAAGGTCCATCTAGTCAAGGCTATGGTTTTTCCTGTGGTCATGTATGGATGTGGGAGTTGGACTGTGAAGAAGGCTGAGCGCCGAAGAATTGATGCTTTTGAACTGTGGTGTTGGAGAAGACTCTTGAGAGTCCCTTGGACTGCAAGGAGATCCAACCAGTCCATTCTGAAGGAGATCAACCCTGGGATTTCTTTGGAAGGAATGATGCTAAAACTGAAGCTCCAGTACTTTGGGCACCTTATGCGAAGAGTTGACTCATTGGAAAAGACCCTGATGCTGGGAGGGATTGGGGGCAGGAGGAGAAAGGGACGACCGAGGATGAGATGGCTGGATGGCATCACNCTTTGGAAGGAATGATGCTAAAACTGAAGCTCCAGTACTTTGGCCACCTCATGCGAAGAGTTGGCTCATTGGAAAAGACTCTGATGCTGGGAGGGATTGGGGGCAGGAGGAGAAGGGGACGACTGAGGATGAAATGGCTGGATGGCATCATGGACTCAATGGCTGTGAGTCTGAGTGAACTCCTGGAGGTGGTGATGGACAGGGAGGCCTGGCGTGCTGCGATTCATGGGGTTGCAAAGAGTCGGACAGGACTGAGTGACTGAATGCAACGGAAGGAAACGGAATTTTAGAGAAATGGATTGTTGTTTGAGCTTTGCAAATGCAAAGGACTAGGGGAAGGGACTTGTTTGGGGCAACTTCATAGTAGCTTTTTCAGATGGGGTAGGTAACCCAGGAGAAACAGGACTGCACGTTACTTGTGGGCATTCAGAACTCTGTTTCATGGTCATGTCTGTTATTTTTGACCAAACATGGTTTCATATTTCTTGTATTCAGCTCCCTTGGTAGTGGCTGATGAGTATCTTGAATATTAATTTCTTTTTTCAGGGCTTTTGCTATCTGAAGATCTTACCTGAGGGAATTTTTTAAGTGCTTAAGAATTAGTAGATATATTCTTTATCTAGATTTCTTGAATGCCTTCTTGCCCCAGGTCTGTGTGAATCGATAAGGGAATGATGGCAAAGAAAACGAGTATTTCCACCTATGGTGCATATGTTCTACTATTTGTTAATTTAACTCACCCAATAATATGTATAACTTATACATATAAATTATATATATGTATATTTATACAGATAAATTATATATATGTATATTTATACATATAAATTATATGTATGTAATTTAAATTATATATTCAAATTATATATAATTATATATATGTAAATATACATATATATGTATATATAATTATATACATATAATTTAAATTATATATATGTATATTTATACATATAAATTATATGTATATATAATTTAACTCACCCAATAATAAGCTTTTTGCCAATAATATGTGTTGTCTACTCTATATACGTATTGCTAGGCCTTGTGTTAGGTGAGAAAAAGTGAATGAAATTACTGACCTTCAGGAGCTTATAACTTATTCATGGAAAAGAAATGTAATCCACAGAGTTAGTGTTCTCAACAGTAAAGTCCCTTTTCAGTTGTTTCACACATTTGATGAATGCTTATAAATCACAAAGAACTGTGTCAAAGGGTGACTGCAAAGGATAGGGTCATATCCTTGTCACTTGCGAGTCTTATAGTCCTAATTAAAATTAGCCAAAATATTTTGAAAGGCAGTATATGATATGTTCCATCACACAGGTAATATTTAATAATAATAGTAGTGGTAACAATAGTAGCTAACACTCATTTGCTCTTACCATTTGCTAAACATTCTTCTAAGAGTATTAAATGCTTAAGCACCTTTATTAATACAACATGAGGATAAAAGTTGTCTTCATTTTGTAGTTGGGATAACTGATGATATCTCAGATAACAGATAGGTTAAGACCATATGGTTAGTGGGAAGTAGGTCCAGATTTTCAACTCCAATAATGAGGCTTCAGGACCTGATCCTTAAGTGAACCAGAAATAAATAGGACTTGTATTTTATAGGAATCAATAAGGACTTTATTGGAAGAAATAAAAACAAATTGCTTATGGGAGCATAGAAATATGGGTGTTTTCAGACTGAGGTGATCAGAGATGCTTACTGGAGAAGATGGAATTTGAAGCAGGCTTTTGAAAATGGGCACTGCCCCTGAATTGTGACATCAGGCAAAATACTAAGGTGATCTCCTGAGCATCTTCTCAAATGGCATTTAAAAAGTCCTTCATACCTATCCTCACGAGTAGGAAGCTCTAGTTAAATTTTCAGAATGTTTTGCAGGAACATCTGAGAGTGAAATATGAATAGTCCTACCTTCCAGAAGGTTTTCTGTGAGGAGCCTCAGAGTGTGAAGAGATTTCACTACAGAGAGAAGACACGATTCCAGGTTTGCCAGATTTAGAAATCACATGAACTGCTGGATGTAGAACAAGTTTTGATTCCTCTTCGGTCTTTTATCCCACTCTCTGTTAAATCAGTGTGAGCTGACCTTGTCTTCCTCTGGACCTCTTTCCCCTCCTTTTATTTTTCTTTCACCTTCTACCTTCTCTTCTTATTCTCTCTCTCCTCTTCTAAATGCATCTCGAACATTAAATCATATGTGAAAGAAAATAAGCTTTTTGCCACAGTTAATATGGAATGGGTCAAGATCTAATTTCTGGATCTCATTTCCCAAGATATGAACATGACATTAAAGTTAGAATAAACACACTGCTTCATACATAGAGCCCACAATATTTTGGCCAAAGATTATCTCCCTGCTGGATTTGGTTAGAATTTTATGTTCAGCTAAATAGGCCATAAGTTTCTGTCAACTAATACTTAATGTCATCAATTGCTTCAAAAGTTCCAGAGAATAGAAATAACCCTTGCATTTTGATGTGTTTGTGTGAATATACTGCATAACATTTTCTGTAGGTTACACAGCACCATACTTGGTATTTATGTAGGCAGTGTTGAGAATACACTCCACCCCTCTCCAGAATTTCATGTGCTCAACAGCATTGGTCTGCCTACTTTGGGAAAACTTGAGATAGGAACATATCATCTTTAGGCACAGATAAACTAGAAAGTTTTAAAACAATGTTTGGCTTCAAAGCAACTCTATAATGGAACAATTTTGAATGCAATGAGATATTCATAGTAGGATTCAATTCCTAGACATTATTTTTTTGACATTCAACTTTTCAGTTTCCCACCTATCATGTGAAATGAAGAACATGTATTCATAGAGCAGCTTTCTACTTTAAATTCTTTTAAAAGTAATTATGTGGTGTTCTAGGCTTCAAGGTAAAAAATAGGTAGACAAGAGTTTTTATGCAACTCTATGTTTCAAATGTGATATACATGAGTAAGAATGTGATATGTATAAGTGGAAAAGTTTAATCAGAACCATGGACACAAAATTCTAACACTGATACAGATTTCTGTGGTTTTTATTCCAGGAAAGGGGAATTTAGTCCTCAAAATAGGATGTGCATTCCCCAAACCAATAATTAACTTGGAAAAAATAGTTGAGGCAGATTTTCTGAGTCACTGGAATATGGTCTTTGAGTCGTCTTTCTAATTAGTTGGGGGCATCCATCAGCCCAATTTGCTAAGTTAAATGATATGGTGCAGTGCTGCAAGTTTGACAGGTTACTCTATTACTTTTCAGTGGACATTTTAACAAAACAAACTTTTGAAAAATAGCATTTAAAATGGTGGGTGAAATGAAAAACCATTCAGAACCTCCACAGCCATACTTATTGGAGAAACAGGACAAATATCTACATTCTGAATTATTGCCTAGCATATACAATCACTCCAAAAGGGATATGTATTATATCAGTCTATGGAGAAGCAAGATGACCGCTACGGAACAAGGGAAACCACAGGGTATCTTTCAATTTATCATCTAGCCTTCCCCTCAGCCCAATTACATGGTACTGTGATTTTATTTTTCCCTATGAACCCTCAAAGCAGTGACACTACAGACAGGAAGGTACAGAGAATGGCAGTAGAAGACTGTTTATCAAGGCAGTTTCCCACATATATGACTCAAGGAATCTATCACTGGAGTTGATTCCAGAAGTCTGGTGACAATAGAGAGTAATTAATGGCTAAGGGTACAGGCTATAGAGTCAAACAGACCTCTAAGTCAAGTCCTCTTTTACTTTTTTACTGATATGAACTTGGAGAAGTTTTCTTTTTCATGCTTGACTTTCTATAATTGTGCATTAGAGATAAATAATACAGCAGAGAATTTCCTTGATTCAATTATGTAAGTACAGAGTTATTGTTAATATTACCATTATCACTTTTGCTTCCTTTCAAAATTTCTCTTGTATATGACTAGTTCTCTGAGAGCTCACAAATAAGTCTAAATTCATTATTAAGAGTTATTAATGGACAACCACATATTCTTTGATACGCTTTTGCCTAACCAAGAGACTATTTATGCTATAACAAGCACTTCTTACTATACTTATAAATTACAAGGCAAATAAACAGACTTGTGATTAAACTGAGAGAAAGAGAGTCATGTAGCTCTCTAAAAAGAGACCCAGCTCTTTGCTTGAGCTTTATAATCTAGGCCCCTGGGCTCAAAGCTTATTTCTGATGACTGACTTGTATTACACTTGGCTGATGTGTCCTGCATGGCCATTGCCACATTAGAGGACTCAACCACTCATCCTGCAATAGAAGGAGCAGGAGACTAACCCTAGTTTAACTGTAGACTACATTCTCTAAGCAGCTTTCTTCTCAGCAAAATCTCGACTATGGTAGAAATGTGAGTATTATGGATGAATGTCCTGCAGTTTAACTTCACCTACCCTTGGTCAGAAGGGGAGAAATGAGAAAGCGATAAATGGTCAGTGACATCTAGGCATTGACCTGGAACTTTCAAGGCGAGGAATGAAGCCCAGATGGGACCTCTGAAAAATATACTGAGTTCTTTCATTGGAGCCGTATGGCTAGAATTTTCCTTCTCTTGTGATGATTTGTATTCCAAGGGTAGGAAACTGAATTAAGAGGGGGACTAGAGAAATNTATGCTTTTGCCTAACCAAGAGACTATTTATGCTATTAGCACTTCTTACTATACTTATAAACTACAAGGCAAATAAACAGACTTGTGATTAAACTGAGAGAAAGAGAGTCATGTAGCTCTCTAAAAAGAGACCCAGCTCTTTGCTTGAGCTTTATAATCTAGGCCCCTGGGCTCAAAGCTTATTTCTGATGACTGACTTGTATTACACTTGGCTGATGTGTCCTGCATGGCCATTGCCACATTAGAGGACTCAACCACTCATCCTGCAATAGAAGGAGCAGGAGACTAACCCTAGTTTAACTGTAGACTACATTCTCTAAGCAGCTTTCTTCTCAGCAAAATCTCGACTATGTTAGAAATGTGAGTATTATGGATGAATGTCCTGCAGTTTAACTTCACCTACCCTTGGTCAGAAGGGGAGGAATGAGAAAGCGATAAATGGTCAGTGACATCTAGGCATTGACCTGGAACTTTCAAGGTGAGGAATGAAGCCCAGATGGGACCTCTGAAAAATATACTGAGTTCTTTCATTGGAGCCTTATGGCTAGAATTTTCCTTCTCTTGTGATGATTTGTATTCCAAGGGTAGGAAACTGAATTAAGAGGGGGACTAGAGAAATAATGTAATTGGACATAGGCAATGGAAACTTTACTCCTGAGTTGATCCTAAGGTAACATAATTGATGCAGGGATAGGACAGACATCTTGAAAATGTTCCTAGTGAGTTTCAGTAAACCAGACTGATTCTTTCCATCTTTATTTTATCCCAGGAAACCCAGGAAAGTTGTGATTGCTAGGGGATGCATGTCCTTTGATGACAGAAATATAGAACATTTTTTACATATAAGGATATTCATTATTGAATTGTTTTTAGTTGTAAAAATTAGAAAAATTATTTAGCTAGTTTTTAAACAGTGTAATGCATATATTAAAAGTTGTCTACAGATATTAAAAACTCAAGTTGTAGCATAATATTTAATAACATGAAGTGTCTTCATGACCATGAAACAGCATGTCTAATGTGATTTACATTTGGAGAAGGGAGGATTTTATAGGTGTATTCATGTGAAAAAAAAATCTAGCCAGGTATATTCTAAAGCATTAGCAGTGTTGATACTTAACTGACAGTCTTATTTTCTTCCTCTATTTTTTTCTGAATTTTATGTTTTTTATATGTTGTCTCCAGTGGATACACTACATTTTCCTAATCAAAAATAAAAATGGGAATTAAAATCATCAACCTACCTTAGAAAAAGAATAATAATTAATTTTTGTCTTGGTATAAAGTTAAAATCATAATATCCATAAGCTGTGAAATACATCTCTTTGCATTTCTTCTCTATTTATGGCATTTAAGATTGTCACCCTTGTGAATCTGTAGAGAATATTATTTATGTGAAGAGGTCTCAATATCTTTTTAAAAGAAGATGCCAATATTCAGGGTCATCAAAAATTCTAATGATGATGGCTGCCATAATAATAATTGTACACATTTGCATAGCATTTGGAAGTTAATAAAGATTCTTCAGATTTTTCTATGAAAGAATAGTTCTGCTCAAGGAAAATTTTCTTATTAAGCATGAGGAGAGAAGTGTAAATAAATGAGGCAATTTAAATATTTATTATAAAGTAATAATTTAAAATAGAAGAGAATAAAGCATAACTTTTATCTCTCAAAGAGAAATAAAAAACTTCTGTAAGTTTCTTGTAAAACTTCCTTCTTGTAAAGCTTCCTGTAAGTTTCTTGCAAGTGACACATCTGAACTCTGCCCAGTGGAAATTACTCTGCTGCTGCTGCTATATTACCAAGACTCCATACAGCTAATCTTGGATCTATCCTCTCCATCCACCTATTTTTCCACTAAGAAAGGCATAATACATTTTCTAAAACCATGAGAAAGAAGAGTTAAATGCACAAAATAGCTCTTTCTAGCCTGCTTCCCCAGCCCTGCTGCTTTACAAATATTTTGCCAGCCATATTTTAGATGCAGGAGGGTAAGATTTTGGATGTAGCAAAAAGAAAATCAGCTACAGACAATTTGAGAGTCCACCTTTCTCAGAAAAGAGATATGGTTCTCTTGGTTTAAGTATGTGCCATGCAAGATTATACCCATATAGGTTTATTATATTCTATTTATTAAAAGGCATGCCTTCCTATTTCCTTTATTTATTATTTTTTATTCTCAGAATTTCTTCTAAGTTCTGATTTTTATCTCTTGAGTCAGCCTTAAGACATATACTGAGATCACTCAAGAGTGAGAAGAACTTGAAAAAAAAAAAAGTTTGATTGACAGTCCCTTATTGAGCATAACTCTGATTGTCACAAAAAGTGTAAGAAAATTATTCTTGTTCTTATAAATAAATAGTTTAACCTAAACTCAAATGGAAAAGAAGAATGAGAATTGAGTCAGTTTGGGGAATTTGCTTCAGAGGGATCAAGGTGAGGATGCGTGTTTAATTAGAACAGCTTTTGTCCAATATCTCCAGCTGACTGAAAGAGAGCTTTACAGAAATTCCATAATTTTTTTCTTTTTGGAGTAAAATTATTGCTTGCTGTTCAGTCACTCAGTAGTGTCCAACTCTTTGCGACCCCATGGACTGCAGCATGCCAGCTTTCCCTGCCTTCCACCATCTCCCGGAACTTGCTCAAACTCATGTCCACTGAGTCAGCGATGCCATCCAACCATCTCGTCTTCTGTTGTCCCCTTCTCTTCCTGCCTTCAATCTTTCCCAGGATTGGGTCTTTTCTAGTGAGTTGGCTCTTCATAACAGGTGGCCACAGTATAGAGCTTCAGCTTCAGCATCAGTCCTTCTAATGAATATTCAGGACTGATCTCCTTTAGGATGGACTGGTTTGCTCTCCTTGCAGTCCAAGGGACTCTCAAGAGTCTTCTCCAACACCACAGTTCAAAAGCATCAATTCTTTGGTTCTCAGTCTTCTTTATGGTCCAACTCTCACATCCATACATAACTACTGGAAAAACCATCAGTTCAGTTCAGTCGCTCAGTCGTGTCCGACTCTTTGCGACCCCATGAATTGCAGCACGCCAGGCCTCCCTGTCCATCACCAACTCCTGGAGTTCACTCAGACTCATGTCCATTGAGTCCGTGATGCCATCCAGCCATCTCATCCTCGGTCGTCCCCTTCTCCTCCTGCCCCCAATCCCTCCCAGCATCAGGGTCTTTTCCAATGAGTCAACTCTTCGCATGAGGTGGCCAAAGTACTGGAGCTTCAGTTTTAGCATCATTCCTTCCAAAGAAATCCCAGGGTTGATTTCCTTTGGAATGGACTGGTTGGATCTCCTTGCAGTCCAAGGGACTCTCAAGAGTCTTCTCCAACACCTCAGTTCAAAAGCATCAATTCTTTGGTTCTCAGTCTTCTTTATGGTCCAACTCTCACACCATACATAACTACTGGAAAAACCATAGCTTTGACTATATGGACCTTTGTTGGCAAAGTAATGTCTTTGATTTTTAATATGATATTGAGGTTTGTCATAGCTTTTCATCCAAGGAGGAAGCATCTTTTAATTTTTAGCTTTAAGTGTCTTTTAAAATTGTTGCTAGAAGGCCATGAACCTTGGTTAAAAACGTGAACTTTGAGTTCAGGAAGACCATGTTTAAAATTCTGTCACTTCCCTTTCTGAAGTTCAGTTTTCTTGTTTTCTCACTTGTGAAAATGGGGTGAGCCTACCTATTTTTCAATATCGTTGCAAAGATTAAATACACTAATGTATGCAAAGTGTTTAGCATAATACCTGGTGCACTCAGTTCAGTCACTCAGTCATGTCCATTCTTTGTGACCCCAGAGACTGCAGCATGCCAGGCTTCCCTGTCCTGCAACAACTCCCAGAGCTTACTCAAATTCATGTCCATTGAGTCAGTGATGCCATCCAACCATCTCATCCTCTGTTGTTTCCTTTTCCTCCCGCCTCCATCTTTCCCAGCATCAGGGTCTTTTCCAATGAGTCAGTTCTTTGCATCAGGTGGCCAAAGTATTAGAACTTCAGCTTCAGCATCAGTTCTTCCAAAGAATATTCAGAACTGATCTCCTTTAAGATTGACTGGTTTGATGTCCTTGCAGTCCAAGGATCTCTCAAGAGTCTTCTCTAATACCACAGTTCAAAAGTATCAATTATTCAGCACTCAGCTTTCTTTATAGCCCAAATCACTCATCTGTACACTACTACTGGAAAAACCATAGCTCGGACTAGACGGACTGTTAGCAAATTTATATCTCTGCTTTTTAGTATGCTGTTTAGGTTAGTCATAGTTTTTCTTCCAAGGAGCAAATGTCTTTTAATTTCATGGCTGCAGTCCCCATCCAGTGAGTTTGGAGCCCCCCAAAATACAGTCTCTCACTGTTTCTATTGTTTCCCCATGTATTTCCCATGAAGTGATGGGACCAGATGCCATGATCTTAGTTTTCTGAATGTTGAACTTTAAGCCATCTTTTTCACTCTCCTCTTTCACTTTCATCAAGAGGCTCTTTAGTTTCTCTTCACTTTCTGCCCCCTAAAATAAAGTCTGTCACTGTTTCCATTGTTTCCCATCTATTTGCCGTGAAGTGATGGGACTGGATTCCATGATCTTCAGTTTTTGAATGTTGAGTTTGAAGCCAGCTTTTCCACTCTCCTCTTTCACTTCCACCAAGGGGCTCTTTAATTCCTCTTTGCTTTCTGCCATTAGGGTGGTGTCATCTGCATATCTTAGGTTACTGATATTTCTCCCAGCAATCTCGATTCTAGCTTGTGCTTCAACCAGCTGAGCATTTCCCATGATGTATTCTGCATATAAGTTAAATAAGAAGGGTGACAATATACAGCCTTGATGTACTCCTTTCCCAATTTGGAACCAGTCTGTTGTTCCATGTCCAGTTCTAACTCTTGGTTCTTGACTTGCATACAGATTTCTCAGGAGGCAGGTCAGGTGGTTTTGTATTTCATCTCTTTAAGAATTTTCCATAGTTTGTTGTGACCCACACAGTCATAGGTCTTGGTGTAGTTAATAATGCAGAAGTAGATGTTTTTCTGGAACTCTTTTGCTTTTTCAATGATCCAGCAGATGTTGGCAATTTGATCTCTGGTTCCTTTGCCTTTTCTAAATCCAGCTTGAACTTCTGGAAGTTAATGCTTTACGTAGTGCTGAAGCTGGGTTTGGAGAATTTTGAGCATTAGTTTGCTAGCATGTGAGATGAATGCAATTGTGTGGTAGTTTGAGCATTCTTTGGCATTGCCTTTCTTTGTGATTGGAATGAAAACTGACCTTTTCCAGTCCTGTGGCCACTGCTGAGTTTTCCAAATTGCTGGCATATTGAGTACAGCACTTTCACAGCATCATCTTTCAGGATTTGAAACAGCTCAACTGGGATTACATCACCTCTACTGGCTTTGTTCATAGTAACGCTTCTTAAAGCCCATTTGATTTTGCATTCCAGGATGTCTGACTCTAGGTGAGTGATCTCACCATTGTGGTTATCTGGGTCATGTATATCTGGGTCATTTTTTGTATAGCTCTTCTGTGTATTCTTACTACCTCTTCTTAATATCTTCTGTTTCTGTTAGGTACATATAAGCCCATTTGATTTTGCATTCCAGGATGTCTGACTCTAGGTGAGTGATCTCACCATTGTGGTTATCTGGGTCATGTATATCTGGGTCATTTTTTGTATAGCTCTTCTGTGTATTCTTACTACCTCTTCTTAATATCTTCTGCTTCTGTTAGGTACATACATTTCTGTCCTTTATCGAGCCCATCTTTGCATGAAATGTTCCCTTGGTATCTCTAATTTTCTTGAAGAGAGCTCTAGTCTTTTCCATTCTATTGTTTTCCTCTATTTCTTTCCATTGATCACTGAGGAAGACTTTCTTATCTCTCCTTGATATTCTTTGGGACTTTGCATTCAGTAGGTTATATCTTTCCTTTTCTCCTTTGCCTTTCACTTCTCTTTTAATAGCTATTTGTAAGGCCTCCTCATACAATCATTTTGCCTTTTTTATTTCTTTTTCTTGGGGACGGTCTCAATCACTGCCTCCTGTACAATGTGATGAACCTCCATCCATAGTTCTTCAGGCACTCTGTCTATCAGATCTAATCACTTGAATGCATTTGTCACTTCTACTGTATAATCATAAGGGATTTGATTTAGGTCATACCTGAATGGTCTAGTGGTTTTTCCTACTTTCTTCAATTTCAGTCTGAATTTGGCAATAAGGAGCCACAGTCAGCTCCTGGTCTTGTTTTTGCTGACTGTATTGAGCTTCTCCATCTTTGGCTGCACAGAATATAATCAATCTTATTTTGGTATTGACC
The DNA here is from genome assembly GCA_006408695.1 of Aepyceros melampus. Taxonomy (NCBI): domain Eukaryota; kingdom Metazoa; phylum Chordata; class Mammalia; order Artiodactyla; family Bovidae; genus Aepyceros; species Aepyceros melampus. The sequence continues at coordinate 21,845 of SJXQ01001079.1, forward strand.
ATCTGGTGATGTCCATATGTATAGTCTCCTCTTTTATTGTTGGAAGAGGGTATTTTCTATGACCAGTGAGTTCTCTTGGCAAAACTCTGTTATCTTTGCCCTGCTTCATTTTGTACTCCATGGCCAAATTTGCCTGTTACTTCAGGTATCTCTTGACTGCTTTTGCATTCAGTCCCCCATAATAAAAAGGACATCTTTTTTGGCTTTTAGTCCTAGAAGGTCTTGTAGGTCTTCATAGAACCGTTCAATGTCAGCTTCTTCAGTATTACTGGTTGGGGCATAGACTTGGATTATTGTGATATTGAATGATTTGCCTTGCAAATGAACAGAAATTATTCTGTTGTTTTTGAGATTGCATCCAAGTACTGCATTTCAGACTCTTGTTGACCATGAGTACTACTCCATTTTTTCTAAGGGATTCTTGCCCACAGTAGTAGCTATAATGGTCATCTGAGTTAAATTCACCCATTCCAGTCCATTTTAGTTCAATCATTCCTAAAATGTCAATGTTGACTCTTGCTATCTACTATCTGACCACTTTCAACTTACCTTGATTCATAGACCTGACATTCCAGGTTCCTATGCAATATTGTTCTTTATAGCAATGGACTTTACCCCATTACAAGTCACATCCTCAACTAGGTGTTGTTTTTGTTTGGCTCCATTTCTTCATTATTTCTGGAGTTATTTTTCCACTGTTCTCCAGTAGCATATTGGGCAGCTACCTACCTGGGGAGTTCATCTTTCAGTGTCATCTCTTTTCCCCTTTTCATACTGTTCATGGGGTTCTCAAGGTAAGAATACTGAAGTGGTTTGCCATTTCCTTCTCCAGTGGACCACATTTTGTTAGAATGCTCCAACATGACCCATCCATCTTGAGTGGCCCTACATGGTATGGCTCATAGTTTCATTGAATTAGACAAGGCTGCAGTCCATGTGATTAGTTTGATTAGTTTTCTGTGATTGTGGTTTTCATTCTCTCTGCCCTCTGATGGATAATGATAAGAGGCTTATGGAAGCTTCCTGATGGGAGAGAGTGACTGAGGGGGAAACTGGGTCTTGTTCTGATTGGCAGGGCCATGCTCAGTAAATCTTTAATCCAATTTTCTGTTGATGGTCAGGGCTGTGTTCCCTGACTGTTATTTGACTTGAGGCCAAACTATGGTGGAGGTAATGAAGATAATGCCGGCTCCTTCAAAAGGTCCAGTGCACATACTGCCACATGCAATGCCCTTGACCCTGCAGCAGGTCACTGCTGACCCACACCTCCGCCAGAGACTCCTGGACACTCATGGGCAAGTCTGGTCAGTCTCTGGTGGGGTCACTGCTCCTTTCTCCTGGTCCTGGTGTACACAAGGATTTGTTTGCACCCTCCAAGGATCTGTTTTCCCAGTCCTGTGTAAGTTCTGGCTGTTCTGTGGTGGGGTTAATGATGACCTCCTCCAAGAGGGCTTATGCCATACCCAGGTCTGCTGCACCCAGAGCCCCTGCCCTTGTGCCAGGCCACTGCTGACCCGTACCTCCACAGGACACACTCAAACCCTCAAAGTCTGGTCTGGCTCAGACCTGATGCTCTGGCCATGTCTGGTGCATTATTAATGTCCAATAAATAGGAAATATACAGGATTATCATATAGTATATCTACAGTGATGTCAAATATATATTTTGTGACAATTCATCTGAATTGATTAGAGGCAATAAAAGAGACCCATGAAAGAATCTTAGTCAGGTGTGAAAGTGAACTAATATGTCAAAAATAGTCACATGTAAAAGAGAAAAATGATAATTTCCCCAAATCTCTTTATATACAGAGAACTTTCCAACTGGAAATGGGCCAAAAAGAATAATGAGTCAAAAAGAATGATGTCTAATGACAGGCTTATTAAGAATTGGAAATGTATGCTTGGCTAAAAGAAAAGGTAACAAAATACATAGCATAAATTCACTAAAATAAATTTCAAAGCTTCTCGTTTGGGTTCAATTCTCATTTGTACTGATAAGCACTAGATTTTTAAGGTGGAAATGGCCACCCACTCCAGTATTCTTGCCTGGAGAATCCCATGGATGGAAGAGCCTGATAGGCTACAGTCCATGGGGTCGCAAAGAGTCGGACATGACTGAGCAACTTCACTTTCACTTCAAACCTATTTTTAAAATATATATATATATATCTCAAATGTCTTTGTTTTCAGAATTAATTTTGAACTTATTTTTTACTACCGTTTGGCATTTTGGTTTTTATTGCCCACAAAATTCTGTTATTTGCCTGGGGCTAATATTATCCCGTATGTATCTTTTATCTTTACCTAAATACTCAGTAGAATATTTGACACATTAGATCTTCAGTACACATATGCTACACACATGTACATAAAATGATGCCATTATTAACTGTCCTTTGCTGCTGCTGCTGCTAAGTCGCTTCAGTTGTGTCCGACTCTGTACGACCCCATAGATGGCAGCCCACCAGGTTCCCCCGGCCCTGGGATTCTCCAGGCAAGAACACTGGAGTGGGTTGCCATTTTCTTCTCCAATGCATGAAAGTGAAAAGTGAAAGTTAATTCACTCAGTTGTGCCTGACTCTTTGTGACCCCATGGACTGCAGCCCCCCAGGCTCCTCCACCCATGGGATTTTCCAGGCAGGAGTGCTGGAGTGGGGGCCATCGCCTTCTCTGTAACTGCCCTTTATATGTGCGTATATGCATGCTCATTCATGGGTTACTCTTTGCAAACCCAGGGATTGTAGCCCGCTAGGATCCTCTGTCCCTGGAAGTCTCCAAGCAAGGATCCTGGAATGGGTAGCCATTCCCTTCTTCAGGAGATCTTCCCTACCCAGGGATTGAATTCGGGTCTCCTGCATTGAAGACAGATTGTTTACCACCTGAGCCACTAGGGAAGCCCCGTTGGGAACCGCCTAACTGCCTTTTAGCATGCACTTACTACTTGCTGAGCACTAGGAAAAGAAATTCATGTTCATTATCATATTTAATTTTCTGAGCAATACTGAAAAGTTAGTGTTGATATTCATATTTTAGAGAGGAAAAAATAACAGAGGCTTACAGAGGTTAAGGCTTCCCTGGTGGCTCAGATGGTAAAGAATGTGCCTTCAATTCTGAAGGCCTGTGTTTTATCCTTGAGGCAAGAAGATCCTCTGGAGAAGGGAATGGCCACCCACGCCAGTATTCTTGCCTGGAGAATTCCATAGACAGAGGAGCCTGACAGGCTATAGTCCTGGGGTCACAAAAGAGTCAGAAGTATATAAACAACATTATATATGGGAAGGTTGTTAAGAGAGTAATTCCTAACAGTTCTCATAAGAAGAATAACTTTTTCTTTATTTTTATTATGTCTATATGAGATAATGGGTGTTAACTGAGCCTATTGTGATAATCATTTTATAATACATGGAAATCAAACCATAAAGTTATATAATGATGTTTGTTGATTATTTCTCATTAAAACTGGAGAAAAAAGGAAAACCTATTTGCAGTATTTACCAGCATGAAGCTGGCTTCTTTGGTAACGGGATATTAAGAACTTCCACAATTACTTAGATATTATCCTTTAGTTCCCAAATCATTTTGATTCCTCAAAGGACTAGATCAGAATAGTCTACATATTTTATATTATATATAGTATAGGCATGGACTGACACAGCCTAAGATCTGGCATAAAGGAGGCACCTGACACCCCAGTACTCTTGCCTGGATAATTCCATGGGCAGAGGAGCCTGGTGGGCTACAGACCATAGGGTTACAAAGAGTCAGATATGCCTAAGCAGCTGAGCACATAGCACTTACAGGTGCTTAACGTATTGCAGGTGAATTAAATTGAATTACATATTACATTGCTTTTGGTTGTTTGGTTATCTATTCAAAATTTTTTTTTATTTCAATAAAGTTGAAAACAGAACACAGAAACACATATACGTAAAATGACACAATCTGAGTCAATAGTGGAAAAGAAGAATCAGTAAGTGAGATAAATAGCTTAAAAAGATGGGGATACAATTTGAAGCCAGTTGTGATTTCCTTACATATTCTTGCATCTAAGTGTTTAACAGTCAAAGAAAAGACAGAAATATAATCAGCTACATAAATCGTACTGGAAAATCAACAGTTTAGGAGGAGCACAAACAGATCTGGTTCTAAGTTGTTGGTTTTTTTTTTTTAATGTGTATAAACAAGTTATAGTTGGCAATAGCTTCAGAGTAAATAAAACAATACATTTTTAGATGGTGTTTCTGATACCATCTTCTTGCCTGGAGAATTCCATAGACAGAGGAGCCTGACAGGCTATAGTCCATGGGGTCACAAAAGAGTCAGAAGTATATAAACAACATTATATATGGGAAGGTTGTTAAGAGAGTAATTCCTAACAGTTCTCATAAGAAGAATAACTTTTTCTTTATTTTTATTATGTCTATATGAGATAATGGGTGTTAACTGAGCCTATTGTGATAATCATTTTATAATACATGGAAATCAAACCATAAAGTTATATAATGATGTTTGTTGATTATTTCTCATTAAAACTGGAGAAAAAAGGAAAACCTATTTGCAGTATTTACCAGCATGAAGCTGGCTTCTTTGGTAACGGGATATTAAGAACTTCCACAATTACTTAGATATTATCCTTTAGTTCCCAAATCATTTTGATTCTTATATAATGATGTTTGTTGATTATTTCTCATTAAAACTGGAGAAAAAAGGAAAACCTATTTGCAGTATTTACCAGCATGAAGCTGGCTTCTTTGGTAACGGGATATTAAGAACTTCCACAATTACTTAGATATTATCCTTTAGTTCCCAAATCATTTTGATTCCTCAAAGGACTAGATCAGAATAGTCTACATATTTTATATTATATATAGTATAGGCATGGACTGACACAGCTTAAGATCTGGCATAAAGGAGGCACCTGACACCCCAGTACTCTTGCCTGGATAATTCCATGGGCAGAGGAGCCTGGTGGGCTACAGACAGTAGGGTTACAAAGAGTCAGATATGCCTGAGCAGCTGAGCACATAGCACTTACAGGCGCTTAATGAATTGTAGGTGAATTAAATTGAATTACATATTACATTGCTTTTGGTTGTTTGGTTATCTATTCAAAATTTTTTTTATTTCAATAAAGTTGAAAACAGAACACAGAAACACATATACGTAAAATGACACAATCTGAGTCAATAGTGGAAAAGAAGAATCAGTAAGTGAGATAAATAGCTTAAAAAGATGGGGATACAATTTGAAGCCAGTTGTGAGTTCCTTACATATTCTTGCATCTAAGTGTTTAACAGTCAAAGAAAAGACAGAAATATAATCAGCTACATAAATCATCCTGGAAAATCAACAGTTTAGGAGGAGCACAAACAGATCTGGTTCTAAGTTTTTTTTTTTTTTTTTTAATATGTATAAACAAGTTATAGTTGGCAATAGCTTCAGAGTAAATAAAACAATACATTTTTAGATGGTGTTTCTGATACCATCTTCACTAGGAGCTAAATTCATTGTGACCAATGCAAAATAATAAAAGAAACATCATGGGCAAAAGGCAAATTTGCAAGGCACTACACAAACCATTGCTAATTATGTACAGATTTTATTTTCATGGGAATTTAGTTACTTAGTATTGTGAACTATGTCATGCCTGTTTTAAACTCCTAGAGGATTCAGGGACCATCATCATGTCAGGTATTAAAAAACCTGCAAACAAAGGATTAAAGGAAAAGAGTTTAATAAATCCCTTTAGAAATCCTCTGCAGCATTTCTTCTTGTATTGTTTATTTCAGACAATAGAACTTGGAACCTTCAGGCAGTTTGCCTTTGCATTTTATGGGTCCTTGCAATTTTCTGTAAAGATGAGATAAGTCCTCTCTTGTAAGCTTCCATGGATGTCATTTCCATCTTTTAACAAATTCTCTTTGAAAGAAGCAATGGGTACATCTCTGGCTATAAGAAGGATGCTCTCATTTAACTCCCTCATCAAGAGGCATGCAAGATAATATGGTGTAAAGAAGAGCTTGACCTTTGAGATCAACACACGATAACACACTGGATAGTAGCTTTAAGAATCTCATCATGCTTTTAACCTCTCTGAGCTTTAGTTTCCTCATCTATAATGTTACATTGATGATACCAGTTGTGATAGACAGGGTTCATTCATTGTTAGCAACAAATAGTGATTGGTAAACTTAATATAAACTCCATGAGTGTGGAATTTATTGGAAGGATGTTGCAGAAATTTGCAGAATATATGGGAAGACAGTAAAATGAGATTATAGGTGGGTGTGCAGCAGGGCTACCAAGGGATTCAAGATGCAGAAACACTCTGTAATCTCCTCAGAAACTACTATTGTAATGAATGCCCTCCATTGCTTTTCCCTGAATTACTCTGGTCAAGTTTCAAGATTCCTGAAAGAGAGTCTAGTGGCCTAACATGATGGTTTGACTAGGAGAGTGCAGGACACTTTGATTTATAGACTTAGAAAGATTACATACAGAAGATGATGTAATTCCCCAAAGGATGTCAGCCCCAAGAAGGGGAAATAAGTGCTCAGTTCAACTTCCCTGGTGGCTCAGAGGTTAAAGCGTCTGCCTCCAATGCGGGAGACCCGGGTTCGATCCCTGGGTCAGGAAGAT
>SJXQ01001080.1:18369-32160 GCA_006408695.1 Aepyceros melampus
GAGGTGCATCTTCCAGGAGAGTCTGAGGGTCTGAACCCCAGCCAGCTGTGGAGGGGCCGTGCCAGAGGGGTTCGGGTCTGCAGCAGGTGGGAGGAGGGCCAGAGGTGAGGAGGCTTTGCTGATGCAGACACCCTGTGCACACCCTGTCTCCACGCTTCTCCTCTCCCCTAGTGCACTCCCCGCGCCCAGCACCCTCTCCTGCCCTGTGACAGAACCGCGTGACCTTCCAGGCCTCACAATTCCAATTCTTTGTCCTAAGCCCCTCAACCCCCTGCAGTGTGCTCCCTTCTCCCTAATTCAAAGGATGACTGAAGCTCCGCCCACTGCCGGTGACATCACCGTTTCCAATAGCAACTGAGGATTCTGCAGACCCAACAGCAGAAGCCCCCAGTGGGGACAAAGCAGGGTGGTCCCCACACCTAAGCGATGTCCTAAGCAGTGGAGAGGGGAGGGGCCAAATCCCTCCCAACAGGGTCCTGGCTCCAGCCCCTGCCTTTCTCACCCCTATTCTGCCAGCCTGCCCCAGTTCAGCACAGACACTGTGGGAACTCTGGCTGCAAGGCAAGGGCTGCAGCGCTTGGCATGCTCTCTTTCTTGTCCCCTTCTCTCTCAATGCGAGGAAATCATTGCTTGGGGGCTACTGCACCTGCCTGCAGCTGCACCCACACACCCCTCTGTTCTGGGGGTGAGGTCCACAGCCTGCTGTGTGGTCTTAGGAGGGCTTGGGGGATGTGCTCAGGGGCCCAGAGCAGGTCCCATCTTCACAGGGTCTGTGGCCTCTGGTGGCTCAGAGCTTGGAGTCTGCATGGGTGCGTGGGGAGAGGCAGCCAGCAATGCTGGCTCTGGTGTGGCCCCGACAGCTCCAGGTCAGTGCAGGGAGGAAGGAATTCACCAGGGGCCAAAGCCACCTGGGGGCCTGGCTCCTCCCACCCACCTCACTCCTCCAGGAAGGGGTGCTGGAGAGACTCCTATGGGGCCTAGAAAGAGAATTTCTACATATTCCCTGGCCCAGGGCTGGTTGCTACACAGCTGGAGGGTTAGGGTTTGGAGGCTTGAACGTGGCCACGGCTGGAGCACTCCCACCAGGGGCGCTGTCTGCGGCCGTTGGGGCTCTTCTTACCCTTGAGGCCTGTTTACCAACCTGGCACTGCCTTCCCAGGCTGCCGGCATTCAAGCTTCTGCCCGGAGGCCCTTGCATGCCACAGGCCTGAGTCTTTCCCATGCTGAGCCCCTCCTGGGCCCTGCACCCCCTTTCACCTCATGGGCTTCTTCCACACCCCCAGCAAGAGGGGTGCGGCTGCAGAAGGACTCGACCCTGCTGCTGGGAAAGATCCCTCCGCGGGCTGAGGCTGCCTGAGCAGACGCCTGCCTGTGCCAAGATGCTTCAAAGCCTTATTAAGAATATTTGGATCACCATGAGGTCCTACTGTATCTAAGCTTACCAGGAGATTTGGGTGGGAATGAGGTTAATGGGCTTCCTTGCACTAGTGGCAAAGAATGAGCCTGCAGTGCAGGAGACACAGGAGACCGGGGTCGATCCCTGAGTTGGGAAGATCCACTGGAGAAGGAAATGGCATCTGTTCTAGTAGTCTTGCCTGGAAAATCCCAGGGACAGAGGAACCTGGTGGGCAGAGAGTCGGACACGACTGAGTGGCTAAGCAGCAGAACAGCTCGTAAAATCAGGAGTGCTGATAAAAGAAGTAAAGCCCGAGACTTCCCTGCTGGTCCAGTGGTTAAGAGTCTGCCTTCCAACACAGGGGAAGGACTGTTCCATACCACACGCTGCAGAGCAAAGCTCTGGAACCACAGCTAGAAAAGCCCGAGGGAGCCACACCACGGAGCCCGTGAGAGCCTGGGCTCTGCAAGCAGAGAAGCCCGGGCGCCGCTCTGCGTGAAGGCCCAGTGCAGCTACAGAGACACATTTTTTAAAAGAAAAAAAGAAAGAGGAAAAAAAAGTGAAAATAAAGGCTTGAAAGCTTCCAGGCCTGTGTCTGCTCACGGTCGTCACTAACCAGCTTCCCGTAAGTGGGACACCGGTCTGGCTGGGTTGTGGGGACGCGGGACATGGTGTTGACTCGCAACACTGCTGCCGCCCTAGGGCGCGATTAAATGTACCTGTGACTCACACAGACACACAGACACACAAAGATACCGCCAGGACTGGACCCCCGAGTCGGTGCATCAGATTCTGTGGTCAGGACAGAGGGATGCTGGGGTGCTGCCGCTGGTGCCCATCCCAGGGGAGGAAGGGCAGCCTCCAGCGGCACCGCCGGGCCTGGGGCTCAACCCGAGCCCAGCCTGGTTCCCCATGTGGAGGGAACTGCTTCCCCTCCTCCCTGACTCAACCCCGGGGCTCTAGCAAGGGCTGTCAATCACACATACAGCCCCTCCTTGGCCCTGGTCCATTGGCTGAGAGGGAGTCACGTGACTCAAGCAGGACCCCCCCCACACACACACCCCCCACGGTTTTTCCCGAGGATTTTGACCGATTCAGACACCGAGGTGAGAACCGATCTCTGAAAGGTGAGTCACTTGTGGACGCTTCCGTCAGGCAGGGGAGCTTTTGTGCGGCCAGTCAAGGGCCTGCCTCCAGACCAGGCCTGGGGAGCTGGGGCTGGCCGTCTGCAGGCCTGGCCCCCAGGACTCCGTCCTCACCTGGGGGAGCCCGAAGGCCCTCGCCAGCACGGCTGCAGAGCCCCGTGGCACCATCTTGCTTGCCCTTACGCTGATTTCCATCGCACACCACGTCCAGACGGTTCTTCTGCCCGCCTCCCCAACAAGATCCTCCTGTCCTTGTCCTCACTGACTTTCCAAACCCTACCTTTCCGGCAAGCCCGTCTGCCCAGCAGGCTTCCCAGGTGGCGCAGTGGTAAAGGATCTGCCTGCCAGTGCAGGAGACACAGAAGACGCAGGCTTGATCCTGGGTCAGGAGGATCCCCTGGAGCAGGAAATGGCAACCCACTCCAGCATTCTTGCTGGAAAATTCCATGGACAGAGGAGCCTGGTGGGCTGCTGTCCGTGGGATCGCAAAGAGTCAGATACGACTGAGCGACTGAGCGTGCAGGCACGCTTCTTCTCAACATGACAGCGTCCCCACAGGCCCAGTGTAGGGGGCCTTTCACATTCCATTCACCCACAGACGTTTGCTGGGCTCCTGTGGGCTGCCAGGCACTGCTCTACATCACTAGAGCACAGCGGCGGGAAAGTGAGGCTCCTGACTTAGCACACGGCGAGCAAAGAAGGGTCTCAGACCGTTTCCCGCAGCGTCGCGTGCTCCGAGGAGAAGGAGAGAGGAGGGGAGGACAGAGCTCGATGGGGCCGTGCGGTGGTGCCGCACCCCTGCGGCGTCTTCAGCATGCGCCCCTTCCGAGGGCGCCCAGTCCCTCTCTTCGTATGTGGTGCCACTGGCAGAGTGCTTCCTAGAGGGGTGTGGCAGAGGGACACGTGTGGCTCTCAAGGGGAGGTCCGAGGAGCAGCTGTGCTCGAGCGCCGCCCTTCCTAGGTCACCTGCTCTGAGGGAGGCTGGTGTGGACAGGCGCTCCTGCCAGTGGGCCCCTGCCAGGGGTCAGCACCGACTCCCAGCTGTGGGCGTGAGCCCCTTTGGAAACTCCAGGCGCCCTCCGGCCTCATCCAGCCTCTGAGCGTGGCCGATGTCTTGACTGTCACCTGGTGAGGGACCTGGAGCCTGAGCCATTCTGCAAACTGCTCCAGAATTCCTGACGGTGGAAACTGTGAGAGAGAATGCATGTTTACCATTGTTTTGATCAATGGATGGTTAAATAATCAATGCAGGTTGCTTTTTTTCTAAATGAAATGAGAGAGCAGGCCTTGCAAATATCTGAGGAAAGAGTGTTCCAGGGACGGGGAGCTTGGAGCAGGGGAGCGATGGGGAGGCAGGAAGGAGGCCGTGCAGGTGGGGAGCACGGTCCTGTGTCGGACCTGATGAGGGCCCGGCTTTATTCTGTGTGAGATCAGAAGGATCAGACCAGGAGAGGGAAGTGGTTCAGTTCACCTTTTAGAGAGGCCCATCCGGCTGCTACGTGGATAATGAGAGCAGAAGGGGGTGGCCACCCGGGAAGTTACTGGGATAGTTCGTGTTCCAGTGTAGAGATACAGATGCGACAGGAGGTCAGGAGCCAAGAATAACTCCAGAGTTTTTGTCCTGAGCAGCTGAGAGACTGGTGGTACTACCGTGAGGAGTGGACATGTGCAGGTCTAGGAGGTGTTTTGAAGCAAGAATCAAGACTTTGCATTTTCTTGTAAAGTTCCCACTAAGCCACCACTCCTGCATGCTTTGATATGCTGTGTTTTTTGTTTTCATTAAGTTGCATAGTTTTCCTAATTTCTCCTGTGATTTCTGCTTTGATTTATGGGTTATTTAGAAGTCTGTTTTTTAATTTTCAAATATTTGGAAATTCTCTGAATGTGTTTCTGCTACTGATTACATATGTTATAGTGTTACAGAGTACATATGTTGTATGATCTTAAATATATTAAGACTTATTTTATGGTTCATAAGATGGCTTTTATGGACTGCAAGGAGATCCAACCAGTCCATCCTGAAGGAGATCGTCCCTGGGATTTCTTTGGAAGGAATGATCTAAAGCTGAAGCTGCAGTACTTTGGCCACCTCATGCGAAGAGTTGACTCATTGGAAAAGACTCTGATGCTGGGAGGGATTGGGGGCAGGAGGAGAAGGGGATGACAGAGGATGAGCTGGCTGGACGGCATCACTGACTCGATGGGCGTGAGTCTGGGTGAACTCCGGGAGTTGGTGATGGACAGGGAGGCCTGGCGTGCTGCGATTCATGGGGCGCAAAGAGTCGGACACGACTGAGCAACTGAACTGAACTGAACTGAAGACTGTTTTTCTTGGTGAATATTCTATGAGCCTAGAGGAAATTGTGCATTTTGCTGTTGCTGGATACAGTGTTTTAACAAATGTAAATGTTCCGCAGGGTGGTTTCATTGAGCATTTTCCTTAATGACTGATTAAGTTTAGCATCTTTTCTTGTGCTTATTGGCCTTTTGTATATTTTCTTTGGAGAAATGTTTATTCGAAGATGTTGCCCATATTAACTGTTTTCTTCTTCGTATTGAGTTACACGTGTCTTATATTCTAGACAAAGCTCTTTTATCAGATATTGTGTTTTTAAATATTTTCTTCATGTCTGTGACTTGTGTTTTCATTTTCGTAATGTGGTTTTTAATGTGCAAGAGTTTTAAATTCTGATGAAGTCCAGTTATTGAATGTTTTCGCAGTTGATTGTGCTCTGGAATATCTAAAATATCTTTGCCCAACCCAAAGCCACAAAGATTTTAGTTTATGTTTTCATCCAAGAGCTGTGTAGTCTGGTTCTCACACTTAGGTCTATGACCCACTTTGAGTTCTTTCCTTTATGTGGCATAAAGCCAGGGGCAAATTCATTCATTTTATGTAGGTATCTAATTGACCCAGCACCATTTGTTGAAAAAAGCTATCATTTAATCACTGAACTTTCTTACTGTCTTTGTAGGACATCAGTTGACCATGAATGTAGGGTTTATTTCTAAAATCTCAGTTCTGTTCCACTGATCCACGCGCCTTGTTACGCCGGGACCACGCTGTCTGGATTACGCTGACCACGCGCCTTGTTGTGCCGGGACCACGCTGTCTTGATTATTGAAGCTCTGCACAACTAGTGTTAGTTCTCCAACCTCATTCTTTTTCAAGATTGTTCTGGCTAGCCTGGGTCCTTTGTAATAACAAATATACTTTAGGATCATCTTGTCAATTTCTGCTAAGATTGGATGGAGATTGCAGTACATTCATATATTAATTAAGACAATTGCAGTCTTAAAAAATGGAGTCTTTCAATCCATTATTAATATTTAGAACATCTTTATTTTCAGCAGTGTTTTGTAGATTTTAATGTGCAAAACCTTTGTTATTTCATTAAATTTATTCCCATTTTTTTATGCAGTTTTGAATGAAATTATCTTATTTTTAACCTGTCATCAGTAATATGCCCGTAGAAATGAGGCTGACTTTGAGCATTGACCTTGTGTCTGTTTGCTTTCTGACCCTGCTTATTAGTTCCAGTAGGTTTTTTGGTTGTCCTCAACTCCCGAGCATTTTGTAGGAATCACGCTGTCTGTGTGTTAATAGGCGGTTTCATTTCTTCCTTCCCGGTCTGGAAGCTGTTTGTGTCTTTCTTGGGAGAGTGAACTAGACAGAACCTCTTGTTCCAAGACTGAAATGGTGAGAGCGGATATCTGTGCCTCACTTCTGATCCCAGAGGGAAAGCATTTGATTTTTCACTATCAAGTACAATAATAGCTATTGGGTGTTGTAGGCAATTGCAGCAGGTTAAGAAGTTCTCCTCTTTCCCTAATTTGTTGAGAGCATTTATTGTGAATAGGTACTGGATTTTTCAAACGCTTATTTTCGGCATTTCTTGAAACGATCGTGTCGCTCTGGTGCTTTATTAGCGTGGTGTATGACATCAATTTATGGATGTTAAACTGAGCTTACCTTCCTGGAAAAAATGGTCAAAATGTACAATGTTTTCTGAATATTGCTGAATTGGGCTTGATAAAGGACAGAAATGGTCTGGACCTAACAGAAGCAGAAGATATTAAGAAGAGGTGGCAAGAATACACGGTGGAGGCCTGGCATTCTGCAGTCCATGTGGTCGTAAAGAGTCAGACACGATTGAGCGACTGAACTGAACTGTGACGTTTAAATGTTCATGTATTAGACATTCCCTGAGATGGTCTCCAGTGATTTTCTGACAATAATACTTATGTCCTTGTGTAGTTACTTATACCAAGTGTATCATTGTGTCACAGCTGATCTGAATGACCCAACAAAATATGAAGTGATTGATGATATGTGACCTACTTCCCAGACAGGTCATAAGACATATGAAAGACTATTTTGCTTTCTCTGGAATTACACACCCTGGGGGAGCTCAGCCACTGTGGAATGAGGACCCTCAGGCAGTCTGTGAAGAAGCCTACATAGGTTTACGGATATCGCCCATCAAGAGTTGTATCATTCTGCCCACCATGCGAGTGTGCCACCTTGATCAATCATCTGTCTCCAATTGAGCCTTCAGATGATATACATTGAGCCTTCAAGCCAATATCACATCTGCAACCTCATGGGAGACTGTGAGCTAGAACCACCCAGCAAAGACTCTGAGTTAATAGATTCTTATTTCTTTTTTCCTTATTGTTGTTTTAAGCCATTAATTTTTTGGCATTTTTCTGCTCAGCAATGGATAACTAATAATGGTCATAAGTCATATTTTACATTTTTAAAATGCTTTTATTTATTTGGCTGTGCTGGGTCTTTGTTCCTACATGGACCTTTCTCTAGTTGTGATGTGGCGGCTTCTCTGCTGTGGCTCCCAGCCTCTAGAGCCCAGATTCACTAGTTGTGGCCCATGGGCTTAGCTGCTCCCCAGCACGCGGCATCTTTCTGGATCAGGAATCGAACCCACGTCTCCTGCATGGCAGGTGGATTCTTCACCACTGAGCTACCAGGGAAGCCCCATTTTAAAAAATTTAAACATTGCATATTAAAAAAAAAAAATTCCTTCTACTGAATTCAGGTTACCAATTTATAACATCTATAGGTAAAGGAAGAAACAGTGGGCTTCTTTTTTGTGATTCTTGCTTGCTCTGAATTGAACTTTTCAAGCATGATAAATCCAAGAAGGAAAATGATTTAATTAACTGCATTACTTTTGCCAGATTCAGTAAGACTGAAGCTTAAACACGATTCCACTATTTACCAGTTATGAGACCCTGGAAAATTTACTTAACCTCTTTTGACTACAGTTTCCTTGACTGGAAGAAAGGAATGACAATAGAAGTACTTCTAGGGGCAGGGGGAAAATTGTGAAATACTTTGAAATAAGAAAAAATTAGTGGGTATCCTATCTGTTAATCTATTAAAAGTTTACTCTCTGCCTTTCATTGGCTTTGAGTTATTTTACAACTATACAATTTGTAGAAAACAGAGTAATGCAAATGTTCTTATACATAGAAATGCAAATTGTGTCCAGGGGTATGCCACCTATTATTGTCCCATGGATAAAGATCAGTTTTACACCAGTGAAGTAAGTGCATTTAAGCATTCCTGATGGCTTAATGTATTTGCTCTTAGGATTCTCATCGGACTGGCTGCAACATCTTAGTTATTATATCATTAATTAAATTAATAAAACCAGAGATGTGTTTATATTTGTGAGTCATGACTCAACTTAAAAAATTTATCCTTCAACAGATTTCAGAGTGTTATTATGATGAATAAATTAATTAATGCGCTTGGCACCATGACTGGCACATAACTTATAATGCTAAGGAAGAGAGTAGTGAATATACAAAGATGTGAAGTTACCAATTTAGGTGAGACAAAGGTCTGTTGGTCTACCTTCTCTACAGATTCCTTTTGCTTTTTTAAAAATTTACTATTTATTTATTTGGTTGTGCCGAGTCTCTTAGTTGTAGCATGTGGGATTTAGCTCCCTGACCAGGGATCGAATCTCGCTCTCCTGCACTGGGAGTGAGAAGTCTTCTCCACTGAACTACCAGAAAAATCTCTTCCATCCCTGATTTCTAAAATGAATAATCAGAGAAAACAACTTTGCAAATCAACAAAATGAAAGTCAAAATGCTAACCAACACAATAATTACACAAGATTTCCAAACACTCATCTCACCTATCCTATCCCAGTGAGAAAGATAATACAATACCAACTTTAACAGTTGTTGAGAAGGCTCGTGAAAGTAATATACATGGGGGGACTGTGAATAAGCTAAAAGGGGTGTTAATCTGAAAACAGATTTAGAAAGCACATGTCTGAGGGTTCTTTCAATTCTTTGCTTCCTGGTAAGTAACTGAAATGCCTTAAGTGGGCCAGGTATAAGAAATAGCTCCATCAATTTTTGTTTCAGATAGAGATCAAATATTTAATAAAGAGAAAACATTTTTTCTTACACTGCCAACTGAAATTTGTCACTTGCCATCTGTCTCTGCAAAGATTAGGTCACTAACCACCACAGTTGCTGACCTACAGCCCATGAAAAGAGTTCAGGGAAGCAATCAGGAATGAGGCACTCTGTGCTCTGGGGAAAAACTCACAGAATAGGCCTTCAGATAGTTAGATATTTTCAGAAGATTTTATGGGCAGAATTTCTTGCATCTGCTCACAACTGGAAAAGCAGTAAAATAATTAATGGAGAAATCTGCTCCTCTTGATGAGCACCAATCTTCCTGTGACCAGCAGTAACCTTCTGCCAAAATATGTGCTTGTTTGCACATATCATCCCTACCTCCCAAATCACATATATACAGACCTCCCCCCTTACCTCTTCAGAGCAGTTCCTTAGAGCTTCCTGAAAAACCGTCTCCCAGGTTATAGTCTTCAATTCCCCCCGCCCCCACCAAAACTTAACTTCACAACTCTTTCCTTGTGCATTTTTTTCAGTCGACACTAGAAGTGAACAAACCTGATGATAATTGGAAACAAATACTCTGGCTTAGCACCAGAGAAGCAGTATGGAATGGAAAGATGAACTGGAAGCTGTCTCTTATACACATCTCCTTGGAAGAAAAGTTATGACCCACCTAGATAGTATATTCAAAAGCAGAGACATTACTTTGCCGACTAAGGTCCGTCTAGTCAAGGCTATGGTTTTTCCTGTGGTCATGTATGGATGTGAGAGTTGGACTGTGAAGAAGGCTGAGCGCCGAAGAATTGATGCTTTTGAACTGTGGTGTTGGAGAAGACTCTTGAGAGTCCCTTGGAGTGCAAGGAGATCCAACCAGTCCATTCTGAAGGAGATCAACCCTGGGATTTCTTTGGAAGGAATGATGCTAAAACTGAAGCTCCAGTACTTTGGCCACCTTTTGTGAAGAGTTGACTCATTGGAAAAGACCCTGATGCTGGGAGGGATTGGGGGCAGGAGGAGAAGGGGACAACGGAGGATGAGATGGCTGGATGGCATCACGGACTCGATGGACGTGAGTCTGAGTGAACTCCGGGAGTTGGTGATGGACAGGGAGGCCTGGCGTACTGCGATTAATGGGGTCGCAAAGAGTCGGACACGACTGAGCGACTGAACTGAACTGAACATTTGGTAGAGAATTTTTGCGTTTATCTTTTTTATTATTTTTTTAATTAATTTTTATTTTTTAGTTTGTTTTGCTTTACAATACTGTATTCGTTTTGCTATACATTGACATGAATCAGCCACAAGTGTACATGAACTCCCAATCCCGACCCCCCCACACCAAGAATTTTTGCATTTATCTTAATGGGAGATATTGGCCTGTAGTTTTCTAGTGATTCCTCTTTCCAGTTTTGGTATTAGATTAATATTGGCCTCATAGAATGAGCTGGAGAGTGTTTGCTGCTCTTCCATTTCCTGGAAGAGTTTGTGAACATTGATGTTACTTCTTCTTTAAGTGTTTGGTAGCCTTCACCAGCAGCACACAGGCTTGGGCTTTCCCTTGGAGGGAGGTTACATTGCTGATCCAATTCTCTTATACAGATTTTCATGTTTTCTATTTCCTCTTGCATCAGTTTTGGTCATTTGTGTCTTTTTAGGAATTTTTCCATTTTATCCAAACCCTTGCATGGCACTGTGTTTGAAGGGGCTGCTCCTCCCTCCCTGGCAGCTGAGCCTGGGGGTCATAGCCGAGCGCCCCTTCCCTGCCCAGCTGAGGCCCACGCAGGTCCAGAGCTGGCTCTCTGGGAAGCTTGGCCTGCATGCCTGGCAGAGTTCTCTCCAAAGCCTCAGCCCCCAGAAAACAGTGGGACCTGTGGAGGGCGCCCCCACCGCCGCCCCAAGCCTACAGGGAGCTTCTGACAACAGTGCCCGCACTCCGTAGCCCCCACCCCGGCCCAAGGAGGGGTGGGCACAGCCCCTCACTGCACACCCTCAGCCTGGTCAAGGTGGGGAGCAGTCGGCTGCCTCTGGTCTCTTTCCACGGGCTTGGCTGCTCAGGCCTTGCCCACTTCCCGCCTGGAGAGCAGCACAGGGCGCCTGCCCCCTCCTCCTGTGAAGAGCATCCTAAGTGCGGCCCACAGCTTGGCCAGGCCCACCTCGCCCCTACCTGCTCCTCCAGGCCCACGTGCAGCCGACTCCCCCAGGAAGGGTGCTGTCCCCGGAGCTTCAGTGGCAGTGAGCCTCCCAGGGGCTTGGAGTGGCCCAGTGGCTCATCCATGCCTCCCGCCCCGGGTGTGATGGCGGGGCCAGGCCCAGGCTCAGGGCCCAGGGGACGGCTGTGCCTCCATCCAGGCTCTGCCGGCAGTCCTAACCTGCGCCTTACTTGCCTTCTCCCCAGCTGCTCCACAGGTGAGCAGAGGGCCTGTGGCAGAGGAGGGGCCCGCCCGGCCCGGGGCTCCTCACTGCCGCGATGGGGCAGCCTCTCTACTAAGCCGAGTTTGCTGGGTGAACTATTAAAACAGCTTGCTTTCACAAAAACCTTTCTATTTTCAAATGATTACACCTTCACGTGAGGTTTTGCTCAGCGCAGAGAGACCCCGGGTACACCTCGCCGTCTCCTGCAATGTCTGTCCTTCTGCGATGCGAGGACGCCGTGACCAGGAGACCCTGGTCGTGCTGAGTCCTCTCTCCCGGGTGGGGCTCCCTGTGGGTCG
The DNA here is from genome assembly GCA_006408695.1 of Aepyceros melampus. NCBI lineage: Eukaryota > Metazoa > Chordata > Mammalia > Artiodactyla > Bovidae > Aepyceros > Aepyceros melampus. The sequence continues at coordinate 30,027 of SJXQ01001080.1, forward strand.
GGGGTCCCATGGCTACAAGCACCTCCCTCCTGCTTCCTTAGGAGCCACGTGCCCCCATCATCTGTCACCCAGACAGCTGCTAATTGAAGCACTGAGTTTTGAAAGATGGACAAACTCAGTTTTCCCAGAATGCAGGGATTTCCAGTCAACACAAGGTGCTGTGATCCAGCCCGGCCTGGCGAGCGCGCTGTCTGACCAGCGAGTGTGGCGGGAGCAGCACGGGGTGTCCCAGGTCTGCGTCCAGCCAGGGGCTGCAGCCTGCTGGCCCTGCGGGAACGAGAGCCCGCAGGCTGAGCTGAACCCAATCTGGGCTGCCCAGGAAGCTCCCTGTGCTCCATCAGCTCTTGCGTAGGGTTGCAGGGGAGCCTCGGAAGACCTGTTGGATCAGGCACCGTGGGGCTGGTCCAGAAGTGTCCGTTGAACCAGCTCTCTTGTGGGGGGAGGGCGAGAAACCAAGACAAACCCTCCTCCAGGTTGTGCAGGGAGGAGTCCTGAGGGCGTGGCCGGAACTGCCAGGGAGTGGTGTGTGTGGACCTGCAGAGGCCAGGAGAGGACCCTAGAGAGGAGGGGGCGGAGGGAGGGAGGTCTCTGGGTCAGGGGCAGACAGGCCTAGGTGCTGGGCAGTAGGGGCCTGTGCTGGGGAGCCCTCCTGAGGAAGGTCATAGCTGGGATGGCAGGAAGCAGTGGGTTCCCCCATGGGGGGAGTTTGGGCACTGGGACCTGGAAAGCCCTAGGGAGGGGCTGCAGAGACCACTGGGCGGGGCCCCAAATAGCGCAGCCCTCTGAGCCCAGGCCTCCCTTAACCCCGTGCTTTGAGGAGAAGCAGCTCACAGCAGCGCAGCGCTCTTTGCTGCCTCCTGAAGACGGCGGACTCTGCTGGCCGAGAATCAGCGCTCCGTTATTTCACCAGCAAAAGTGGACGCTGGAACATCACAGAAACTGCAATTTGGGACACGCAGGCTATAGCAAAAGCCATAGGTAAGTCCAACAAAAAGGAGAGGAATGGTTACTTTATAGAGAAAAGTGAGGAAGGTGAGAGGTTTGGGGTTTTTGTTGTTTTTAATGAAATCTCCCTGGGAAAGACTGCGAGTTCAGGGTGAGGATGGTTTCTCCCGGCTACGTCGCTGAGGTAGGTGACTTCCTCTAGGAGAAGCGACGCGCTTGTCCCCGGGGCCTGTGATTGACGGTTCTTTCCTGTTAGCCGTCTTCCCTTGTACTTCGTAACTGGCTGTTGACCTGGAACAAGAAAACAGCCAGTTATTTTTCCAGCAACGTGGGTTTATTCTGGAACAGTTAAGAACCGGAATCCAAGACAAACTAAGGTGACCTTCCAGCAAGTGCTGAGAACGAAAGAAACCCTTTCACAGATGAGAAGGGAGGCTGTTCTGAACAAGGGGTCCATGGGGGAAACCGGAGCCGGCAGGGAGGCGGCTTTTTGTTTGTGGCCCTGTCTCTCAGTGGCTGAACGGTTGCCGAGCGGGGAGAAAATCTCCCTCTATGGGGGTAGGTCAGCACCTTCCGGTGGGGTCTGCTGTTGAGGCTGCCCGCAGGGCGAGAGAGCTCCCGCCCCTGGTCTCCTGACTGCACCTCCCTGGGGGTTTCCTTGACTAATTTTCCTTCACGGAGGGTTCCCTTTACTAATTTTAATAAGTTCAATGGACTTCGCTTGTGGCTCAGCTGGTAAAGAATCCGCCTGCAACGAGGGAGACCAGGGTTCGATTCCCGGGTTGGGAAGATCCCCTGGAAAAGGGAACGCTACCCACCCCAGTATCCTGGCCTGGAGAATCCCACGGGCTATACCGACTGTGGATCGAAAGAGTCGGGCACGACTGAGCGGCTTTCCGACGTATAGGTCCAATGGCTTTCCTAGCGACGGCAGAGACTCTGCCTGCAATGCAGCAGACCTGGGTTGGATCCCTGAACCCGGAAGATCCCCTGGAGAAGGGAGTAGAACCCCCTCCAGTATTCTTGCCTGGAAAATTCCAGGGACAGAGGAGCCCACAGCCTGGTGGGCTACAGTCTTGGGGTCGCAGAGTTGGAAGCGACTAAGTGGCGTGCGCGAGCGCGCGCGCACACGCGATGGAGACCCCGAGGGCCCACCTGCCTGGCTCTGCAGCCCTGTCCTCACTGACCC
>SJXQ01001080.1:33053-72296 GCA_006408695.1 Aepyceros melampus
CTGAGACCCCTTGCCCCGCTGTCTGTCGAAGGAGTCACCCACCCTTGACTCTGTAAGGTCACACAGGACTGACCTCTGGCGCTTCACCGACACCCTCGGCACTGAGTGTGCACCTTCCTAGGGAGGAGGAGCCCGAGAGTGGCACCTCATTTCTCTGAGATGGTGGCACCCCCTCTGGCTCCTGACGTCTGCTTGCTGACACTTGGAGAGTTTGTCTCTGTCTACGTCTCCAGGGGCATCTGTCACCCCCTCCTCAAGCTGGCCTCTGGAGCTAAGACATTCAGAAACCCATTTCCTTTGGATAAACTTTGCCCCATCATTATTTAAAACTTTACAGCTTCTTCCTCTGACTCAGGCTGATGTCCCCAGAGGTGCTTCTCTTTTACTTCTGCCACGAATCAGGAGGGTTTAGTCCAGCTACCCTCACCTTAATTCTGTTATTTCTGACTTTCATGGCCTCATGAAGATGAAAGAAAAACAATACTCATGTCTCACGCCAGACAGACCTGGTGGTTTTTAAGTCCTTCACATAACTGATCCAGAAGCTAAGTTGTGAACCTGATGTCACTTCAGTAGAATATGCTGATGGGGTCACTGCCACCCTCTTACCAGGCCCGACGGGTCAGGAGGATCCAGGAGCCACCACCAGAGTCCCTGTGTCCTCTTTAGTTTGCTGTGGACCTGCCTCTCAGGAATTTTGTTTTTGTTTTTGTTTTTTTTTACTGAGTCAGGCAGCACCCAGGCAGCAACCCCAACCAGAGATCAAACTGGGCCCCCTGCAGTGGAAGCTCGGAGTCTAAACCACAGGACTGCCAAGGCTTTCCCAGTTGGACCTTTAAAAAATTGTTTTTCGCAGGAGGTCTTTAATGCCATGCAAGGCACTTGTAGCTATGGAGAAGTGGGGGCCTGAGCCCAGCTAGTGGGCTGCAGGGCCAAGGTAAGGCGGAAGGGGGCTGCAGCCAGCACACCCAGCTGCCAGTCATTCTCCGCGCCCGCACCAGGGCCAGAAAAGTCTCTCCGTGGGTTTCATTCTAAGTGGATCCGTGCGGGGTGTTGGCTGCAGTACTGCTCCAGCCTGCGGCCCCCGCTTGGAGGGAACGTCCCCGGTTCAGAAACAGCAGAGCCCCACGCTGGGCCTCGGGAATTGCTGCTCATCCTCCCGGAGTCTGACACGGCGGGAGAGATTGCTCCGTGTGCTCCTTTCAGTAAAATAGTCGTTGTCTGTCCCTCAGAAATGGAAGCAGCTGTCAAGGTTTCAGCGGACGGTGGTCCTCTTCCTGCTGGTGGTCCTGATGCTCTTCGGCCTCCGGTCCTATGTCCACGTGGCCGACGAGTGGACAGGTACCAGCTTCATGATCCTCGGGCGTCCTGAGGGCTAAGGGGTGGCACAGCGATCTGGCAGCGGCAGGAGGCCTAGACTTCAACGCATTGGCAGGAAGTGAGATAAGGAGAAGCCTAGAATGTTCCCAGCCCCCTGCTATAAGCTGGCTGTTCATCTGTGGTGTGTGACTGTTTCCCAGACGTCTGCTGTGAGGAGCGGCCTATCATCCCGGCCGTCTCACGCTGAGGTTCAGGTCCGAGGGTACGCGCGGAGTCTGCTCGCACTGCGTGGCAGGCACTTCCTGGCATGCACTGCAGTGCTGGGAGGAAGCGCAGGTGCCGGGAGGAGGGGCAGCTCCCTCCTGGGTTCTGCTCTCGGCTCCTAGGAGGAGGAAAGCTGGAGAGCCCCCGCGGGTCACTCCCGTGAATGGCCCGTGTACCACCGTGGGCCCTCCTTGAAGTGGAAAAGATAAAGGCCAAGTGTTTGGGTTGCGGGTGGGGATAAAGACAAGCTGCCAGGAGCTATGGGCAAGGTTCGCGTCCCTGTGGCCACTCTGGAATTCCTTGACCCGCCCTTTACGGAGGTCCCGGCCTGTCCCAGCCTTTCCAGGAGGGCTGGCTGTGTAGGTGCTGTTTCCAACGCCCTTTGACTCTCCTCTGGGTCTTGAGGCGTATTTGAGATAGATTCTCCTGTTTAGCTGTGGACAGCAGGTCAGCGGCAGCATGGCAGATGAAACCAGCAAATCCTCCCGTCTTGCCAGCTCCTCAGAAAGCAGCTGAGAACCCAGAGGCCGTGGCGGGGCTGTCACCTCAGGTACTTGGAGTAAACTGAAGGTGGAGTCGTAAGTGGGGTCCAGGCCAGAAGCGCTTCAGCACAGCATGGGCTGTTTGAGAGGGACTGGGAAGAATTCTGCTTCCTGCCGTGCGTCTGAGGCTTTAACCTGAGCCTCCTTGCTCTGGGCTGGTGGGACGGAGGAGACGTGGAGAGACGAGGAGGGCCATTCTGTCCTCCATCGTCTTTGCCCGTCTGGTGCTCCGGGTCCTTGGGAGGTGACAGAGACAGTCCCTTTTCTCTGGGAGCTACTGGCCGGGGGCGGTCAGGCGGGGGCTTTGGACCTGCCCAGACGGAGGTGCTGGGGCCTCCGCCTCACAGTGCGGTCAGCAGGGAGGAGTGGGAGTTGGCAGGTGCGTAGTGCCGCCATCCAGAAAGGGTGGGGGCAGGGGTGAGGCTGTGTCCTGGGGGGTCCAGAGCCGACCAGGGGGGCGAGCAGGAGCAGGGGAGCACGTGGAGACTAGAGGGCGAGGGGTCAGCCAGAGCCCGGGCAGGTCCCACCCCAGGAGGGCGGCCGGCCTCTGAGAGCGCAGGCTGCCCTGTGCCAGGGACACACTCCCACGGGGTGAGGTGTCCAGTGGTCCCAGGCGCCCCCAGGGAGAGGCTCTGGGACTGATGCCAGCTCGCACCCCACTGGGTGTCTGCTCTCACCCCGTCTCTCGGCGAGGTCTGTGAGAGAGCCGGTTTCTCCCTTTAGAGCCAAGAGCATTCCTCCTGTCACTTCTGTGGCCACTCTCGCGTGTGTTGACTGCACGGCCACGTGACTGCAGAACGTGGCTGTCTCTCCTCCGAGAGACATGTTTCCACACCTCAGCATCCATGACCTGGATTCTGGTGTCCAGGAGGGGCCTGGAAATGAAGGCGTGAACATCCATGTCTGCTGTGGAGCGAGTCTTGGGGCCCCTGCGCATCCTGAGGCCGCTGGCAGCTCCTCTCTGGGTCCGATGCCGGCACTCATCCCCGAGACCTGCTTCATCTGTGGAGCTTTGTTTCGGCCGCACCTGCTCTCGTGATCCAGGGGCCCGGCTCGGTGGGGTTTGGATCTTGGAAGGGGTGTCTTCACGGCTGCTCCGCCAAGGTGTCCATGGGTGCTGCAGCCAGAGGCTTTCCCATTCACGAGTCTGTGTCCTCGGGAGCTGGAGGAATTGCTGTCACAGCCACTGTTGGGGGTCTGGAGCCAGGACGAGGGCGGCCTCCGACAGCGCTGTGTCACTGGCCGGCTGCCTCTGCCGCAGCCCTCCGAGGCCGAGGTGGGAGTCCGGGCACAGGCCTGGGCAGTGTTCTCTATGGCTCCGTCGACGGGACAGGGTGGCTTAACCCTGCCCTGCTGCCCTTAGGGTCTGACTCCCAGACATGCTCTGGCCAAGGGCTTAACTGACTCTCCAGGGCTACACTTGCCCAGAGGCAGAGCCTCCATCGGAGTCAGAGCAAGGGGCTCCTCCCAAAGCTGCGCGTTGTATGAAAAGCAGAAATCATTTCCTCTAGGAAACTGCAACTGCTCAGCGAGTCCACAGCGCTCCCCGTGTGGCTCCAGGTCTGACTGGGGACGGGGTGCGTCCGAGAAGCGGGATGGAATCACTGTACGAGCGACTCTTGTCTCTGTCCAGAAGCCCCAAAGGCCTTTGCGACGAGGACCCCCCAACCTGCAGATGAGAGCGCCCGATGGAGACCCCCAGGAGAGGAGGCAGGACCAGGCCCAGAGGAGGGCAGAGGTGGTGGGAGAAGCTGGCTGGGGAGCAGAGGTGCAGAGAGACGGCCTCAGGTACCGGGAGCGTCAGAGATGGTCTGAATGTGGGAACCAGTGTTTTCTGATTTTAAGAAAGACAAATTGCTAACAAGTGTTTTCCTGTGTCACAAGGCGCACCCTTGTGGAACAGGGTGTTATTGGCTTGTCCGTTCGCGGTCCCCTGGGTAGCGTGCGAGTTTGAGCCTGAGCTCGGTGGCAGCCTTGGGGCACCCACACCTCCGTCCCTACTCTGAGCATTCACGTTTCTCTCCCTGCAGCTGGAGGGGAGCAGGGACCAAGCCACAGCAGGCCACTGAACCTCCTGGCAAGAAGGCAGAGCTCCCCACCAGGCCTTCCCCAAAGGCAGCGAGGATTCAGGCCAACCCAGGTAAGGCCCGCCTGCCGCCCCCCCCGGCCTCAGGCGCTGTTCGTCCTGAGGGTCGCGGCGAAGGACACGCTCGAGAGTCGGGCTGGCCGTGCAGCTCCTGCCGTCCCTCGAGAGCTCTGCTCAGCCTTGGACACGCAGATGGACCAGGCTCCTGTGGGCCGGCGCGCTCTGTCGCTCTGGTGACGGCATCTGGCTCCTGGACGCCCGGGTGGACCAGGCTCCTGTGGGCAGGCGCGCTCTGTCACTCTGGTGACGGCGTCTGGCTCCTGGACGCCCGGGTGGACCAGGCTCCTGTGGGCAGGCGCCCTCTGTAGCTCTGGTGACGGCGTCTGGCTCCTAGACAGTGTCTTTCAGTATCAGGTGCTTCAGCCATTCTAACTTGTATTTTGAATTCTGGTAGTAGAGACTTTTATTTTGAATTCTGGTAGAGATGACTGACAGTGTTGTCACTGTCTCAGATGAGCAAGGGAAGGACTCAGCCTTGCACGTGCACGTCTCCACTCTGTGCACCCTTTTCCCCCGGGTGGAGTGCCTGTAACATGGAGCGGGATTCGTGTGCTGAGAGGCAGACCCTTGTGTTTACCCATTTAGAATAGAGCAGTGTAGACGAGTCTGTCGCAGACTCCCTAACTGTCTCTCCCCTGTTTCACTTCCCCGGCCACCGTAAGTTCCTTCTCTGAGTCTATGGGTCCCTTTCTATTTTGCAACTAGGTTTCCTTGTGTCATTTTTTCTTAGATCCTACGTATGAGAGATGTGGTAGGATACCTCTCTCTCGTCTGAGTGACTTCACTCACTGTGACGGTTTCTAGCCCCGTCCACGCTGCTGCAGAGGCCGTTGCTTCGTTGTGTTGAGTGGCTGAGTGATACTCTGCTGGACACGTGTACCGCGCTTTCTGCCTTTATGTCTCTGTTGATGGACTGTCAGGTCGCCTCCGTGTCTCGCGTCTGTAAACACGCTGCAGTGACGTTGGGGTGCCTGGACCCTTTCGGCCGTGTTTTTCTCCGGATCTATAGCCAGGAGTAGGTCGCGGGGTCATATGGTAGCCCTGTTACCAGCTTTTTAAAGACCTTCGATACTGTTCAGACGAGAGCTTCTTGTCTGGGTCACCAGCGCCTGTCACGTTAGATGTCCACAAACCAGGCCGCACACCCAGGCGTCCTGGTCCCTCTGCTTGCGCTCCGTCGCTCTTTCCTGGAGGCTGGTCCCTGCTGGGCCCTGGTGGCGGCTGACCAGCCTGGGCCAGGGGGCAGTTGCAGCTTGGGCCTTCACTGCAGGCGAAGGTGCCCCCAGGGCAGGCTCACTGGCTGTGGGCACACAGGGCAGGCCTGTCTGGGTGCCCACGCCCTGCTTCCCTCCTCCTAGCCTCCCAGAACGCGCGCCAAAAGGCTGTGGTAGACGCCTTCCTCCACGCGTGGGCTGGATACCGCAAGTTCGCCTGGGGCCACGACGAGCTCAAGCCCCTGACCAGGTCCTTCAGCGAGTGGTTCGGCCTCGGCCTCACGCTGATCGACGCCCTGGACACCATGTGGATTCTGGGGCTAAAGAAAGGTACCTACTGTCCCTGCGGTGGGCCGAGCTCGCCACGTGTGACCCTCGGGCCCGCGTGAGCCGGGTCTGGGAGGCGACCACACGCCGCGTCCCGCCGGGCTGTGCTTCCTCTGCGTGGCTGCCAGTGTGGCTGTGCTGGCCGCGGGCATTCTCTGTCCGGACACGTCCTGCGCCCTGAGCCTCCTGCGGAGCACCGAGTGGACTGGAGAGAGGCGTGCAGGGGTATTTGCAGTTTGCAGCCGCGTCTCCGTTGCAGTCAGGAGGGCCCTGTGGTGGGAGGGGACACGGGATCCGTTGTGGTGGCCGGCCGCGCCCTGAGTCGCCCTCAGTCCTCGGTGCAGACAAGGTGAGACGGCGACGTGTCCATGGGTGTTTCTGCGCTGGCGCACTCGCGGCCCTGCTCCGTCTAATGCTGGCCCCGGAGGCCTCCAGCCGCGCCCTGGTGTGTGCCTCTGCAGCGCAGCCTTGACGTCGAGCACGTGTGCTCACGCCGCACGGCCTTCCCCCAGCTGCACGCTGGCCCCGGGCTTTCTACGCGGTTGGAGGACTCCTGGGCCCCCTCCTGCATGAGGAGGCGATGTCAGAACCCTGCAGGGATTTGCACAGCCCCGAGGGCGCGGCCAGGGAAAGGCTGGCCTGGTAACTTGTCCCTGTGCCTCTGCTGTTCCACGTGGCAGAATTTCAAGAAGCCAGGAATTGGGTGTCCAAGAGGTTATGGTTTTGGAAAGATGTGGACGTCAACCTGTTTGAGAGCACAATCCGGATCCTGGGAGGGCTTCTGAGTGCCTTCCACCTGTCTGGGGACATCCTCTTCCTGAAGAAGGCTGTGAGTGTCCCGGCATTGGGTCTGCTCGTGTCCTGGGGGGACTGGGGTCTCAAGTGCTCAGCAGTCAGTGCTTTTCTTGCGGGACTGGGCTGTGGCGGGCGTTTGTTTCCAGTTCTGTCTCCTCCCGCTCGAGTCTGTTTCCGAGTACGTGGGTGGCTTAAGCAGCATTGGGCCAGCCTGCTGCCTGCCTGTGAGGTCATTCGGAGCTGAGTCCAGCTCGTTTTTGTAGCTGGCCAGGGTTGGGTCACGTGAAGCCAGCATACTCGGGTCTGTCCACTGAATTAGATGAAAATGGGTGTTGAGTTTACCATCGTGTCATGGAGACAAGGCTGCTGAGCAACAGGAATCGTTGACTCATCGCTGTATTGTGTGTCAGGAGGATTTTGGAAATCGGTTGATGCCTGCCTTCCGAACACCCTCTAAGATTCCATACTCCATTGTAAACATTGGCACTGGAGTTGCTCACCCACCCCGATGGACCTCTGATAGCACGGTGGCTGAGGTGACAAGCATTCAGCTGGAGTTCCGAGAGCTCTCTCGCCTGACGGGGGATAAGAAGTTTCAGGTATGGAGGGGCGCTACCCCCGGCTGAGGACTGTGGGTTTTCTGCGGGGCCGTCTCTGGCTCGTGGAGGCGACCGCAGGTCTGCGTGGTTGTGGGTCCTGGGCCACAAGACTCGGGTCGGTGTTGGTTCCTGTCCCACGTTCTCCTGCAGAATCGCATTTTCTGGTGATGCCAGAGGCGCAGACGGGAGAGGCCTTGCCTGGAGGCTGAGTCCTCTGTCTGGCCCCGACCTGCAGGGCTTGTCCTGCCGCGCTTGGCGTGGCCTGGTGTCCACTTGCCTTTGTCCTGGGCCCTGCTGCAGCGGCGAGGGCCGCCTGCTGTGTTGTGGCTGAGTGCTGCGGGGTGTATTGAGCGCCTTTGTCCTGGGCCCTGCTGCAGCGGCGAGGGCCGCCTGCTGTGTTGTGGCTGAGTGCTGCGGGGTATATTGAGCGCCTTTGTCCTGGGCCCTGCTGCAGGGGCGAGGGCCGCCTGCTGTGTGGTAACTGAGTGCTTGAGTGCTGCGGGGTGTGTTGAGCCCTGGGTTTTGTAGTCAGGTCAGCGTCGGTGACATCGTTGTCTGATTTTGGCATCCAGACTGGGCCCTGCACATGAGTGTCTCAGGTGGGCAGCTGGAGTGGTGTGCTCCTGCATGGGGGGGCGGGGCACTGCTGACCCCCGAGTCTTCCTCCCAGGGAAAAAGTCCTAATTTGAGGACCTGGACTGGAAAAAGGCCTCAAGCGTGTCAGGGATTGCTGTATCACAGCAGTCTGCAAGGCTGTGAGCTTCTGTTGACTACAGGCTTCCTTGGTGCCCAGATGCCTCCCTCAAATGATCCGGGGACCCTGCCATCTGAGCCCAGAGGACAGACACACCTGAGTGGGTGTTGAGGGTCCCCCCCCACCTAGTTCTGTGGACCTTCTTTTCCCACCCTGCTTTGCCTTCCAGAGCAGCTTGGCATGGTGAGAAGCTTCAGCTTTGTAGTTTCTGCTGCAGTCGCCATAGCCCTTCCCAGTTGAAACTGGAGAAACCGAGGCAGGAAGGGTGCCGGTTACTTATACAAGATCAGAGGCAGTGGGAGATGGGGAGTTCAGACCCACAGCATCTACCCTTGAGTCTTTTTTCTTCTATTTTTTATCCATATCAATATGTATTATTAAAATGAATGCAAAGTGAATATCAAATCTGGAAGTCCTCTACCTGTTATCGCCTTCTTCAAACACACACACAGCACAGAATACAGCACAGTGACTACCCTCTGTGCACAGTCCGCAGCGTCGAGCATGTTCAGACCGCTGGGTAGCCATCATCAGCGTCACCTCCCCAGTCTGAGCCCCACTGCCAGTGAGACGGTAACTCCTTGCTCTCCCAGGCCCTGGACAGCAGCACCTGCTTTCTGTCCCCACAAAAAATACTTTCATTTTTAAAATTTTGCCTCTTTCTTTTCTTATTGTGGTAAGAAAATCACGTAACGTGAAATCCGCCATCATCAAACCATCTTGAAGCATCCAGTTCATAGTGTGCAACCTGTTCACACAGCTGTGAGACAGTTCCCCAGCCCTTTCTCACCCGATGAGCAGGAGCCCTGCACGCATTGCCTGGTGGCTCATCCCCTTCCACTTCCTGTCTCTGTGAAGTGTGCTCTTCAAGGTCTCTCTCATCAGTGGAGTCACATGGCGTCTCTCCTTGTGAGTCTGGCTCATTCCATGCAGCGTAGTGTCCGTGGGGTTCATCCACGGAGTAACATCACAGTTTCCTTCCTTGTGAAGACTGAATAATATTCCATTACACGGATGGACCACACTTTGCTTTTCCATTCATCCATCAACAGACACTGGTTTGCTTCCACACTGTGGTTACAGTGAACGATGCCGTTTTGAACACAGCTGTGATACCTCTTGGTAGGGTTAGTCCCTGGAACTGGAATTACGAGAGCGTGAGGTCACTCCGTGTTCAGTGTTTTCGAGGAAACACCGTACCGTTGTCCCGAGCAGTTGGACCATCCTGGATTTCCACCAGCAGCGCACAAGTGTTTCAGTTTCTACACATCCTTGCAACGCTTGTTTTCTGGGTTTTATCTGTTTGTTTTTGTTTTGGTAGTAGCCATTGAGGTGAGCGTGAGGTGATATCCGATTCTTGTGGCGTCTGTTTCCGTTTCATTAATGATCAATGACGTTAAACATTTTTCCATATGCTTATTTGTACGTCTTCTTTGGGAAAATGTCTGTGAAGATCCTTTGCCCTCCTGTGAATCAGGTTGTTTGGGTTTTTGTTGAGTTTAGGGATTCTTCATACATTCTGGACAGTCATCCTGCATCAGATGTGTGGCACACACATATTTTTCTCTCATCTGTACTTTGCATGTTTCCAATGTGAATGGTGTCCTTAGATGCACAAGAGATTTTGATTTTCAGGGAGTCAGTCTCTATTCTGCTGCCTGTGGATTAGGTATTGTGTTCTAATCCCTGGATGAAGTGTGGCCTGTCAGGTGCAACCCTAGGTCAGGGAAGCCCTGCTGATGATGGAGAGGAACATGTACCGTTCACGTGAGGTTCCCACAGACCCAAGGGCAGTTCCGCGTGAAATGAGCCACTTGCTCATAAGAGTCACTTGCAGACACTCACATTGCCATGTCTTGGCGGCTGCAAGCTCGCAGAGGAGTAAAGCAGCTCACTCCAGGGCAGTGTGCACGCCGATGGGTGTGCAACTGTTGGGTCCGGACGACTGAGAGGAAGCGTGCACAGTGCCTTGGGGGACAGACACACGTGCTGCCCTGGCTAGATAGGAGCCCAGGCAGGGTGGGTCTTGAAGAGGAAATAGATGTTCGCCAGTGGCTCTGTGCGCCCGCCTGGCCAGAGCACCCAGGCCCCGCTGGTCTGCACAGGCTGCTGGAGGACTACCTGGAAGCCGTGGACGGAATCAGGAAGCACCTGCTCGCCAGATCCGAGCCCAGGAAGCTGACCTTCGTGGGGGAGCTCAGCCATGGCCGCTTCAGCGCCAAGATGGTGAGTGGGAGCCTGTTTCCCTGATCCGGCCTCAGGGCAGCTTGGGGACCCAGCCTCTGTGCCTGGTGTCTGGTGGCTCTGAGTGGGGCTGACCGGGGGAACCTCGTGATCCTGGCCGTGGAGCGTGGGCGGTCCCGGGTGGATGTGGCTGTCCCGTGAGAGCAGCAGGAGCTGAGGTCCGTGGGGAGCCAGGGCCCCCACCCCAGAGCCCCCGCCTCCTCCAGGCCCCTGCCCTGCGGATTCGCTCCTGCTACACTCTCAGGGAACCCCCACTCCCAGTCGCACCCCCTCCTGCTCTCCTGCGGCCAGGGCCCCGTCAGCCTGTGAGGTGGTCCTTCCAGAAGCTTCTCCCCTGCCCGTGTGGGGCCCCAGGCGCTTGGCCTGCAGCTCAGTCCCCTGTCTGAGGCCTGACGGCACTGGGCCCGCTGGTACGGTGACCCTGTGGTTTCAGGACCACCTGGTGTGCTTCCTGCCGGGCACACTGGCTCTGGGTGCCCACCACGGCCTGCCTGCCGAGCACATGGAGCTGGCCCAGGCGCTCATGGACACCTGCTACCAGATGTACCGTCAGATGGAGACGGGGCTGAGCCCCGAGATTGCGCACTTCAACCTGTACCACACGAAGGCTGTCAAGGACGTTCAGGTCAAGGTGAGCCACGCTGGGCCCGGGCTGGGCCAGATGGGAGTGCCGGGAGGCACCTCCTGAGCCCACGTGCCTCCGCAGGCGGCCGACAGACACAACCTGCTGCGCCCCGAGACCGTGGAGAGCCTGTTCTACCTGTACCGCCTCACGGGCGACCGCAAGTACCAGGACTGGGGCTGGGAGATTCTGCACAGCTTCAACACCTACACGCGGGTGAGCCCCCGCTGGGTCCCCAGGGCTCCCTGTCACCTCCCAGGGGCTGCACAGGGAGGCCCTGCCCTGCTGTGAGGGCCCGGGGGTCGGGGCGTCCATCTGTCCTGTCTGGGGGACAGCCGTGTCGGGAGGGTGCCTGCAGTGGGCCGAGGTGCACAGAGCGTGTCTCTGCTGGGTCCCCCGTGTGGCCTGGGCAGTGTGTTTCCACCCAGCGGGTGGGTGACTTCTGGGCCGCTACTCCCCAGGCCGGGGACCACAACCAGCACCACCCCCTGCTATGCCCAGGGCCCAGCACCACCCTGGCAGGGCTGAGACGTGACCTTCGCCCTGTGGCCCCTGAGGTGGACTCTACACCCCTCAGGTGGCCTTGGGGCCTTTGTGAGGCCTGCACAGGTTTTGGAGGTGGCCCTTGGCATCTGGTCACTGAAGGGAACCATGCTGACCTCCAGGTGGCCATTCCCCCTGTGGGCTCTGGCGTCCTCCCCACCCCAGACCTTGCCCTGGGAGGCTGTGTGTTCTGGGGTGGGCTGGGGGCCCCAGAGGGGGCACCTCTGGCTGGCAGCCCTCCAGAGGGCTGAGCCAGCATCGTGACTTGCGGCCTCGCCTCTCGAGCAGGTCCCCTCGGGCGGCTATTCTTCCATCAGCAACGTCCAGGACCCCCGCCACCCCCAGCCCAGGGACAAGATGGAGAGCTTCTTTCTGGGGGAGACGCTCAAATACCTGTATCTGCTCTTCTCCGACGATCCTGACCTGCTGAGCCTGGACACCTACGTGTTCAACACAGAGGCTCACCCCCTGCCCATCTGGGCCCCCTCCTAGGGCGGGATGGCTCTCGAGTAGGCGCTGCCCAGGAGGCTGATGTGTGCTGTCCGTGAGGATGCCTGTCGGCAAGACCTGGGCCTGACCTTGGCTGTGCGGTGACCCCCCAGCTGGTGGCACGTGCTCCGGGCCGGGCTGGTGACAGAGGCCGGCGGGCCACAGGGCCAGGATGTTTCAGGGCCTCGTGGCTGCCTGGGGCGGCCCCTGGGCGTCCGGTGCTCTGCCGTCGATTCTGTGCTCCTCGCCCGGTTCCTGGTGGATCATCGTTTGGAACACGTAGGAATAAATGGGTGGTGTGATTCTTGGGAATCTTGTCCACTCAGCGAGTTTCTTCCTTCTTCCTAGAAAATCAAATCAAATGACTACATTCCTGAAGCCTGAACACTCTCCCGCTGCCCTGCAAGGGCTTCCTCGGGGTCCTGGGTGTCTGGTCACCCCAGAGCACTTTGGCCCAGAGCCTGTGATGTGATCAGAGATGGGCTGAGGGCACAGCCCTGTGCAGCCCAGCCTCAGGGTCACAGCCTGTGAACCTGCCTGACCCAGGGGCTCAGGGCGTCGTGACCTCATGGGGATTCAGGCTCCTGGCTGGCTGTGGTGTTTACATGTTGGACTCAGGGATCCGCCCCTGCCTTTGCAGGGCTGGGCAAGGCTGGGTGGCATGTTCCTCAGCTCCCAGCCCGACAGATGGACTTCAGCTGGGATAGAAGCCCGTATGCTCTGTGAGGTTCCCCATGTGGATGAAGTGGTTTCTGAAATGCTGGAGGTAGATTGAGACACTCCAGGTGCTTGGGTCCCAACTCTGTGTTCTGTGCACTGAAAGTCATATTCCCCCACTTCAGAAATCCTAATCCTGTTAGGTATAAGGAAAAACATCAGCAAAAAGTTCAGCAAAGCCTAAGACAGGGGGAGGTTGCAGCCACAGGGCAGAGGCGGCAACTCCCAGGTCTTGTTCCCCCAAGAGAGACGTGCACACACACACAGGAAACCAATCAGAGGCAGGTCTCAACAGCGGCGGTGGCGAAACCAGGGAGAAAGTTAAAGGCAGGAAGGTGGTCTACCCCAGGGAACAAAATCAGTTGGTAGAAACCACCCCCGAAGAATGTCAGACATCAGAATTATCAGAAAGCAACTTTGAGAGAATTGTTTAAAATGCTAAAGGAGGGCTTCTCTGGCGGTTCAGTAGTTAAGAGTCCACTTGCCCAAGCAGGGGACATGAGTTCGGCTCCTGGTCTGGGGAGATGCCACCTCCTGAGGGTTGCTAAGCCCGTGTGCCCTAGAGCCCGTGCTCTGCAACCTCAGAAGCCGCCATGGTGAGAAGTCTGGGCACTGCCATGAGGAGTGGCCCTGCTCGCCACTAGAGAACGCCTTCACATGGCAATGAGGACCCAGAGCAGGCAGAAGCAGAGCCTTTCTGAAAAGTGCTAGAAGATCTCGAGGAAAACATGCACGTGGAAGTAAAGGAAATCCAAAATAATAAGGAAAAATCACGAACAGAAAGCAAGGTCTCAGCCTGAAAAGCACGATGGCTGAAAGATTCAGGCTGGCAGGAGAAAGGGTGAGCTGGAGTTGGTGTATGCCTAGAGGATCTCGTGTTACGAGCAGAGAAAACAGCAAAGACCAGCGAACAGAGGCCAGAGGCTCCGGAGTCCCATCCTAGTGGGTCCCACACGTGCCTTGTAGTCGTTTCAAAGCAAAGAGAACAGGGAAAAATGAACAGTTGAAAAAATAGTTAAAAACGTACCCAATGTGATGAAAGATACAAGCCTACAAACCCAAGAAGCCCAGTGGCTTCCAAGAGCCCAGCCACAGAGACGCACGCCAAGACGCTCTAATAGCCAAAGTGTTGGCAGAATCTTGAAAATAGCACAAGAGAAAGGACTGTCACATGAAAGCCGTCTTCATATTAACAGTGTTTCATCAGAAAATGATAGAGATGGATTCCCTGGTGGCCCAGTGGTTACAAATTTGACTTCCAGTGCAGGGGACTGGGCTTTGTTCCCTGGTCCAGGAGCTGAGGTTCCATAGCCATGGGGGGATTTCTGCACAACTGCACCTGCACACCACAGCCCAGACCCGCCAGAACCAAAACCAATGAACGGAAAACGGAAAACCGCAGAAACCAGAAGGCAACGGCGTACTCAAAGTCACGGCTGAATAAAGTTGTCAATCAGAGTCCTATATCTAGCAAAACTGACCTTCAAAAATGGAGAACTTAGGGCTTCACTGATCCAATGGACATGAGTTTGAGCAAGCTCTGGGAGATGAGGAGGAACAGGGAAGCCTGGCGTGCTTCAGTGTGGGGTCACAAAGAGTCGGACGTGACCGAGCAACTGAGCAGTGACAGCGGCATTCCCAGACAGTGGAGTCTGTTGCCCGCAGACCTGCCCTGCAGGAAATCCTAACGGTGTCCTTTCAGACTGAAGTGAAAGACATTAGTGAGTACCGCCAAGCCACAGGGAGGAATAAAGATCTCAGATAAAGGCAAAACCACGGGCAAGCATGAAAACCAGCATTACAGTTTTGGTTAAGACTCCATTTTGTATTTACTACAGGATTTGAAAGGCAAAGGCATGAACAACGATTACAGGCTTACATGATTGTACATGAACATGTGAAAATGTAACTTGCAACAACATGAAGCAGAAAGGATGGAGGTGTTTTGAAGCATAGTGTGAGTGTGTGATCGAGCGAAGCTGTCCTCTAAGTACATTGTTATAAATTTACGATGTTAAGTGTAATCACCCTGGTAACCAAAGGAAATATCTGTGATATACATACACAAGAGTCTCTAAGAAAGCTACTAGAGGTAATAAATTCAGGAAAGTTAGATTAACAGAAAAAAAAAATCAGCTACATTTCTATGCACCTGCAATGAACAATTCAAAAGGAAATTAAAGAAGCAATTCCACTTTAAATAGCATCTAAAAGAATAACTAAAAATAAATTTAACCAAAGGGTTAATTTAACTGTACGTCGAAAACTATAAAGCATTGCTAATGGAAATTAAGACCTAAATAGGCAAAACTCCAGTACTTTGGCCACCTCATGCGAAGAGTTGACTCATTAGAAAAGACTCTGATGCTGGGAGGGATTGGGAGCAGGAGGAGAAGGGGACGACCGAGGATGAGATGGCTGGATGGCATCACGGACTCAATGGACGTGAGTCTGAGTGAACTCTAGGAGTTGGTGATGGACAGGGAGGCCTGGTGGGCTGCAATTCATGGGGTCACAAAGAGTCGGACACGACTGAGCGACTGAACTGAACTGAACTGAGTTGGAAATTAAGACCTAAATAGGCAAAACTCCAGTACTTTGGCCACCTCATGCGAAGAGTTGACTCATTAGAAAAGACTCTGATGCTGGGAGGGATTGGGAGCAGGAGGAGAAGGGGACGACCGAGGATGAGATGGCTGGATGGCATCACGGACTCAATGGACGTGAGTCTGAGTGAACTCTAGGAGTTGGTGATGGACAGGGAGGCCTGGTGGGCTGCAATTCATGGGGTCACAAAGAGTCGGACACGACTGAGCGACTGAACTGAACTGAACTGAGGTGGAGAGGCATCCTCTGTTCACGGGTAGAAAGCCTTTTTTTTTTTTTGGCTTGTACCACTCAGCTTACTGGATCTTAGATCTGCAACCAGGGATCAAACCTGGCCCCAGCAGTGAAAGTGGAGAGTCCTAACCTCTGGACCACCAAGGAAGTCCTGGGAAGACTTGATTTTAAGATGTCATCACTACCCAGAGTGACCTGCAGGCTCAATGCAATCCTTATCAAAATTCCAACTTTTTTTTTTTTTGCAGAAGTTGAAATGTCAATCCTCAAATTTCTTTGGGATTCCAAGGGGCCCTGAATAGCCAAAATAATCTTGAAAAAGAAAAAAGAAGAAACACATTTCCCAAGTTCAAGACTTCCTACAAAGGCACAGTATTCAAAACAGTGCAGTGTTTTCATGAGTTAGGATCGACATGTAGACCCTGGAAAACAAGACCGAATCTAGAAATTGAGCTTATTTAGAAATTTAGGATCGAGAATCTAGCTTATTACTAGATTAAGCTGATAGTTATGCTCTTGTTCAGTCGCCAAGTCATGTCCAATCTTTGCGACCCCATGAAGCAACCAGGCTTCCCTGCCCGCCCCTATCTCCTAGAGTTTGCTTAAACTCATGTCCATTGAGTTGATGATACCATCCAACCATCTCATCCTCTGTTGTCCCCTTCTCCTCCTCCTTCAGTCTCTGCCGGCATCAGGGTGTTTTCCAGTGAGTCAACTCTTTGCATCAGGTGGCCAAAATATTGGCGCTTTAGCTTTAGCATCAGTCCTTCCAATGAATATTCAGGGTTGACTGGTTTGATCTCCTTGCTGTCCAAGGGACTTTCAAGAATTTTCTCCAGCACCACAGTTTGAAAGCATCAATTCTTCAGCACTCAGCCTTCTTTATGGTCCAACTGTCACGTCTATACATGACTACTGGAGAAACCATAGCTTTGATTAGACAGACTTCTGTCGACTATTATATCTACTACTGTGGGCAGGAATCCCTCAGAAGAAATGGAGTAGCCATCATGGTCAACAAGAGAGTCTGAAATGCAGTACTTGGATGCAATCTCAAAAACGACAGAATGATCTCTGTTCGTCTCCAAGGCAAACCATTCAATATCACAATTATCCAAGTCTATGCCCCAACCAGCAATGCTGAAGAAGCTAAAGTTGAACGGTTTTATGAAGACCTACAAGACCTTTTAGAACTAATACCCAAAAAAGATGTCCTTTTCATTATAGGGGACTGGAATGCAAAAGTAGGAAGTCAAGAAACACCTGGAGTAACAGGCAAATTTGGCCTTGGAATGTGGAATGAAGCAAGCCAAAGACTAATAGAGTTTTGCCAAGAAAATGCACTGGTCATAGCAAACACCCTCTTCCAACAACACAAGAGAAGACTCTACACATGGACATCACCAGATGGTCAACACCGAAATCAGATTGATTATATTCTTTGCAGCCAAAGATGGAGAAGCTCTATACAGTCAACAAAGACAAGACNAGAAACCGAAGTTGAACGGTTTTATGAAGACCTACAAGATCTTTTAGAACTAACACCCAAAAAAGATGTCCTTTGCATTATAGGGAACTGGAATGCAAAAGGAGGAAGTCAAGAAACACCTGGAGTAACAGGCAAATTTGGCCTTGGAATGTGGAATGAAGCAAGCCAAAGACTATTAGAGTTTTGCCAAGAAATGCACTGGTTATAGCAAACACCCTCTTCCAACAACACAAGAGAAGACTCTACACATGGACATCACCAGATGGTCAACAGCAAAATCAGACTGATTTGCAACCAAAGATGGAGAAGCTCTATACCGTCAACAAAAACAAGACCAGGAGCTGACTGTGGCTCAGATCATGAACTCCTTATTGCCAAATTCAGACTTAAATTGAAGAAAGTGGGCAACACCACTAGGCCATTCAGGTATGACCTAAATCAAATCCCTTATGATTATACAGTGGAAGTGAGTAATAGATTTAAGGGTCTAGATCTGATAGATAGAGTGCCATGGACTATACAGTCCATGGAATTCTCCAGGCCAGAATACTGGAGTGGATAGCCTTTCCCTTCTCCACGGATCTTCCCAACCCAGGGATCGAGCCCAGGTCTCCTGCATTGCAGGCGGATTCTTTATCAGCTGAGCCACAAATACTTGCATGTGAAGTTAGGAATCTGCAATACTTACATGAATAAAAATTTAAAATAATTCTGAAGGATTAAAAAACTCAAGTTATACAAATGAATGATGTCCTTTGGACCTGGTCAATTCAACACCATAAAAATATGAATTCTTTCCAAGTTAATATGTAAATTTAACCTGAAACAAATAAAAATAACAAACCGAAGTCTGGATTAAAATAAGGTCTACACAAGGGAACTGACTGATGTCTTTTAAGTCTCCATTTATAGCCCCTCTTAAGCCTCTCTCCTTCTCGCCTCCTTTCATTAAGACCTTCCCCTCTCCACCCACACGTGGTCTCTCCAGTAAGACAGACAGACCTCATTATGTGATATCAGTGCTCTGAGAAAAAGGAGGAAGCAAGATCTTTAAGGTGCAGCCTTGCAAGCTGAGTGTCACTTCTGACACATGCATTAACCACAGTCAGTCACAAGGTCAGCCCAGATTCAAGGAATAGGGAAATAGACTATCTCATTATGAAAAACTGGCAAAGTAACATAGCTTAACAGTACATGGCGGGGGGGGGGGGGGAAGATCTTTAAGGTGCAGCCTTGCAAGCTGAGTGTCACTTCTGACACATGCATTAACCACAGTCAGTCACAAGGTCAGCCCAGATTCAAGGAATAGGGAAATAGACTATCTCATTATGAAAAACTGGCAAAGTAACATAGCTTAACAGTACATGGGGGGGGGGGGGGGGTGTGGAAAAGCACAGGGAATAGAAACTACTCTTGTAGCCATCTTTGCAAACACGATCTACCATAAAATGCAAATTAAAAGCACACACACAAAAATTCCTGTCCATCAAATTGCAAAAATCTAAGAGTTGACAGCAGGAGACTCTAGGAAATAGGCAATCTCATATATTGCAAGTGGAAGTAGAACATGTTGTAGGTTCTATGAAGAGGAATTTGGCAATAACTGGTGGCTCAGAGGGTAAAGTGCCTGCAATTGGGAGATCTGGGTTCGATCCCTGGGTCAGGAAGATCCCCTGGAGAAGGAAACAGCAACCCACTCCAGTATTCTTGCCTGGAAAATCCCATGGACAGAGAAGCCTGGTGGGCTACAGTCCTTGGGGTCGCAAGAGTCAGACACGACTAAGCAACTTCACTTTCACTTTCACCGTTTGACACAAAAATCTATCACAATCTTACTTCTACCTGCTTGAATAAAATACGTACACACACTGGTTGTGTTAACTTCACTTTTCCTCTTTTCCTGGGCCATAAGTATCAGGTAAGTCATGATTTTCTTTTAAAACAATTAAAAGCACCATCAAATTGACATGCTGAGCATCATGGCTGGTCTTCTACTCCATCTGGTAAGCTGAGGACTTCAGAGTGTAACTGATAAGCACTGATTTTGCACACTCAATATTCTGTGTATTTATATACAGATGAACTTTACTATTTTCATGTATACATACATCTCATGAACACCCAAATACAAGCAAGTTTGTATAATTATCCCTCAGAAAAGTCCTGTGTCCAGGCCAAGCAAAACCGCTTCACAAGGAGCACTCTCAATTATTTATTTGAATTGCAGGTAGTATTTGGGGAAATCACATTAGACTGAAGCCACTTCTATCATTGTTATTTTCAGAGGGCTAAAAAAGGTAAATTATTTAAAAACAAAGAGGAAAAGAAATATAAAACCTATTTAGTTATTATTTTTGGAGACAGGATCTCAAAAATAAGCATACAATGTATATACAAGCATTTTAAAGATAATTTTTTGTATGGCTGAGTCCCTTTGCTGTTCACCTGAAATTATCACATGGTTAACTGGCTAGACCCCAATACAAAATAAAAAGCTTAAAAATACATATAACTTTAAATATATATATAATTTTTAATTTTTATAGATAAATTACCTACAGGATGCATGAAAGAAATTGCTAACTTGTTTATACAATGAGTAATTTGAAGCATTAGCTTTCTTACAATACCATACTTGTGTATAACACTGCTTTCAAAAAACATGAGTTTCTTTCAAATAAATTTAGACAAAAGCTGACAAGCTTTGGAAAACTGGTAGGTATCTCAAAATGTCAAAGATAAATGTAAAAATAATGAATAGAACTCATGAGTGGGAAAGTTAATATACATATAATTAAAATATGCATATAAATATTTCATCTCTAAACTATGATCTATGGACTGAAACCTAAACAAATTGTTTCCCCCACAATTATGTACAGCATATTTTAGGCAACCCTCTTCAAAGATTCTGAGCCTCAGCCCTGCTGACATTTGAGGCAGGACAGCTGTTCATTTTGAAGGCTGTCAGAGGCATTGTAGCACTGCAGCAGCAGCCTTGGCCTCTTCTCTTAAGACACCAGGAGTACTCCTCTCCTCCCCCAGCTGTGACAAACAAAATTGCCTCCGGACATTGTCAAATGTCCAGCAGTGGGCATAACCACTCCAGCTGGAGTAAACTATATTGGATAGATGCTGTCAAATATCTCTAGTTGAGTCAAAGTCCACATTTTGTTGTCCCATTTTCTAATTATCTGAAACCTAATTAAAACATAGGTTCCTCTCTGGGGAAAACAGTTAGTTACTATTACCATTACCCGTTACTTCTCTAGTGAATTCTGTACACGTTATCTTTAGGCAGTTGTTACATACGGCTGTTACTGGGGAATGACATGGCAAAATATATTTATTAAAATAGAGGAATGGTTCACAGACCAAATTTATAAAAGATTTAGCAGTTGAAACCAATCATCAGAAAGGAAGTATAAACAAGTAAAACTATTATGTTGACACTTAGATATCATTCTGATTTCATCATTTTGGTCAGATTTTCCTTCCCTGTGACAGATGTTTTTCCCTGTCCTCATAAGGGCAAGTTAAATTATTAGTGCTAATGAAGAGAAGTATAAAAATAGTCAATAGCAGATAATCCAAAGTTTGACCTGGGAGTACATATAGGTTTTACCTTTTTTTGCATTATCTGGATGCTAAATCCAGATGCTTATAGTACTTCAATCTCTAGAAGAGAGGGAAGAGAAATGAGTATAAAACTTCTTTAAGATTTTGGACCAAGGCTAAATACTCATTAAGGACAACTCAATGTGGATATAATTTTTTCAAACATTTTATTTTCATGTGATGTACTGTTTTATCCAGACAGAAGAGACAAACACAAAACAGAATGCAACACTCAATTTGGGGGTTTGTAGTTTAAAAGGAATTTCTTTATTAAACCTGTTACAGTAAGATCCATTTAAATATAAATACCAAAAAATTCTAGGATTGTCACCAAAAATGTAATCAATGAATGATGGTATTAGAAGTTTTTTCCTTTACATTTGCTCCTCTGAATTTTTTTTTTTTTTTTTACAATGAATGTTTTTTTAAGTTGCAAGCAAATTCTTTTTGCATTTCCCTTCTCCACCAATTTTATCAAGTATATGGCCTATCAACTAGGATTCTTGGACAACTGTTGACAGCATCCTTATCTCCTGGGTTTTATTTCAAACTTTTTTGAACTTCCCCTACACTAGCTTTTGTTAACAGCATTTCCTAAGTTAAAAGGTGACTTTTGAGAAACTTGATTTCAGATGAAAATTATGCATAAAAAGCCAATTACCTTACAATTAGATTCTCAAGTTAGAAAGTAAATACTCTATGCAACATAAAAAAAACCATAGCTCTTACCCTTCTATTTTCTGGTTTGACGAGAACTGTCAAATTCCTTTCTAAAAGAGTACACATATACATTTTCAATTTGGCATTCCATATTCAGTATAAAAAAAAAAACTATTCAGATTTTATTTATTCTGGAATTTTGACAATTTTAGCAATAGCAAAGCTCAATTTCACCTTACTTTTACCTAGCAAAAAGCAAATTAACATTTTAAGATTCCAAATGTTTAATCTGGTAAAAATGAGAATATACTTCAATCAAGAACACACCATCTAAAAAAATAGTATTGCTATCTTGTCATATGAGTTTCTCATTACATGTCTGCAGTCCCTACATGTTTAGAATAAATGTAGCATTCACATAATACTATAGTCCATGAAAAGAGTATATTCTTTTATTGTTTTTGTTCATACACGTCATTTCAACCTTCAATAATAAAATTCAATAAATTTGATTCCTTAATCATAAAAACTTTACACATTATTTACATGTTGCAAAGTCTACACCATACAAAACATCACAAGGATTTGACTCTACGCACGGTACCATCACACAGGAAGAGGAGGGGGCTAATCCCGGAGCACACATTCAAAGATTAACCTGCAGATGTGCACACTGTATTTGGCACTGTTCATCAACATTGTAACACATTCCTCTTAAGACAGGCACTATTCAGCCTTAGTCACAATGTA
Source organism: Aepyceros melampus (assembly GCA_006408695.1). Classification (NCBI taxonomy): domain Eukaryota; kingdom Metazoa; phylum Chordata; class Mammalia; order Artiodactyla; family Bovidae; genus Aepyceros; species Aepyceros melampus. The sequence goes on from SJXQ01001080.1 coordinate 54,988, forward strand.
TCAGAATTTGCTATTCACATCAAAACCAGCTTTCAAACTTTCTAACAATAATCAGCATTAAGAAACAAAACACCATCAGAATTGGGAATGGAATTCAAACCTTCAAACTTTTGCTAGGCTCCAAGCTGCCATCCGTAAGGTAGGCTTAATTTGATAATTTTTCCATTGCGGAGAGTGTCAAGAAGAAACAATATATTCTTCAAAACACATAAACAACACTTTTAAAGTTTTCAGTTCTTCTTGGGAGTGCAAAGAGAACCCTGATAATGCATAACTAGTAGGTGATTTTGGCAGGAATTATAGAATGATTGATGTCATTCAAATTGTGGAGACTGTACTGGCAGTTAACCTCATGGAAAGAAACTGGAATGCCTAATCTGCAATCAGAATCCTTAGCAACTTGTTTTAAGGGTTACTTCCCATCTAGGACAATAAGAGACTCACGTCAGATTATAGATTTACTCTGACAGGTAACAACACTACACTGCTATGAAATATAAGGACAAAATAAAAATACAAAAAACTCTAACTGTTAAACCTGTAGGGCTTTGGCTATATCCCAGTGGGTAATTTGACTAACTTCATTTCAACAAGTATGAAATCCCTTCACTTCAATTGGGCCCATTAAATTTAATTCATTAAAAGCATATATATTCCAGAATGTTTAAAAAAGACACATATATAAAAGGCATAAATTCAGTCTTCAACTAAGGCCAAAAAGCCTCAATAGAACATGGATGACAGTACAGGGGGACAGAAATAAAAAAATTCTCTGGTAAAGTTTAGAGATATGATGTCGCATCACACAAAGATTTCAGCAATAAATAAGACTTGAAAAAAAAGTCTCACAATGTACAAAGAACTATAATGTGCAAAGTAATGTCACTGAACCAAAATTTAGTTTATAATCATTTTATTTCAAGTGTATTTTTAAAATCGTAAATGGAGTTTTGGAATCCAAAGTCAAAACATTTATTCTTCATAGACTGAGAATCTGACAAGCAATTCCAGACTTTGCTTTCCAAATCCAGTGTTCTCTGCTATTTTTCAGACTGAGACCTAGTATTTAAAATTAGTCCGTTCTAAACGTATCATTCTGGATAACTGTTCTGCACTTGCTGTTGATGAGATTCTTCTGAAAACAGTCCATCAAATACATAAAGAATGGTTTCTGTCCAAGTATCAGCAGTGAGGGGAGAACTACTTAACACCTATCAAAAAATCATCTATTCATTTAAAAAATAACAAAACCAGTGCTGTTCTCTGCCATGAAAGAGAACATGCAAAATTAAATTACTTTTGTAGACTGTGGTAATATTTTATTACCTACACAGGCCTCAATCTCACTTAAAGATCTTTCAATACAAAGTAACCATCAGGATTTACTCAGTAAAAATCCCGGGTACTAACATGGCCCTACATGTGCTATTCCAAAGAGGAACAGGTTACTTTTGAGGAAAAGAGCTGCCTTGGTAACTTCCCTCAAATGCTTAAATAAACATAGTTAATGGAAATATTTTTTAAACCAACTCTGGGTACTATCTCACAAACTGCCCACCAAATGGAAAAGGAAATCAAAACTTTCTCTACTTATTTGGGAAACTTTCCACCTTTACTTTTCAGATTATGACTTTTTACCTTTTTTTTGACTGTCTCATACAATATTTAAAAAATTTTAAATTGTTTTCCAATGTAAGAGTTCTTTTTCAAATGATCTTCACAATCCAAACACAGACAACAGAGTAACATTTTCAAGTCACATTGATAATAATAATGAAGAGATGAAAATGGACGGATGTCTGAAAACAGGTATTCCCTCTGCTCCAAAGGTGAGCAAACTTTTAACAGTGAACAACATGGAACTACTTCCCTCAAACTCAGAATGCTTCCATTTCATATGTCAATATATTATTCTTAAAACTTAAAGTTTGGTCACTTGGAAAAACTGAACAAAAATTACTCCCCCACCCCCCTAAACAACAAAATAGCTTTAATTGCCCCTTTCTCTCCCCAGAAAAACAGGGAAGTAAGTTAGGGCTGATGCCTTTAAATCTGAAATTTCAGCTCCTAAAACATTGTTGCAATCTGCTCAAAGGTACAAGCTCACCATGTTTCCTTCTCCACTACTTCCTCATTTATAAGTTTATTTCCACACACACATGCACACACACACGCGCGCGCACACACACTCGCTCACACATACTCTTACTCTCAAGTAAGACACTTTTTTGTGTTTGTTGATAAATTATGAGGATTATGAACTAGGTGTGTACAGGGTTTCATAGGTGCTTTGTAAACATCAGAGTCACTTGAGTCCTTTTCTCCAAAAGCCTGAAATCAAATCACGGGACCAGCAAATCACTATTTCCCCAGACGCTGTTCACAGGCTGCATACTGACAAAGGGCAGAGAAAAAGTCCTCATAACTGATGTTTAGGTGGGAAGGCAAAGAGCTGGAAAAAAAATCAAAGGAGAAAAAAGCAATTAGATGATACACTATAATTTGGAGAAGGGGAACCAGGGTAATGACCAAAAAGATTAAGAACAGAAGAAAGTAAATTATAAGCATAGAGTACATCAAACTTTCTACTAAATGATTATTAAACTCACTGTGAAAGAGTTCAAATAAAAACTAACCCCTGTATACATTTTTTTTTTTGACATTTTAAAGGGACTTGTGAAAAATAATTTCAATCCTAATGGAGTATAGCTGGCTTACAATGTTGTGTTAGTTTCAGATATACAGCCAAGTGATTCAGTTACACACATTCCTTTTTAGATTCTTTTCTCATATACATTACTACAGAATATTGGGTAGAGTTTCTTGGGCTATATAGTAGGTCCTTGTTGGTTTACATTCTACACTTCTAGTACTGATAAGTCCCGAAGATCAACCCTTACTGCGACTTTTCATCCAAGCACCAATCTTACAGCTTCATCTGCCCTCTTAAATAGACCATGGCCTCAAAATCTTATTCTTGAATTCAACCTGTTTCCTTCAAAATCAATGGTTCCTTGACTTTCCCATTTGTCTCAATGACACTGTAATTTATCCAGTCACTAAGGCTTAAAAACTTAGGAGTCATTTCATTTCTACTCTAGTTTTTACTGCAATTAGTAAAGTGCTAGGCCTGCAAGTAAACTTGGTAATTAGTTCTCATGAATAAAAATTCATAGTATGTTTCTCCCAGGACCCAGAATTAAAATATGTTTTTAGGCGCCTAAGTTTCTCTCTTTTTTTTTTTAAATTTCCGCATGTGCTTTACCTCATGCAGCAAATTCTATCAACAGTATTCCACAGTGTGTATTCTTTTATTTATGTCTGGGCTTTTTTTCAATCAATATTATGTTTATGAGATTCACCTGTGATGCATATTTTTAAAATTTGTTCATTTTCATTTTTATCCAGTTTTCCCTTCTATAAATATTCCACAAAAGTGGCATGGGATAGCAGCCAGAGCACGATCTGCCCCAGATGGAGGTGAGAAGGAGGTGACGCATCTCATCGTCTCTCCTCCTTTTCTACCCAAAGGCATCCACTTTTATGAAGTAAGTATAGCTTTTAAATGTATCAAACAGTGCATATTATTTTGCAAACTTGTTTCTTTCACTCCGTCATATTTTTGAAGGTTTATTCAGTAGATATATGCAGCTTCTACATCCAGTTTGTTCAGTTTAACTGTTACATATATCTCACTGTATGTGTGTGCCATAGTTTAACTATTCTACTGATGGACATTTGGTTCTTTTTTAATATTTATTTTTATTTATTTTGGCTGTGCTGGGGTCTTCACTGTGGCATGTGAGATCTTCGCTGTGGCACCTGGGAATCTACTTTCCTGACCAGGAAGTGAACCTGGGCCCCCTGCACTGAGCTTGGAGGCTTAGCCACGGACCACCAGGCAAGTCCCATTGGGTTATTTCTTAATTTTCTTGTATTCCTCACCGAGCTGCCCTTCTCTTTTATTTTAAATCAAGGGTCTGCGACTACCACCTATTTTTGTAAACAAGGCTTTATGAGATCATGGTCACACACACTTGCTGACATAATTGTCCACACTTGTTTAGCTATACTGGCATGTGTTTAGTTGCAACAGAGAACAGCAGTTCTGAAAGAGACATAGCTTCCAAGATCTAAAATATTTAGCCTCTGGACCTTTATTCAAAAAGTTTGCCAAATTCTGTTCTAAATAAGCAGTTTCATTCTCATCCATGTACTCTCTCATAAATTACAGGTATGGACTCTTCAGTTGTCATTTTAGGTCATTCTCATCCAGATCCAATCTACTCTAAAACATAGTTGTGAAACAAATCTTCCAAAATCACCATTCCCACTGATTTCCTACTGCCTTTCTAATAACTACACACATTCCTTATGCTTATATTTAAAGCATTCTCAGTGTCAACAGTCCCAAACTATCAGATTTCACCATATACTACTAGAATCTAACACTAAATCTCTGCAGCGGTATGCCCAGTTACCTGTTTCCTTCTAACGTGATGCTCATGTGTTGGCCCCTAGTTTTTCTTTGTTCCCTGCAGCTCACTCCCTACACTTTCTACCTTTTCTCTTATTACAAAAATTCTACCCCCTTTACACACTTTGCATCAAGTTACATCTTTTCTGTAGAACCAACAACTCTGGCCCACAGAGATCACTCCTGATCTCCTATGATGATTAGTTTTAATACCAAATATCTGCACAACCACAAAAACTCTTGTGTCTGAGTCATTTATATAGATTTTTATTTTACCACTGATACCGTCAAACACCTGAGCGAAAGGATCCAGTATTACAATAATTCTTTGGGAATTCCCACCACATCCAGTATGGTGCTGGGTTCAAGAAACACTTGCTGGACTGAACGAAAGTCAGCACACTTTTAACTACTTACATAATCTCAGTCAACCTGAGTGCCAGGGAAGAAAGCCTAGTGTGCTGTCCACAGGACCAAACTTCAATACTAAATCAGGGTCAGGGAAACCATTTGAACCTTGGAAAGAGAAAAAACACACATATGAAATTAATATACACTGCTTACCAAAAAATGACCTATGGCAAAATATGTTCATCAAATTGATTTCTTATGTTCTCATGTATCTGTTCTCTTCAGAAACATTATTTATATGTTCCATGATCCAATTTCTTGGAACAACATATACTTTTATATCTGTTATTTCCAAATATGGAAATTTTCTCTAAAGGCTGTTTAACTGGACTGATTACCTGACAAGGAGGGGTATCCCAACTCCCACCCATTCTACAGGTAGTCCCCAAATCCCAAATATCTTTCAAGACTCAACTTATGTGTTCTCTTGGCATCCTGAGACCCACACTGCTTTAAGGACTCAAATACTTATTCTGGCCACAGAACCAAGTAACTTCAGGGATGAAAAGCAACTTTAAAAGTTGTCTATTCTCCTTCCCTCCACATATGCCGATTTTACAGGGCAAGACCAGCTCCTAGCTACACAGTACAAATGGTCTCAGTATTCCCTAGAGCCCAAGCTTCCCAGGAGGGGAAGAGGAGACTGTACACCTGCCTCAGCCAAGATCTGGCCATTCTTTGCTCTGCAAGCTGCTTTCCATATGAGATCTGGCTTGAGAGGAAAAGGGGATAAAAAATATTTCAACTACTAAAAAATAAAGTAAAGTAAATCTTAATATAGCAGAAAAGATGCTATAATCCAAGGGACCCAGGTTCTAAGAGTCTCTAATAACCTCAGTTCAGCCACTAACTTTCTGGTCACAAGGTAAATGGAGAATTTATCTGAATGAATGAAAAATACATTTGAAATTGTATGGCTATAAAAGCTAACAATGGACATGAATTTATTAAAATTATTGCCTTTCTTCAAAAGGATTAAGGATAAGGCTAGTAAGCAGAAGGACCATAAAGTTAAGGCAAAAAGTTGCTAAGGAACTCTGGAAAGAAAAACAAACTAAAGGTTTTTATAAGCAATTGAAAAATAGATAAACTATAATGTTACATGTAGTATAATATGACAAACTCAGTGGTATAGTTGGTATAATAGAATAGAAGGAATACTAACAAAGGAGTCACAGATGATAGTAGTAGTATATTCCTGGGACTGTTTCCTAAATAGCTGTTAAGTTCAAACTTAATATTCAAACTTAACAGACAGTTCAAACTAAGAAGAAAGAGGAATGTTGTATGTCATTTTATCTCAATGAAACTGAAAGATAAAATAAAATAAGGCAAAGTAAATTTTAAAAGAAGGAGGCAGAAGTAGAAGTTCTATTTTTAAGGACTGCCCCTCAAATCCTTTTAGATCCTCTCCTTTACCAACAATTCTGAAAGCAAAGGAGGTGACTACAAATTTTATTATCTCAAAACTATGTGGGTCTCTAAACTTTAGAAACATAATAAGTACAACAACAAAAACAACAAAACCAGGCTTTATGGTAAGAATGAGACATAGATATCCTCCTTCATACAGCATCCTTGTGAGACAAAACTGAAAACACACACATACGACTTACTAAGTAAACTTTCTAACGTATCTACATCCAAATCTGTGGATTTCTTTTGCTGCTGGGCTACTAACTGGCAGAAGTCTTGAGCAGCTCTTACAATATCTGCTTTTCCATCTTCTGGGGACAGCACCTTCACTGTCGACTGGCAATTTAAAACTGGAAGAAAAAATAAGATATTTTAAAAAAATACCCTCTTCCAAATATATTTCAAAATCAGTTTCAAGAAAAAGTACACTTCTTACAGTTAATAAGAATCTTTTACGCCCTTCAATTTTAACATCAAAGCATACCTAGCTACTTTGCTCTGAAAGAACCTGTACATAACATTTGTGTATTTATTTACATACAGTCTTATCAAAGTGCTCAGAATGACCTTGTATCTATGAGTAAATCCTCTAGAAAACAGAAATTTTAGTTATAGTTCAGTTCAGTCCAGTCGTGTCCGACTCCTTGCAACCCATGAACCACAGCATGCCAGGCCTCCCTGTCCATCACCAACTCCTGGAGTCTACACAAACTCATGTCCATTACATCAAGTGATGCCATCCAACCATCTCATCCTCCGTTGTCCCCTTCTTCTCCTCCTCCTCTCAATCTTTCCCAGCATCAGGGTCTTTTGAAATGAGTCAGCTCTTCGCATCAGGTGGCCAAAGTATTGGGAGTTTCAGCTTCAATATCAATCCTTCCAATGAACACCCAGGACTGCTCTCCTTTAGGACGGACTGGTTGGATCTCTCTGCAGTCCAAGGGACTCTCAAGAGTCTTCTCCAACACCACAGTTCAAAAGCATCAATTCTTTGGTGCTCAGCTTTCTTCACAGTCCAACTCTCACATCCATAACATGACCACTGGAAAAACCACAGCCTTGACTAGATGGACCTTTGTTGGCAAAGTAATATCTCTGTTTTTTAGTTATAGAGTAACTTACAATTTCCGCTCACCCAAAATGCCACCTACAATTACAGTATAGTTAGCAATAACACAGGTAGAAGACAAAAATGAAGGCTGTAGGAAGAAAACAAATTCCTTCAACAGAAATGAACTGTATAGCACACGGATCTACCTTCAGTTCAGTTCAGTCGCTCAGTCGTGTCCGACTCTTTGCGACCCCATGAATCGCAGTACGCCAGGCCTGCCTGTCCATCACCATCTCCCGGAGTTCACTCAGACTCATGTCCATTGAGTCTGTGATGCCATCCAACCATTTCATCCTCAGTCATCCCCTTCTCCTCTTGCCCCCAATCCCTCCCAGCATCAGGGTCTTTTCCAATGAGTCAACTCTTCGCATAAGGTGCCCAAAGTACTGGAGCTTCAGCTTTACCATCATTCCTTCCAAAGAAATCCCAGGGTTGATCTCCTTCAGAATGGACTGGTTGGATCTCCTTACAGTCCAAGGGACTCTCAAGAGTCTTCTCCAACACCACAGTTCAAAAGCATCAATTCTTCGGCGCTCAGCCTTCTTCACAGTCCAACTCTCACATCATACATGACCACTGGAAAAACCATAGCCTTGACTAGACAGACCTTAGTCGGCAAAGTAATGTCTCTGCTTTTGAATATGCTATCTAGGTTGGTCATAACTTTTCTTCCAAGGGGTAAGCGCCTTTTAATTTCATGGCTGCAGTCACCATCTGCAGTGATATGGAGCCAAAAAAAATAAAGTCTGACACTGTTTCCACTGTTTCCCCATCTATTTCCCATGAAGTGATGGGACCAGATGCCATGATCTTCGTTTTCTGAATGTTGAGCTTTAAGCCAACTTTTTCACTTTCCTCTTCCACTTTCATCAAGAGGCTTTTTAGCTCCTCTTCACTTTCTGCCCTAAGGGTGATGTCATCTGCATATCTGAGGTTATTGATATTTCTCACCTTACCAAATTCTTATTCTATGGAGCTGTTTTACATTTGATAGGATTCTAGATAACTAATAGCTCTGCCTAATTCTTGTTTATAGACATACAATTTTTTGTCTGGTAGAGATTCAATTATACTCATTCTAATGCTGTAGAAAAACAAGTTTTGTCTCTAGTCAAGTTATTTATTTTAATATATTTTATCTATAAGTGTGTCCACTCTTTGGATTCTCTTTGAACAGGCTATAAAATCTACTGATTCCTGTGAGTTAAATAAAATCTTTAACATGTGTTTATTTTTTAATATGTATGAGTCATGATTTTCTTTTTCTGAAAATTATCTTTTAACCTGATGAAGAAAGAAAAGTCTAACTCATGATTAAAGATAGTGATAATAAACACTAGGGCAAAATGAATAAATAAAGGAGTAGTAGAATCTGCCTTGAAACACAAAAAACATTATCTGCATATGTTAGGTATTTAATTTTATACTCATGCTTACCTTGATCATCTTTGTCATTACTATTTGCAAACTCTGGTGAGTATTTGGAACAATCTAAGCCCAGAAGTTCCTGCTGTTGTTTTAAAATTTCATCCATCAATCTGGAATTATTTCTTTTGAAAATACCTTAAAAAAAAAAAAAAAAAAGGAGTACATGTCAACTAGGTTAATTTATCCTCATCAATAATTAATGGATGCTTGTTATGAAAACAATACTGGATCCAGAACTGAAAAAATTCCAAATGAAGCAATGATGACTAATCCTAAACTAGAATCTAAAAGGAAAACATGACAACAAAGCTGTTATTTTAAGAGTCTGGCCTCAGACTAAAGTCAAAAAAAGGACAGGAGTGACAACTCCGTGTCAATATGAATATGAGAGAATTTCAGACCTATAAAGAACTTTTCAGAGACCATTCACTTGACATCTTCATTTACAGGTTAAGAAACTAAGACCCAAGTCTCAGAAAGACCCTTAAGGGATTTGTTAGAGCGTTTAGAAGCTGCAGCAGCGGTCCAAAGTTTCTATCTTCCTCTCCCCCAGACTACTTTCCTTACAGATTCACTCTGTGCATGCAATACCATTACCTCAATGTGATTAGTTTTTTTTTAACAGTAAGAATAATATGAATTATGTAAAAAGGAGAAAAACAGAAGGGGCTGAGAGCCTGGAGGGCTACAGTCCATGGGGTTGCACAAGAGTCAGATGCAACTTAGCGACTCAACAACAACAAAGAGAACAGACAAAAGTACAGAAATCAAAATTTAGTAAATTCAAGTAAAGCAGGAAAATATACTACATAAAACTCTTTCTGATCCTCCAACTATGCACATAAAAGTAAAAACTACAGTTACTATCATATCACTGAGAAAGATGAAGGAACTGTTAAGAAACTTAACTAATATAGAGAGCTCTAATAAAAACAATTTGGCTATTTTCAGAGGCCAGCTTTCTAGTGGCCATTGCCTCTTAGACCTTTATCAAGGGCTCCTTCTCTGTACTCTCAGTCAGCTCTGTCTTTAACAAAACAGCTCAAAGATCAACTGGGAGACAGGACATAATAAATAAATATATATACAGTAACACAGAATCTGCTGAATATGCTGTACAATGCCAACTTGGTTGAGGACGTGTCTATCAGTAGTTCAAAGATAAAAGCAGTCTCTTTGGTGAGAAAAGGTTTTGTAAAACAAGCAAGACTTAAGTTGAGCTGACCTCAGAAAGTTAAGAGAAAAGAAAATGGAGAAGATAGATCGTGAAGAAAAAAGCACTGAATGCTCAAAAGACAGAAAAACACTACTTTTGATTTGAGAAAAGGAGCAAGGGAATGGGCCTAATTTTTACTTCATTTTGCCTACCCAATGGGTAACCAACCTTTTCCAGGCAATGTATTAACGTGTAGAAATATTCATCTTTAGGAAAACCAACCTGGCAACAGTATAGAGGACTGGCAGCAGACTACTGCAGTAGTCCACACGTAATTTGATAAAGCAATGAAAAAGAATTCATTGTAAAAGAGCGGAGAGAATAAAGAACAGACGTAAACACAGAAAACTCCATGGCTTTAATCCTGGGAAACAGAAATTGATAATATTTTTTAAGAGTAGGGAAATTCTACAAAGAACTGGTTTGAAGGAAAAGACTAGTTTTAGACAGCTGATGGTAGACGATTTAGGTGAGGTTACTGTGAAAGCGATTAAAGACACAGGGAAACAGTGTTCATGACAGGGGTAGGTCATATAAGCCCCATGGGTAGGGCTCTTACTGTTGCGCCCACAAGAGGCTAGCACAGGGCCAAGCACAGAAGAGTGAAAGCCGCTCAGTCACGTCCGACTCTTTGCGACTCCATGGACATCCATGGAATTCTCCAGGCCAGAATACTGGAGTGGGTAGCCTTTCCCTTCTCCAGGGATCTTCCCAACCCAGGGATCCAACCCAGGTCTCCCACACTGCAGCCAGACTTTTTATTTTTTTTACCAGCTGAGCCACAAGGGAAACCCAAGCACAGAACAGACACTGAACAAATAAAGGTCTGCGGAAAGACCATGACAGGTCAGAGACCTTCTTTCTTCTCAAAATCCTATCCTCATCCTAGATTGCTTGAATTATCTTCTGGATCAATTCCCAATTTAATCCTTGAATGGCCTCTTCTCACTCTGCACTGAATCTTTTTCCTCTTTCCATCTCTAAATGAGACTACGCCTCAGTGTTTCTGCTTCAGCCCTCTTTCTGTCCACATGCTCCTCCTTCTCTGGTTCTTTACGGGACTTTAAAACCCCAGCATCAGGACCAGGGTAAGATGAAAGAGGCAAAACTGGGGGCAGGAGGCTGTGCGTTGCAAAATTCCTAGTAACTAAAATTAATAATAACAATGTAATACCTTTAAAAATTTAAAAATAGTACAAAACATGTATGATGAACAAAATATTAAAATTTTAAGTAAAAAAAAAGGATCAGCATTTGGTTCCCAACATTTTGAGTTTATTCAAACATCTAATCCCACCTTGAAGTTCTGTAAGCATCTGAAAATGAACAAATCTAAAACTCGGTAGCTTATCTTTCAAAAAAGCTCTCAAACACTTATACTGCGTCAAGGTAAAAGAAAGAAATAGTACTAAAGTGTAAAACTATGTACTCAGGGACAAAGCCTAAAGGAGAACAGTAAATATGAAAGGTTGATGGGACAGCAGGTGATTTAAAATTACAACTGCTGTAAACTGCTGCTCATATAATTTTAAAAAATCACCACCAACACCAACCAAAATTTAAAAAAGCCCTTCTTGTTGTTTTCCTTCTAATAACATCATCAATAGCTACCCAGACATGGTCTCTGCTCTCTGGCATTACCACCACCAGCCCTATCAGAATGCTAACCCTTGACTCTTCTACAGCAACGCTCCCCTGAACCTATTTCCCTTTGTCCACTGTCCCCACTGTTTCAAACAACAGTCTTCTTTATAATATTACAACCACCCTCTGATGGGTCTTCTGCCCCTTCTAGCGAGTATCATTACAGACAGATCTTCCTTGGGTACATCTGTAAGCCTGGCACATTCCAACTTTAACCTCTTAAATGGCTCCCAAAATGCTTACAAAAATCTATAGTATTAGGAACAAACTATGCAGATCCATATTAACATTCCATGTTATGCTTCCACACTTGGTAGGTAGAAATAATTTATGTTTATAACATAATTGAGTCTTCCAATTTCTCATGCTTCTCTACCCAGCAAATCTGATTGCTTTATATTGCCCCCAAACACCTGAAGTGACTCTAACCTACAATCTCTGTTACCTCCCCAGCCCCACATTTGTAAAATTCTCCTAATTCTTCAGGCCAGCTGAAATGTCATTTACCCCCAAGAAGCTGCTCTGAATCTCTAGCTAGAGATGCCCAATTCCTCCTCTGACTTACCTCACTCTTGCAAATACAAACATCTGCTCAAACTTCTTAACAAACCAGTATTCTACTTTTATTAGTTATAGCTTAACTCTCCCCCACCCCCCACTGAACTGTAGTCTTACTTGTGAACTTGGGTCTTATTATCTCTTTTCCCCTAAGGTGCCTTCCACGTAGCAGGAGTTCAATGTTTATTTAATAAACTAAATTATCAGTGCACAAAGTGCCACCTAATAACAATGAGACCTAAATGGACATGACACTGAATGGAATTTTTAAGAAGTTTCCAGGAACCTCTCACAATAAAAGGAGACACTTCCTTATTGCACACAGGCAGAAATGCTGTTAAAAAGGAAAATTATTACAGAGAGATGCAAATACTTTTTATAAAAAAGACCTCCAGAAAGTTATTTTAAACTGAACCTTTATCTTGGCTGATTTGGATGGAAGGATGAAATTAAAAAGTAGTTTCTGAAAAGTACTAAATGCAAAGACAGATTACCAGCAAAGTAATTCCTGATACCCTGCAGCTCGACCACCATCCAGAAATCTGATTACACTCTATGGTTCTTATCTTACTGATACTTCCCGTAAGCAATATTCTCGGGCTACAGTTTTCTTCAGGATTCAAAGTCTATACATACACACTTCACATAACAAGATCTGCGACAAGATATGGAATGCCTCTGACTGAGACAGGCAATTCCTCTGGCAATATTGTAATATATGTGGAGAGCCTTTTTCTCATATCATAATTCATCTTGTTTGCCTTCACAGAATCTAAACTAAAGCCAAAATGATGTAATAAAAATAAAGAAACCATAATAAAAGTCCTTTATGCAAAAGGGAGTAGCACACATTTAGAAATAACTGATCTAAGGCAAAAACACTAGCAAATACTCAAATTCATGAAAAACCTGTGTTTTACAGAATTATATAAAAATGAACTGCAAGAATTATTTTATCCCATCCTTTTACAAAAGGGGAAACAGACCCAGCAAGGCCAAGCAATTGCCCTTGGTCAAGAGTCTAAGCCTTTGGATTAAAATCCAGGTCTCCTGACTTCCAATTATTCAGTTCACTAATTATGTAATGCTGATAAACAGTGCTAAATTCATCTTACTATTAAATTCTGAATTTCCCTCCCCCAAAAGTTAAGCGAAAGTTGGCCATTTTACAAATGAACAGAATCTTTAAAAACAAAACAAAACCAAGACTAGAGCTCTTTTAAGGTTTTTAAGAAGTTACAGGGCTTCCCTGGTGGCTCAGAGGTTAAAGCGTCTGCCTCCAAGGCGGGAGACCTGGGTTCGATCCCTGGGTCAGGAAGATCCCCTGGAGAAGGAAATGGCAACCCACTCCAGTATTCTTGCCTGGAGAATCCCATGGACTGAGAAGCCTGGTGGGCTGCAGTCCACGGGGTCACAAAGAGTCGGACACGACTCAGTGACTTTACTTACTTACTTACTTAAGAAGTTACAGGGTAACAGATACTTGAATTCTTTACAGATGACTTAGGAATCTAAAGTTAGGGTTTTGCCATAATGATTTAAAGACTTTTACATTATGCTTGTTGCTCTACAACTGTATCTCATGCACAATTTCCCTCATGTAAACTATCTGGAAATACATATAGAAAAGATATATGAAAGAGCCAAAATTTTTAAAAACACACATGAGCACACACCGGAAAGTCAACAATTTCGATGAAAGAATAAAATATTATGCTAGGAAAGCAGACCTCAGAAAGACAACAATGTTTTTGGTATTTTTGATAAACACTAAGCGAAATGTAGATCTCTTTTTATATCTTAAGAAAGAGCCTTTTTAAATTCTAGTATTAAAAATTGTATAAGATGTTAAAGTGTAGACAACAAGGAAATGTCCCATAACCATCCATCCTAACAAACTGAATGTCCCTTAACCTCATCATCATAAAACGACTATTTCTGGTTTTTAGTATTTCCTAGGCATACCTGTAGCAACCCACTCCAGTGTTCTTGCCTGGAGAATCCCAGGGACGGGGGAGCCTGGTGGGCTGCCGTCTATGGGGTTGCACAGAGTCAGACACGACTGAAGCGACGCAGCAGCAGTAGCAGCAGCAGCAACAGGCATACCTGAGCAAGCAATTCTGTATCCTGCTTCTCTCACATATATAACATGTATCGTTCTTTGGTGCCAATCTCATGATTATTTTAACAATTGCATTATTTAACAAAAAAGGCCTCTGAATTCAGTAAACATTTCAAGTACAATAGGAAGCCACTGGCAAGTTTTATTTAGAGTTTGAATAATATTACCAAAAAAGTTCATTTTGTTGATGGGTAAAGAATGGATTATACAGGGGCCAGAACAGAACTGAAGATAAATCAAGAGGCCACTGCAGCAATAATCCAGGTGAAAAATAATGAAAACCCAAACTTGGGTGGCTGCAATGAAGAACCACAACCAAGTGGCAAATTTGGAATATCTTCTAGAAGATCAAGAAGGCCTGATGACAGATGAGAGGTAGAACATATAAATTTTTAGCTTAAGCAGTTGGTTGGAAGGTAGTGGTTTCCCATTTTCTGAGATGAGAAATAAACCAAGCAAGGCAGGGTCTGGTGGTGGGGGGCGGATTCAAGAGTACTGTTTTGGACATGTTAGGCAAGGAGTTAGATACAGGAGCCTGGAATTATAGAAAACATAAGGACTGGAGAGTCAAACCTGAGTGTGAGCATACAGATGATACTTACAGCAAAAGGATCGGGAAAACTATCTGGGTCAAGAGTCAGCAAACTACTGCCACTGGAACACAGTCACAACATTCATTTACGGCCACTTTCTGATAGTGGCAGAGCTGAGTGTTTGTGACAGGGACCATATGGCTCACTAAGTCTAAAAATTTACTACCTGGCCCTTTAAGAAAGTTTTCTGACCCCTGATCTAGGAGATAGGGTGAACATCAGAAAGACAAGTGCATACATATAGCACAAACTTCTAGGACATCCCAACTTTAGAAGTAGAGCAAACAAGCCAGAAGGAACAGGCAGTGAGACAGGAAGACATCCAAACACACATGATGTCATGGAAGCTAAGAGGGAAAATATTTCAAAGAGAGTGGAATTAAGTATGTCCTACACAGGTTATGAGAAGCTATAACCAACCTAGACAGACATATTAAAAAGCATTACTTTGCAGACAGAGGCCCGATTAGTCAAAACTATGATTTTTCCATTAGTCATGTATGGACGTGCAAGCTGGACCATGAAGAAAGCTGAGCACCAAAGAATTGATGATTTCAAACTGTGGTGCTGGAGAAGGCTCTTGAGAGTCCCTTGGACTGCAAGGAGATCCAACCAGTTATCGTAAATCCTTAGCACGTTAACCAGTCAAGAAACTGAGATTCAGAAAACCAGGAAGCCACATATGGTAAGAAAAGAAAGAAAAGAAAGTGAAGTCACTCAGTCATGTCCAAATCTTTGTGACCCCATGGACTGTAGCCTATCACACTCCTCCATCCAAGGGATTTTCCAGGCAAGAGTACTGGAGTGGGTTGCCATTTCCTTCTCCAGGGGATCTTCCCAACCCAGGGATCGAACCAGGTCTCCCTCATTGTAAGCAGACGCTTTACCATCTGAGCCACCAGGGAAGTCCTTAGACTACATATAGTAAGGGACAGATCTTAAATATTGCTTCTTCTAAAATTTATATGAACTGAATAATCAATTCTAGAAAATGAAACTTTCAAAATACACATGTATTTCTTTCTTAAATCTGAAATCTAAACTTTTGCTGTGACTATTGCTTCTCTTCAATAGAAACACATTTTTAAAGCAAGTGTTTATAAGGACATGATAAAGAAAGGAAAGAAAAACAAGATAAACATTCAACCAATCTCGTTACAATCTCTCATCTCACCAGTTAGGAACTAAAGTAATACTTTTTTTTTTAATAAATAAATACCCATCCTTTGAAATAGTCTACCTTTCTTTTTAAACGAGACACCTAAGTATGTTATCTGGTGGTTATCCTCATTTAATTCTCTAACAATCCAATTATAACACTATTAGAGGCAATCTTCAGAGAAGAAAACATACAGGACAATTTTTTTTTTAACGTACCAATAAAATTTTACATGACTGAAGTACTCAGAACAAAATAAATCTCATAAGCCATTAAATAATTTTGTTTCAAGAGAAAGCCCCACGATACCTCACGCTGCTGCTGCTGCTAAGTCGCTTCAGTCGTGTCCAACTCTGTGCGACCCCATAGACGGCAGCCCACCAGGCTCCCCCGTCCCTGGGATTCTCCAGGCAAGAGCACTGGAGTGGGTATGATACCTCATAGAACAACAATTATCCTGGAATGAGGAAGCTGTAGCAAGGGGAGAGATACATGGGACAGTGACACAGTACAGAGCGAGGGCTGGGTTTAGCTCCAGTTCTTCAGCAAGAGAGATAAAATAAACAAGCCGTGTGGGTTTTCTAAGCCTCTGGCTGTACATCTTAAAAATGAGATTATCTTCACAGACTCTGCTCATCTGACAAGGAAATAGTTCAACACAGAGCAGGAGCTCCATTAAATTAAGTTGAGTTGATTAAAAAAAGTCAAGTGTGTCCTACAACTCACAGCATGAACGTTCATATTAGTGGATGAAGAAGACTCTATTTACCTTTAAATACCTTTTGCAAATTATCTTTATTACCTCTAGATAAGTAACACTTTACCAAGGCTTTAAGATGACCCAACATAATCAGGAATAGTACTAACGTGCCTGGATTATGGTTATATTCTCTTATTAGTGGAAGTTAATACAGCATAATAGTTAACCACAAAAGCTTTGGAATAAGTTCAGTTCAGTTCAGCCGCACAGTCGTGTCCGACTCTTTGCGACCCCATGAATCGCAGTACGCCAGGCCTCCCTGTCCATCACCAACTCCCGGAGTTCACTCAGACTCACGTCCATTGAGTCCGTGATGCCATCCAGCCATCTCATCCTCGGTCGTCCCTTTCTCCTCCTGCCCCCAATCCCTCCCAGCATCAGGGTCTTTTCCAATGAGTCAACTCTTCGCATAAG
>SJXQ01001080.1:73154-93439 GCA_006408695.1 Aepyceros melampus
AGTCTGAATTTGGCAATCAGGAGTTCATGATCTGAGCCACAGTCAGCTCCCGGTCTTGTCTTTGTTGACTGTATAGAGCTTCTCCATCTTTGGCTGAAAAGAATATAATCAATCTGATTTTGGTGTTGACCATCTGGTGATGTCCATGTGTAGAGTCTTCTCTTGTGTTGTTGGAAGAGGGTGTTCGCTATGACCAGTGCATTTTCTTGGCAAAACTCTATTAGTCTTTGGCCTGCTTCATTCTGCATTCCAAGGCCAAATTTGCCTGTTACTCCAGGTGTTTCTTGACTTCCTACTTTTGCATTCCAGTCCCCTATAATGAAAAGGACATCTTTTTTGGGTATTAGTTCTAAAAGGTCTTGTAGGTCTTCATAAAACCGTTCAACTTCGGCTTCTTCAGCCTTACTGGTTGGGGCATAGATTTGGATAATTGTGATATTGAATGGTTTGCCTTGGAGACGAACAGAGATCATTCTGTCATTTTTGAGATTGCATCCAAGTACTGCATTTCGGACCTGGTTCAAATTCTAGATCTCTTACTATATGTGGGTTCCTGGTTTTCTGAATCTCAGTTTCTTGACTGGTTAATGTGCTAAGGATTTAATGCACTTCTTTGCATAGCATCTGGTGCATAGTAAGAGTGCAACAAAGAATACTTATTACTATTAAGGAAAGGTTTGTTTTCATACATAAATCCAATACTATGGTTAAATAGAAAGCTACTCAGAAAACAAGGTCATTTCAAAAACAGGATAGAGCTTTTCAAAGACAAAGCAAAACTGGGATAGTCAAGAGAAGCTACCTAGCTGCTAATAGTGAGAATGATTTACAAGGATCTACTGATAGCTTTTGACAGGTTGCTAGTCCTTTGTAGAAAAAGGGGAGAGGACATCACAGGATGTTAAGATAAATGTGAAATTCTGTATTATATTTGCAATGTACTATACGAAGGTGAAGATTAGAAATAGAATCCCTTTGAGAGAAGACAAGTACCCTAGTTTGTACTGTCTGTGTATCAAAATTTAATCACATTTATATTCAGACTTTCAACACTTCTGGCAACTCCATATTTCAGCATAAGGGGCACAATACTTGATAAATTTATATTTCCCAACAGCATCTGTGTCAGTGTGCCAAATAAGTAAACTAGGGCAAACTATATTCATTTCTCTCCCACGATTTTAAGGCTTCTGGGTATTGGTGCTGGAAAACAAATTACAATTCATCATCCTTACCTATAAAAAAATGCAGCCTCTTCTTTCAATTCAAGGAATACATACTGACCTACTCATTACATGCAAACATCAACCTGAGGACAGATACCATCTGCGGAGCTTACAAGCTAGTACCAAAGTTTGAGCACGTGTACATACAACTACTACTTCCCAAAATGGAGAACCTGGAGATGTACAGCATTTAAGGAGATTCAAGGATACAGCAAGATTAGGAATGGAATAGTGAGAGAGAGTACCTAAGCAGTGATAGGATGGTCTTAAAAGAGCAACGATAGCTTTCTGACAGGTAGACAGCCATTTGCCACAAAAGGAAAAGAGGACACTCCAGAAGGAGGGGACATCAAGTACCTAATCATGGATAAAGTAAAAGGCATATAAAAGAATGAGAAATAGGCTGGGAAGGCTGGGAGTATACAGGGCAGATCGTTTTTAATGCTAGTGTGAAAAATCTGAACCACAAAACCATTTCATAAGATATCTAGTACGGCTTTACAATCATGGAAATAACACTGAAGAGAGTAATACAAAAGATTTGTTTTGTTGCTAAATTCTCACATAGAAGCAAATGCCTTATTCCACATCACTCCAATTTATAGCAATAGTAAGTAATAATTAACTGCAGCACTATTTACAATTGCCAAGACAAGGAAGCAATCTAAATGTCTGCCAACAGAGGAATGGTTACAAAGAAGATGTGGTATGTATTATATACAATGGAATACTACTCAGCCATAAAAAGGAATGAAATAGTGCTATTTACAGAAACATGGATGGACCTAGAGAGTGTCATACTGAGTCAAGTAGGTCAGTCAGAGAAAGACAAATATGACATCACTTATATGTGGAATCTAAAACAAAAAAAAAAAGGTATAAACGAACTTATTTACACAACTGAAAGAGAGCCACAGCTGAAGAAAACCAACTTATGGGGAAGGGTGGTGGGAATGGATAAACTGGGAAACTGGGATTGACATATACACTCTGCTATACATCAAACAGGTAACTAATAAGGACACACTGTGTAGCACCAGGAACTCTACTCAATACTCTGTAAAGACCTACATGGGAAAGGAATCTAAAACAGAGGATATACATACATGCGTAACTGATTCACTTGGGTGTACACCCGAAACTAACAAGACACAGGAAATTTACCTATACTTCAAAACAATAAAGCAGAAAGAAAAAATATTAATAATTAAGACCCACCCAAGATCATCCTCACTTATGAAAAGGAACATAAAAGTGAACGAATAATCTCATGTAATTAACTAGTGGCATGTCCTTTCATCTGCGGTAGGGTCAAACTTCAATGCGTAAATGTATCGTGTAAGTAGCTTAATAAAAATCTAGTTGCTCAGGTCCCATTCCCCTAGTTTGATCTGACCAATAACTCTGCTGAATCTGTACTTTTTTATAAACACTCCCAATGACTCATTCATAGACGGCCCACAGACATGTTTTGAAAATACTGCCCTACAGCAAGGTTATCAGCATGGCACCAATACAGCTGAGCAACAGGAACAGGTTCCATCCCTGAAGATAATGATACATCTCCAGGTAACTTGGATCAAGGCATACTTTAACAGAGATCCAGGCAAGTATAGCATCCCTAAAGCTAAAGCACCAAAGGCTCCAATTTTTGTTCCAGCCCAATCATGGTCATTGCTTAAATGGTAACAGTGTACACAAAATTGCCAAATCACCCTTCTAGAATTCTGAGCTCAAGAAATTCCTGAGAAAACAACTCAAATTTCTGACAGGTAAAAGAATTATTGCAGAAATTCTTGATTATAATCAAGAAGCAGTGCAGGTAAATGGAAATGAAAAGATCAGTGTGTTTGCAGAGTCAAACCATGGTAAGTATTAATCAATTTTTTTGTCTAAGGATTAAATACAATCTAGATCTAGCTGTAATTAGAATGAATGTATATATGTGTTAGTCGGGTCCAACTCTGCAACCCCATGGGCTGTAGTACACCAGGGTCCTCTGTCTATGGAATTCTCTAGGCAAGAATACTGAAGTGGGTTGCCAATCCCTTCTCCAGAGGATCTTCCAGACCCAGGGATCGAAGCTGGCTCTCCCACACTGCAGGTAGATTCTTTACCATCTGAGCCACCAGGGAAGCTGAATTAGAATGAAGGGATACAAGACAGGGAAAAATTTAAGGTGGTAAAGTAGCTCATCTCCAAGATGGCTGCCATCATCTCCACCCCAGCCCCACCCCTTCTGCATAAGCCATTTTCTCACTGAGGTCTATTTCTCCATTTTTTTTTTTGGGGGGGGGGGCTGACCTGTGGCTTCTCAGACCAACAGGATACAGTAGAAGTAACACTGCATGGTTTCCTAAGTTAGGTCATAATAAGTCCTACAGTTCTGGCCTTTGGCTAATTCTTTGGGAATAACTATAAAAGAAGTATGACTACCCTAAGGCCACTGTTAAATGAGGAAACTTAAGCTAGCCCTGTGAAGACAGATGACAAACCATCCTCATCTATGCCAGCCATCACAAACCAGGTACTGAATATATGGTGTGAAACCTTTTACATCCCAGCTACTATCTGCCTGCAACCTTATGATCAGAATAGACATCAAGAAAGAACTGCCCATCTGAACCAAGTCAACACACACATTGTTTTAAAACACTATGCTCTGGGGTAGACTACAAAGTTAGAGATAACCAGAACAGTTGCCCAGGTCTTTATTCTACCTCATTTCTCAACTTTTCATTTTATAAACTTACCTATTATATTTACTGATCTCAACACACTACTCAGTAATGTTGTTCCAGCTTCTCTAATGGGAATGCTTGCCAATAAGGAATTCTCCATCCTCTGTGCATGTGTAACATACTGAACACTGTACTGATTATGGTAATCCAAATTCTACATATTTTTGCAAGGTCTATCTCAGATGTCAACCCCTCCCTTACTATGGACAGGGATAAGGAAGTACCGTGTTCTTGAGAATACTTCTCAAGCATGTATGTTGAGAAGTAACTCTGTTCCTCATGGATTTTTCTCTTTTTCTCTTTTTAAAGTCTCTGTCATCCACTAGCATTAATACAGTAGCTTATAATAATCTTTAGTAACTATCCCTGACTTTAGAATAAACTCTTTAAGAGACACAATGTCTTGTACTTGTTTGTATCCTAATGCTATATACCACAGCAAGTACTCAATAAATGTGACATTAAAGAGTATGTCAATAGGCTTTTTAAAATAAGTTAAATATTTACATAGAAATAGGCTCAAGTGAAAGTTTGAGAAAACTGAATAGAGCTTAAATACTATATAGTTCCCCGGAAAAAGGATAAGTTTTCTTACATAACCACATGACTTGCTCACTGACCTCCTTCATGTCTACTCAAAAGTCAAGGAGGCTCAAGAGGAAGGGGACACACATACTTATGACTGGTTTGGTGGCTCACGCCAGTGCTCTTGCCTGGAGAATCCCATGGACGAGGGAGCCTGGTGGGCTGCAGTCCATGGGGTCGCATAGAGTCGGACACGACTGAAGCCACTTAGCAGCAGCAGCAGCAGCATGTTGATATATGGCAGAAACCAACACAATACTGTAAAGCAATTATCCTTCCATTAAAAATAAATGTTTTAAAAGTCCCTGAGGCTTTCTTTGGCCACTCTTTTTAAAACTGTACCCTCTACTCCACCACTGACTTGCAACATTCCTCTCCCCTTCCTCTGCTGTACTTTTCCTCACTGCATTTATGATCTAATACATTCTTCTCATTTATACTATTTGCACACTTCCACCAAAATGTAAGTTCCACGAGCATAAGAATTTTTGTCTTTTTCACTGGTCTAGATGCTTCATGTCTAGAACAGTATCTCCTAATTTGTCACCTGTTAAATGAATGAATCTCAGTCAATACCCAGGATGAGTAAATCCAAAGTCTCTTATTTCAAACAATGAAATTAACCCCTATCCCATTAAAAACTCATCAAAATTGCTTTTACAGTAGGACAAAAAGTGCTCTGAGTCCGTGCACTGAAAATGCTCCATAAAACTCTTTTCGATTATCAGTCAAGACTTGGTTAGCTTGACTTCTTCCTTTTCATTACCAATGGTTTCTTTAGCAAATATGATAGGATATTTCTGAATCACACCAGCAATTCAAGAACAGGAATTTCCAGAATAAGGAAGTGTGGCAATACTATAAACTGCATTCTATTTAATTATTTATTTTCCTCCTCTATTAGAACATAATGGTAATTGCTTTATAAGAATTACTTGAATGTAAGTGATTCACTTAAAGTCAGTTTCACCACATTGCTCGACGGCTTTCATTAATTCCCCTCTGCTTCACTTACCTTTCCCTCAGACAATATTTCTGTCACTCAAGAAAAGACTCTGTTGCCTTATTACAGTCTTGTGATTTCTACTGGTCTTTGGCAAGTTCCATAAAATCTCAGTACCTAAGTATATTAACTTTAACCTTACAGGGTAAACTATCATTTGATGATGATGGGCTATGAGTCACCATGTTCCTTGCTGGCTGCAAGGAAGGTGATCGGCCAATCAAAGATAACTCTAATACCCTGCAAGAGTTGTTGTCTGACCTCAACCCACCCTTTCTGACAAACCATCACACTTAAACCTGCTTATGTGGTAAAGATTTAAACGCTAAAAATCAAGTTGTAGTTCCTGTGAGCATACCATTAATTTAAGGTATTGAACAGAGACTAAAATATTAGTTTTCTTTCCTTCATACCAACATTCCTCAATCATTCTTACTTGGAAGGAAATGCTATTGCTTTTGACACCTGACTGAGACCCAAACAAAACATTTATCCCCTACTCAATCCTCAAAGCCTGGCTTAAACACTATCTCCTCTGCAGGAACTTTGGGAGTTCCTCTAATCAGAATTTCTGTTTCTAAAGGAGATCAGTCCTGGGTGTTCACTGAAGAACTGATGTTGAAGCTGCAACTCCAATCCTTTGGCCACCTGATGCGAAGAGCTGACTCACTGGAAAAGACCCTGATGCTGAGAAAGATTGAGGGCAAGAGGAGATGAGGATGACAGAGGATGAGATGGTTGGATGGCATCACCGACTCAATGGATATGGGTTTGGGTAGACTCCCAGAGTTGGTGATGGACAGGGAGGCCTGGTGCGCTGTGGTTCATGGGGTCGCAAAGAATTGGACACGACCCAGCGACTGAACTGAACTTCTCCCAGCAATTACTAACTCTCAATATCTGTTGCTCACTTTGCCACTCCTGTGAATGTGTCTACTCCCAACAAGCCTGAGTCTATGGAACTAAATGTTAAGAATCCAAAGAATATGCCTAGCACTGGGCTTTAAACTTTGTGCTACCCAATAAATGTTCAAGTTCTGTACCTACAAAAATTCCCTACAGTGAAAATTTCCTCAATCAAAACTTACGGGAGGACAAGTACTGTGTTGGCCCCTGAGGATCAAGGATCGCACAACATCCCAGGCAGCTGAAAACAGAAGGTGACCACTTTCCTGGCCGCCTAACCAGGCTCTCAGGTACTTTTCATAAGCCTACTTCAAATGCCACTTGTCCCCAACCACTGAGCTGTGACTTAAAAAACAGTGCTCTGGGCCTCTCTGAGGAACCACTGCGGTGTAACAAAAAGGTGAGCCCGAAGGAAAGTTCAGACTGTCTAAAATATCAATCCTCCTCTTACTACCTTTCAAACTTTGGATAAATTTGTAAATGTTAGCGACCTCAGCTCCCGCATTTGTGAAACAAGGGTATACAAACACCATCCACTTCAGTAGGACGTGATAACGAGTAAGATATATTTTAAAGCATGTACAAGGTGATGCATCGAGGTCAAAGGTTTAGCAGGTGTTCAATTAAGCCTATCTTCCCTCCTTGAAAGCGCTAGCACGGTAATTTACGCTTAGGGCCTCGGGACACAGAAACTCGCGGAGCCGGGAGGGCTGCGCCCAGAGGCGCGCCCCGGTACACCTGCCGGATGTGCGGGCCCCGCGGCCGCAGAGGCCCCGGTCCCCCGACCCGCTCTGGGTCTCACCTTGATGGTCGTAGACGCTAATGTAAGAGATGCCCACGGCCATACACCACACCACGAGGCTTGCGATGTCCGAGAAGCTGGGCTCCTGCTGCTCCTCCGTGATCACCAGGCCCACGTGCACAGGCAGCTTCTCCAGGGAACGGCCGTCCGCGCGCCAGCGTAGTCGCCGGTGGGCGGCGGCCGGGGCCGGTCCCCCGCGCGGGTGCCGGTGGTGACGGCGGTTCCTGCCGACAGCCGAGGGCTTGCGGAGCGTGAAGCCGAGCGGCGCTAGGACCGCGGCGGAGGCGGCGCGACAGCAGCGCCGCCAGAGCCAGTTCCAGGTGCCGAACGAACGCGGAGCCAGGAGGTGAGCGTGCGGTGCAGGCAGAGCAGAGCGTGCAGCACCCGCCACACCAGCTCGTACAGCCCCGTCATACTCTCGCGGCGCCCGGGCGCCCTCCTCTCTCCCTCCCACACCCGCGACGCGACCGCTTCTTATCCGGCCCTGCGGCCGGCGCGGGCCATCGCTCGGCGTTCCCCCGCCCCCAGCGCCCGACCCCCTTTCTACTGCCAACACCTCACCTCGCCCCCGCCGCCATCTTCCTCCTGCCTCGGCAGCCCCGCCCCCGCTAGTACATGGACAGTCCTGATTGGTCGACGTGGAACTCTGACGCGGCCTTTGAGTCCGAGGATGTGGCCCAACCCGGCGCGGGGAGGGAGGGCATGGGCCTGCGAACTAACTGGGCCGAAGACCGAGGGCGCCCCCTGGTCGTGTGGAGGCCGAGGAGCAGTCGCGCGCCTGGCTCGCGTCTTCTTGATTGGAATGGGCGATTCCTGGAACCCCGCGCGACCTTCGGATCTTGGACGTCTTGTGCGGTCTGTCTCTTCTCACAGCCCCGCCAGAAACGGCTGCCAAAGAGTAAAAATGGCCCAAGTGGATTGGAAATTACCAGAAAGAACCTAGGGGTAGAAGTAGCCCTCAGCAAGTGTTGATGCTGGAGGTCAATCAGGGTCGCCAGAAGGGAGTGCCTGAAGAGGCGGAAGCGTGCCCCATAGAGAGGTCTGGCTATTGTACGTCGGTCGTCTTCTAGCTGAGGCGAATTCTTCCAAGAGGGACAATGAGGATATTTAGTAACGTCCCTGAAACTCAGTGCTTTCTGCCCACTTATTCCTCTCTAGACTCTATCCTTACAGGCTGTTCATTGCTTGCTGCTGCTGCTGCTGCTAAGTCGCTTCAGTCGTGTCCGACTCTGTGCGACCCCATAGACGGCAGCCCACCAGGCTCCCCCGTCCCTGGGATTCTCCAGGCAAGAACACTGGAGTGGGTTGCCATTTCCTTCTCCAATGCATGAAAGTGGAAAGTGAAAATGAGTCGCTCAGTCGTGTCCGACTCTTAGCGACCCCATGGACTGCAGCCTACCAGGCTCCTCCGTCCATGGGATTTTCCAGGCAAGAGTAATGGAGTGGGGTGCCATTGCCTTCTCTGAACAATACATAAAAGAGGCTCTGTTGCCTGGCACTCTGGTCATTTTTTATTCATTCATTCATTCAACGATTAATTACCAGCACAGCTGAGGTCAGTCACCACCTCTATTTGCTGTGAACTGCCCATACAGCAGGATCCTCCGGTTCACACAGGCAATCGGGACTACAGAATGGTCCTCCAGGCCAATCCTGTTCTTCCTTGCAGCTCTCTTTACCATTTTTTACCCCTTTTGCACAAGCTCTTCCCTTCTCCTGAATTCCTGTTTTCCCTGTTCGGTCTTGCCTAAATCCCAACCCATTTCACAAATCTCATCCTCCAAGCCGCCTCCTCAGTGAAACTTCCCTGATTCCCTAGCTTTAAGTTCTCTCTCCCTCCTTGTAAATCTCAGGGCTCCTCATAAATTTTATGGCTCTATTAATAGCACTTCTCATTCCTATATATGGGTCTAGATATAATATTATTACATGTTATGTATTATATAATTGCATAAAGATTGCCGGGAGGAATATCAATAACCTCAGATATGCAGATGACACCACCTTTATGGCAAAAAGTGAAGAGGAACTAAAGAGCCTCTTGATGAAAGTGAAAGAGGAGAGTGAAAAAGTTGGCTTAAAGCTCAACATTCAGAAAACGAAGATCATGGCATCTGGTCCCATCACTACATGGGAAATAGATGGGGAAACAGTGGAAACAGTGTCAGACTTTATTTTGGGGGGCTCCAAAATCACTGCAGATGGTGACTGCAGCCATGAAATTAAAAGACGCTTACTCCTTGGAAGAAAAGTTATGACCAACCTAGATAGCGTATTGAAAGGCAGAGACATTACTTGCTGACTAAGGTCCGTCTAGTCAAGGCTATGGTTTTTCCTGTGGTCATGTGTGGATGCGAGAGTTGGGCTGTGAAAAAGCTGAGTGCTGAAGAATTGATGCTTTTGAACTGTGGTGTTGGAGAAGACTTGAGAGTCCCTTGGACTGCAAGGAGATCCAACCAGTCCATTCTGAAGGAGATCAGCCCTGGCTGTTCTTTGGAAGGAATGATGCTAAAGCTGAAACTCTAATACTTTGGCCACCTTATGCGAAGAGTTGACTCACGGGAAAAGACTCTGATGCTGGGAGGGATTGGGGGCAGGAGGAGAAGGGGACGACCGAGGATGAGATGGCTGGATGGCATCACCGACTCGATGGACATGAATTTGCGTGAACTCCAGGAGATGATGATGGACAGGGAGGCCTGGCGTGCTGCGATTCATGGGGTCACAAAGAGTTGGACACGACTGAGCGACTGAACTGAACTGAACTGACTGAAGCTGAGTTGGGAAGCTCCCCGGACTAGGCAGTGGCAACCCACTCCAGTACTTTTGCCTGAAAAATTCCATGAATAGAGGAGCCTGGCAAGCTACAGTGCATGGGGTGGCAAAGAACTGGAGACGACTGAGTGAATAAGCACACACACACACACACACACACGCATGCGCGCGCGCACACACACACACACAGCCTATATATGAAATCAAACAGTTGCACTTTTGTGATAGCTGCCTAATCTTTGCTCTTTCAGGCCCCCTTTTCCTACTGGGAAACATCTGTTAACATCTTGGCTTCATGACTTAAAGTGACTTCATTGTCACTTTTTCAGAATCTCATTTTCATTTCTAAGACTCTCTTCATCTTATTTTAAAACTTGAACCTCCTTCATCTCAGAATTTTCCTCCCTGTGGCAGCTCAGCCCAGGGAAGTGAGGGCTGGGCAGCAGGCAATTCCTGCTTTGACGTCTCTTGGTCTCTGCACCTGCTCCTCTGGTGATGGGCAGCGAAGAAGGAGCGGGGAAAGACTGCATCTTCTTCCTCGCTGGCCGTGCTGTTGCCACGTGCCTCCAAGGTGCTCTGCTAAGGAAGCTGTCTGCGCACCAGTGTCCCTTTGAAATCTGCTACACAGTTCACAGGACACCTGCCACATTTCTCTACTGTACTCACCTTTTTTGCCCTACCATTTGCCCCTTCTGCCAAGATGAGAGCCATGAGTCTCATCTCCCCACGGCCAACTCAGGTGTGAAAGCCCAGGCAGGCTGCAACTTCTTGGAACTGAAAACTTCAGCAAGTTGTGTCCATCTGACAGTCCCCCCTGCCACCGCCCCCAATATGCAGGTCCTGCCATCTATCCTGTTGTTTGTTTCCTCCTAGGAAGCCAGAGGTAGGTTAGCAGGCCTCCCAGCTTAATGGGTGTTCAGCCACCTAAGAGGAGGTGGGAAGAGAAGGGGACCCATTTCTCTCCTTTGGCACCTTTTAGTGGGCTAAGAATGCAGGTGTCTGGTGGTTACTCCCATTTCTGGAGGTAGATTCAATGGCATTTTCAGACACAAGTCTAGGACACAGGAAAACCGCACTGTATGTCCTATTGTGTGTGTGTGTGTGTGTGTGTGTGTGTGTATATAAATCCAAAGAAATTTATGAGCTTATTTTATAAATGATTTCTTATTTTGAAATTTTCCGCCTAAAAAGGAGTAAATATGGCACTTTCAGAATGTGAACAGTTCAGAATACAAATTCTGGGCTTCTTATGTATATATAAACTCAAATTCTACCATGGAGAGAAAAAGGCAGAAAGAGTTCCACAGCCTGAAAGCAATGGCACCTTAGTCCAGTACTCTTGCCTGGAAAATCCCATGGACAGAGGAACCTGGAAGGCTGCAGTCCATGGGGTCACTGAGGGTCGGATACGACTGAGCGACTTCACTTTCACTTTTCACTTTCATGCATTGGAGAAGGAGATGGCAACCCACTCCAGTATTCTTGCCTGGAGAATCCCAGGGACGGGGGAGCCTGGTGGGCTGCCATCTATGGGGTCGCATAGAGTCTGACACTGTTGTGCCCAGAGTCCAAGTCCCCAAAACTGAGAGAATGAGACGTCCACAGCAATGCAATAGCATAAAGGGGTTTTATTGCTAGCTCAGCTAGGGCCCATGTCTCATCCAGCGCAGTGGAATCCGACAAGAGCCCCGAGCGCTGGGTTGTAGTTGTTTATATACCAGCAGTTTTTGTCTTAGTAACAGGGTAGCTGGCCAGTTCTTTGTCTTAGTAACAGGGTAGCTGGCATTACATGATTGGCTGAGGTTTGGCGCGAATGGGGACTCTCTTGATTAGTTCAAGGGTATAATTCCTGGAGACATAACTTAGGTTCAGTTTAAATGACTCAGGTTTAGTTCAAGGGTATGACTCAGGTTTAGCTCAAGGGTATGATTCCCGGAAACATGACTCAGGTTTTAGGCCTAGTGTAACTTGCTGAGCTTGTCATGGCCGGAGTCTGGTCCCAACAGACACTCCTGAAGTGACTTAGCAGCAGCAGCAGCCCCAGAAAGATGTTAACTCTCAAGTATTATGGGAACAGTATTTGATTTCTTTGCAGTTAAAAAAAAGTATATTTTAAGTTTAGCTTAATCTTCACAACCAAACATATGATCTGTGTAAGTCAGGTAGAAGCATCTCAGTTTTACAGAAAAACTGTTAGAGATGAACAATTCCGGATAATGTGTGAGATGCTGGGCTCTAAGGAGGGTCTTTTCGGCTTGCTCACCCTCTCACTCCCTTCACTGTGTCCTTAACTGTAGTGTGGCTATGGTGCCATGGACGTGATGCTATTCCAGGCCTCATTTGATTGTTGCAAGGATCAGAGCAATAGTGTCCTTGAAGGATTTAGCATTATGTCTGGTCAATAGTGAGAGCTCAGTAATTTAATCTACTGTGGGAAAAAAAAAATCAAGACAAAGTTTTAATTTCCTTTTTTTTTTTTAAGAAAGAACATTATCATTTTCTACATTTTTCATTATTGACAGTTGTCACTTTATGGTAGAGCTCATACAAATAGCCCTTTAGATTATTTTCTAATTAAAAGGTGAAAGCCTTTTTAAGTAAATACCGAGGCACAGTCCAAGTTCAGCTGCTGGATTCTGAAGCATAAAGAATGACAATATTAAGAAAAAAATATGGACTCAAAGGGTAAACTTTGATTTCCATTGAGTCACATTCCAAAAATAGAGCTAGATATGAAAATTTTAAGTGAAAATTATTTTAAAATATATTTTTGTCAAATACGTGAGCATCAAGAATGAGACCCTGAACTTTAAAAAATATTTGTAATGATACTTTGCAAACAAAAGTTTAAAACCTTCAAAAAAATACTTGGAAGCATGCTGAATTTGTCAATAAGGTTCTTAAAGGAAAGAAAAAGACAAATAGTTATGGGAATAATTTCTTAGCCATTCAAGAGAAAACTTTAATATCGCCACATTTGGTAGCATATCTGTTATACAGCAAAAGGGAAAATGATCTATACAGCTATTGGAAAGTTATTCTTCAAGCAGTTATGGATCCAGTACATAGAATTTATATGATCAATCAACTGATAAATTAAAAATTAAACCTGTTCAACTGAAGAGCATTTAGAAGCAGTGCTTAACATTCCATTAAAACCTATTATGGAAAGTGCAGACCGACATGACAGGATGGATTTTGCAAGCTGTATAACATTTCAATTTATGTCAGATAAAAGAATGTGGCAAGGCATTTTTATATAAGATGACTATGTTGTCTACATTTAACCCCACATCCAACTAAATTAGATATATGTATTTAGCTTGAAAAAGCACACTGTAAGTACATATTAAACTGAAAAAAAAGTAAGGAAGTTACAAGTGACAAAGAAGCAAGTATGATCACAAATGTAGAATAGTGGCGTTTCTTTAGCTTTTACATGAACAATTTCAAATATGTTAAAGTGTGATGAACTTCCATATAGCATCACACAGCTTAAACAGTGACTGATTTATGGGCAAACCTATATCCTCATTCACCTCTCCTCAAATAAAAAGTTAGTTCAGTTCAGTTCATTTGCTCAGTCATGTCCAACTCTTGGCAACCCCATGGACTGCAGCACTCCAAGCCTCCCTGTCTGTCCACCACCAACTCCCACAGTTTACTCAAGCTCATGTCCATTGAGCAATGATGTCATCCAACCACCTCATCCTGTCGTCCCCTTCTCCTCCCACCTTCAATCTTTCCCAGCATCAGGGTCTTTTCCAGTGAGTCAGTTTTTCGCATCAGGTGGCCAAAGGATTGGAGTTTCAGCTTCAGCATCAGTCCTTCCAATGAATACTCGAGACTGATTTCCTTTAGGATGGACTGGTTGGATCTCCTTGCTGTCTAAGGGACTCTCAAGAGTCTCCTCCAACACCACAGTTCGACTGGAAAAACCATAGCCTTTGTTGGCAAAGTAGTGTCTCTGCTTTTTAATATGCTGTCTAGGTTTGCCATAGCTTTCCTTCCAAGGACCAGGTGTCTTTTAATTTCATGGCTGCAGTCACCATCTGCAGTGATTTTGAAGGCCCCCAAAATAAAGTCTGTCACTGTTTCTATTGTTTCCCCATCTATTTTCCATGAAGTGATGGGACCAGATGCCAATCCTTGCTGTCTAAGGGACTCTCAAGAGTCTCCTCCAACACCACAGTTCGACTGGAAAAACCATAGCCTTTGTTGGCAAAGTAGTGTCTCTGCTTTTTAATATGCTGTCTAGGTTTGCCATAGCTTTCCTTCCAAGGACCAGGTGTCTTTTAATTTCATGGCTGCAGTCACCATCTGCAGTGATTTTGAAGGCCCCCAAAATAAAGTCTGTCACTGTTTCTATTGTTTCCCCATCTATTTTCCATGAAGTGATGGGACCAGATGCCATGATCTTAGTTTTCTGAATGTTGAGTATTAAGCCAAATTTTTCACTCTCCTCTTTCACTTTCATCAAGGTTAAGTCCCTCATAATATTTTAAAACAAATCCTATACATCATTAATTTTCATCCTACCTCAAATAAGAGCTCTTTTCGAATCCGTCACCATAATAAATTATCATACTTAAAAAGTTTAGAACATGTCCCAAATGTCATTAAATATCAAATCAGTGTTCAAATTTTCAACTGTTTCTATAATCCTCAAATTTTTAAAATTTTTGTATTTTTGCAGTTTGAGTCAGGATCCATGTGAGATCCACATTTTGCATCTGATTGGTAGGTTTCTTAGGTCTCATCAGTCTGTTCATCTCATCTCCTTCCCTGTTTTCCTTTCCAATTTATGTTTGAAGAAACAAGAATGTCCTGTGGAGTTTCCTGCTGTCTGTATTTTGGTGTAGTTTTACATGTTCCTCCATTGTCTGTAGGATATTAACAATTTAGACCAACGGTCAATAAACCATGACCATGGACCAAGTCTGCCCGATTCCATGTTTCTTTCTTTCTTTAATTGACTTTAGAGTAATTTTAGGTTCACAGCAAAATAGAGCAGAGAGTACTGAGGGTTCCCTTCTCACTTTAATGTTTTTGAAATAGTCTACATAAAAGGTAAAACAACAGCAACAACAAACTCCATTCCTTCTGGCATTCCAGATGAATAATATTTCATTATCCTTTAGTTACAAATATTTTATTTCCAACATGTGTTTGAGCATGCCTTTTTTTCAGAAACGTATTGCTTAATTTCCAAGCATTGAGAAGAAAGAAAAAGCTCCCAAATGCTTGGAAATTAAGCAATGCTTGCTTGCATGCTAAGTCGCGTCAGTCGTGTCCGATTCTTTGAAACCCTATGGACTGAAGCTCACCAGGCTCCTCCGTTGATGAGATTCTCCAGGCAAGAATACTGGAGTGGGAGGCAACTTAATTACCACGTTAAGAAACACACTGTGGATGTTTCCATGATCTGACATGCTTTGACCTAACATGTAGTCAATCTTGAGAAATATTCCACGTGCATGTGAGAAGCACGTGAGATGGACAGTTTGACCCGACAGCTCTCCTGTCCTTCCCCAGCTTCCTCCCTACGTCCCCTCACAGGCCATGACCTCACGGTTCTCCTGCTTGGCTACTCCAGTCTTATGATCTGCTCTTGGGGGACCTGGACTAATATAAACCTGCTCACCTCCTCCTCCTTTCCTGCAAGTGTGCAGTGTATTTACTTGCACACATGTTTTATATCCCATAAGACATTATTATATTTTGTGTTAAGACTATTTTTAGAGCAGTTTTGGGTTCCCAGCAAAATTGAGAGGAAGGAACAGAGATTTTCCATCCCTTCCTACACACACACATGCACAGCCTCCTCCATGACAACAGCCCCCCCAGACCGGTCCATTTGTTACCAGTGATGAACATACGTTACCACCCAAAGTCCATAGCTTACATTACAAGTGGCTCTTGGTGTTGTACATTCTGTGGGTTTGGGCAAATGAATAATGACTGTGCCTATCATTATGGTATCATACAGAGGACTTTCACTGCCCTAAAAATCCTCTGTGCTTTACCTGTGTGTCCTTCGCATCCCCCACCCCCAGCTCCTCACAATCGCTGATCTTTTTCCTAGCTTTATCAGTTCAGTTGCTCAGTCGTGTCCAACTTTTTGCAACCCCATGGACTGCAGCACACCAGGCTTCCCTGTCCATCACCATCTCCTGGAGCTTGCTCAAACTCATGTAGTCGGTGATGCCATCCAACCTTCTCATCCTCTGTCATCCCCTTCTCCTCCTGCTTTCAATCTTCCCCAGTATCAGGGTCCTTTCAAATGAGTCAGTTCTTCACATCAAATGGTCAAAGCATTGGAGTTTCACCTTCAGCATCAGTCCTTCCAATGAATATTCAGGACTGATTTCCTTTAGGATCAACTGGGTGGATTTCCTTGCTGTCCAAGGAACTCTCAAGAGTCTTCTCCAACATCAATAGTTCAAAAGCATCTATTCTTCAGGGCTCAGCTTTCTTTATAATCCAACTCTCACATCCATACATGACTAGTGGAAAAACCATAGCTTTGTCTAGATGGACCTTTGTTGGCAAAGTAATGTCTCTGCTTTTTAATATGCTGTCTAGGTTGGTCATAGCTTTTCTTCCAAGGATCAAGCAAGTGTCTTTTAATTTCATGGCTGCAGTCACCTTCTGCAGTGATTTTNACATCCATACATGACTAGTGGAAAACCATAGCTTTGTCTAGATGGACCTTTGTTGGCAAAGTAATGTCTCTGCTTTTTAATATGCTGTCTAGGTTGGTCATAGCTTTTCTTCCAAGGATCAAGCAAGTGTCTTTTAATTTCATGGCTGCAGTCACCTTCTGCAGTGATTTTAGAACCCAAGAAAATAAAACCTGTCACTGTTTCCACTGTTTCCCCATCTATTTGCCATGAAGTGAAGGGACCAGATGCTGTGATCTTAGTTTTCTAAATGTTGAGCTTTAAACCAACTCTCCTCTTTCACTTTCATCAAGAGGCTCTTTAGTTTTTCACTTTCTGCCATAAGGGTGGTGTCATCTGCATATCTGAGGTTATTGATATTTCTCCCAGCAATCTTGATTGCAGCTTGTGCTTCATCCAGCCCAGCATTTCCCATGATGTACTCTGCATATAAGTTAAATAAGCACAGTGACAATATGCAACGTTGACGTACTCCTTTCCCAATTTCTTGTTATGTGGTAAGAGTATCTCTAGCTTTGTATCTTTCAAAGTGGCTGTGCCATACTGCATTCCCATCAGTTAAGATTGGCAGCTGCTGTTGCTCCACATTCTCTTTCTCTTTTTGGAGTATGGTGGTGGTGGTGAAGTCGCTCAGTCGTGTCCGACTCTTTGCGACCCCGTGGACCGTAACCTACTAGGCTTCTCCATCCATGGGATTCTCCAGGCAAGAATACTGGAGTGGATTGCCATTTATAGTGGATTAATAATGTTGTGTCAGTATCTGATGTACAGCAATGTGATTCAGTTAGACATATAGATATTTTGTTTCATACGCTTTTCTTTTGGTTCATTGTAGGATGAATATGGTTCCCTGTGCTATACAGTAGGACCTTGTTGCTTATTTATTTTATATATAGTATTTTGCATCTGCTAATCCCAAACTCCTAATTTATTCTTCCTCAACTCAGTTTCCCCTTTAGTGACCATAAGTTTGTTTTCTATATCTATGAGTCCATTTCTGTTTCATAAATGAGTTCATTTGTGTCAATTTTAAATTCCACATATAAGGGATATATATGGTATTTGTCTTTCTCTTTCTGACTTATTTATTTAGTATGAAAATCTCTTTTTTAAAAAAGAAAATCTCTAGGTCCATCCGTGTTGCTGCGAATGGCATTATTTTATTCTCTTTATGGCTGGGTAGTACTCCATTGTTGTTTATCTGCCAATTATTTCTTTTATGGATGGATCATAGTGTTGTTCACTATCTAAAAAGTCATTGCCATACGCAAGGTTCACTATGTTTTCTCTTGTGTGATATTCTAAGCATTTCATAGCTTTATGTTTTAATTTAAGTTTATGATATATCTTTTGTGATTTTTGTGAAGGGTGTGAGGGCTCTTTCTGTATTTGAATTTTGCATGTAGATGTCCTATTGTTTCAGCACCATTTGTTAAAAAGACTATCATTTCTCCACTGAATTGCCTTTCCTCCTTTGTCAAAGATGGGTTGACTATATGGATTTATTTCTGGGTTCTCTATTTTGTTGAAGAGGGGAATGGCAGTCCACTCCAGTATTCTTGCCTGGAGAATCCCATGGACTGAGAAGCCTGGCAGGTTACAGTCTGTTGGGTCACAGAGAGTCAGACGCAACTGATGGACTAACACTTCTCTATTTTGTACCATTGATCTATTTGTCTATTCTTTCATGATTGCCAAACTGTCATGATTACTGCACTATAAAATTGAGTGGTATCAGTTCTTCAGTTTTGTTCTGCTCCTTTAATATTTAGGCGGTTATTCTGAGTCTTTTGTCTCTCCATATAAACTTTAGGATTCAGTTCAGTTCAGTTCAGTCCCTCGGTTGTGTCCGACTCCTTGCAACCCAATGGACTGCAGCACGCCAGGCTTCCCTGTCCATCACCATCTCCCGGAGCTTGCTCAAACTCATGTCCATCTAGTAACTACATATTTGGATATATTTTTATATCAAAAAATTGACTTCTAAGGATTTTTACTGGGATTGCACTGAATCTATAGATTAACTTATGAAGAACATCTTAACAATATGTTTTGCTGTACAAAAATCAGAGATATTATTTTGCCAACAAAGGTCCATATAGTCAAAGCTATGGTTTTCCCGATAGTCATGTATGGATGTTAGACTTGGACCATCAGGAGGGCTGAGCACTAAAGAACTGATGCTTTTGAACTGTGGTGTTGGAGAAGACTCTTGAGAGTCTCTTGGATTGCAAGAAGATCCAACTAGTCCATCCTAAAGGAAATCAGTTCTGAATATTCATTGGAAGGACTGATACTGAAGCTGATACTTTGGCCACCTGGTGCTAAGAGCTGACTCATTGGAAAAGACCCTGATATTGGGAAAGATTGAAGGTAGGAGGAGAAGGGGACGACAGAGGACAAGATGGTCAGATGGCATCACGGACTCAATGGACATGAGTTTGAGCAAGCTCCAGGAGATGGTGAAGGACAGGGAAGCCTGGTGTGTTGCAGTCCATGGAGTCACAAAGAGTTGGATATGACTGAGTGACTGAACAACAACACATGGACACGGAATATATCTCCTCATTTATTGAGTTCCTCTATATCTTTCATCAGTGTTTCATAGTTTCTCTCATAGAGATCTCATATGTACTTTGTTAGATTTATACCTGAGTATTTCATTTTGGGAGTACTAGAGTGGGCAAGAGTTGGGTAACTCATCCCTCAATATCCATGGGAATTTGGTTCCAAGACCACCTATGGATACCAAAATCCTCAGATGCTCAATTCCTTGTATGGAATGGCATGGTACAACCTAAGCAGTTCTCCCATACACTTTCTCATGTCTAGATTATTTCTACTACCTAATACAAAGTTCATGTCTGTTCAGTCACTCAGTCGTGTCTAACTCTTTGCAACCCCTTGAATCACAGCACGCCACGCTTCCCTGTCCATCACCAACACTTGGAGTTTACCCAAACTCATGTCCATCGAGTTGGTGATGCCATTCAGCCATCTCATCCTCTGTTTTCCCCTTCTCCTCCTGCCCCCAATCCCTCCCAGCATCAGGGTCTTTTCCAATGAGTCAACTTTTCACATGAGGTGGCCAAAGCACTGGAGTTTCAGCTTCAGCATCATTCCTTCCAAAGAACAGCCAGGACTGACCTCCTTTAGAATGGACTGGTTGGATCTCCTTGCAGTCCAAGGGGCTCTCAAGAGTCTTCTCCAACACCACAGTTCAAAAGCATCAATTCTTTGGCACTCAGCTTTCTTCACAGTCCAACTCTCACATCCATACATGATCACTGGAAAAACCATAGCCTTGACCAGATGGACCTTAGTCAGCAAAGTAATGTCTCTGCTTTTGAATATGCTATCTAGGTTGGTCATAACTTTTCTTCCAAGGAGTAAGTGTCTTTTAATTTCATGGGTGCAGTCACCATCCGCAGTGATTTTGGAGTCCCCCAAAATAAAGTCTGACAGTTTCCACTGTTTCTCCATCTATTTCCCATGAAGTGATGGGACTGGATGCCATGATCTTAGTTTTCAGGACATTGAGTTTTAAGCCAACTTTTTCACTCT
>SJXQ01001080.1:95462-187515 GCA_006408695.1 Aepyceros melampus
ATATATATATATATTTTCAATCTGCAGTTGGTTAAATTCATGTATGTCGAATTGGTAAATACAGAGAGCCAACTGTATTTCCCTTCCTCCCTGTGAAAAGCTGGAGTGGGCTGGAGTTGATTATTTCCCTTCCCCTAGGTCAGTTAGGTTCTGATAAAACCCCAACAGTTTAGGCTCTGGCAAAATAGCTTGTTGAGAGCAGGTCTTGTTAGGAGTAGAATTTCTGGCACATTTCAAAATGGTCCTTTCCCCCTCCCCCTTGCCAGAAGTATGAGGGACTATTCCTCTAGTATTCAGTTTTGAGCCTGGTTGAGTTCCTGATGGTGAACCTCACAAAAAGAGAGGCCTCCGTATATCTGGGCCTCCCCCCCAGAGTTTGTAATTCTCAGACTTGTCCACTCTGAGCCTCCAGCAATTCATCAATTACAGGTCAGGTGTTCCTACCAGAGCACTCGCTCCTGAGGAGGCGTCGGCCCCGATAAACTGTGATTCTCTGCTTTCTGCTGCCTGTCTCTTCAATTTGGGGGCAGCGGTTTGCCCTGTGACCTCACTGCTCTTGTGGATCCAAGGAGAGTTGTTGATTTGTTCAGTTTGTTTAGCTTGTCACTTGTTGTTACAACTTCCACATGCCTTGTATGCTGAACTGTAAACTGGAAGTCTACCACCATTTTTGTTGTTGTTGTTTTATTGGAAGGTAGCCATGTCCACTCATTATGAATCGTCTCTGGCAGAGCTGAGTAGTTGCAACAGAGACCATATGGGCCACAACATCTAAAATTTACATGAAAAGTAATTTCATTTACATGAAAAGTTGGCCAACACCTGACAAATTATAAACTCTCGCAAGTAAAAGGAGCTTTATTCTGATT
Source organism: Aepyceros melampus (assembly GCA_006408695.1). Lineage (NCBI taxonomy): Eukaryota > Metazoa > Chordata > Mammalia > Artiodactyla > Bovidae > Aepyceros > Aepyceros melampus. Next base: position 96,332 of record SJXQ01001080.1, read on the forward strand.
GGTTTACAGAGGCTAAGAAGTACTTACATAAATCTAATATTACTAGAATTTCCAGAATATAAAGAAAGTGAACTATGTACTAGCTTTTGAAGGGGAAAAAAAAAATCACTTTCTCAGAGAAACTGCTAAATCATAATCATTTTTATACAGGAACCAAAATCCTTGGGGAAATTATCCTTGTTTGACAGGTTGGAATTTTTTTCTTAAATCTGTAAATTTATTCCCTGGATTTGTCTTCTCATAAAGAGACTAGTTAATCTGAACTTCCTGAGCTTTTTATACCATGTTACTAATTAGATAAGTTTACCACCACATAATGTGGAAATCAGGAAAAATGTAAACTTGTATGTTCAACAACTTAGAACTCTAGTCATCTCTCACTATCCATGGGGGATTGGTTCTGGAACCTACCATGGAAACCAAAATTAGACAGTGTTCAAGTATCATAGTTGGCCTTCCATTTCCATAGTTCCACATCTGTGGATTGAACCAACCACCAATTGTGTAGTACTGTATATATTTGTTGAAAAAAAATTCACATAAAAGTAGATCCACACAGTTCAAACCCATGTTGCTCAAGGGTCAGCTGGATACAAATTCTGATGAACTTATCATGTCAACACTTAGTGTGTCATCTTAAATAGAATTTCTAAGACTCTTAGTTAACTTTAGCAGTTGGAAATAATATTAAATAGGGTTAAGTGATGAATCCATTTGAGTTCCATAGATAATTTCTAAGTAATGTAGAATACTGAAATATATGTCACTATGTTTCATAGTAATAAGCAAGGAAGTTCCAGAAAAACATCTATTTCTGCTTTATTGACTATGCCAAAGCCTTTGCCTGTGTGGATTACAATAAACTGTGGACAATTCTGAAAGAGATGGGAATACCAGACCCCCTGACCTGCCTCTTGAGAAACCTGTATGCAGGTCAGGAAGCAACAGTTAGAACTGGACATGCAACAACAGACTGGTTCCAAATAGGAAAAGGAGTACGTCAAGGCTGTATATTGTCACCCTGCTCATTTAACTTCTATGCAGAGTACATCTTGAGAAACACTGGGCTGGAGGAAGCATAAGCTGGAATCAAGATTGCTGGGAGAAATATCAATAACCTCAGATATGCAGATGACACCCCCCTTATGGCAGAAAGTGAAGAGGACTTAAAAAGCTCTTGATGAAAGTGAAAGAGGAGAGTGAAAAAGTTGGCTTAAAACAAAACGTTCTGAAAACGAAGGTCATGGCATCCAGTCCCATCACTTCATGGGAAAATAGATGGGGAAACAGTGGAAACAGTGTCAGATTTTATTTTGGGGGACTCCAAAATCACTGCGGATGGTGACTGCAGCCATGAAATTAAAAGACGCTTACTCCTTGGAAGAAAAGTTATGACCAACCTAGATAGTATATTCAAAAGCAGAGACATTACTTTGCCAGCAAAGGTCCATCTAGTCAAGGCTATGGTTTTTCCAGTGGTCATGTATGGATGTGAGAGTTGGACTGTGAAGAAAGCTGAGTGCCAAAGAATTGATGATTTTTTCACTGTGGTGTTGGAGAAGACTCTAGAGAGTCCCTGGACTGCAAGGAGATCCAACCAGTCCATTCTGAAGGAGATCAGCCCTGGCTGTTCTTTGGAAGGAATGATGCTAAAGCTGAAACTCCAGTACTTTGGCCACCTCATGCAAAGAATTGACTCATTGGAAAAGACCCTGATGCTGGGAGGGATTGGGGGCAGGAGGAGAAGGGGACGACAGAGGATGAGATGGCTGGATGGCATCACTGACTCGATGGACATGAGTTTGAGTGAACTCCGGGAGTTGGTGATGGACAGGGAGGCCTGGTGTGCTGTGATTCATGGGGTTGCAAAGAGCTGGACACAACTGAATGACTTCACTTTCACTTTTCACTTTCATGCATTGGAGAAGGAAATGGCAACCCACTCCAGTGTTCTTGCCTAGAGAATCCCAGGGATGGGGGAGCCTGGTGTGCTGCCATCTGTGGGGTCGCACAGGGTCAGACATTGCCAGGAGCCAGCACGAGGAATCCTGCCCATGGCAAAGGTCATGAGGAAGAGGCTTGACAGGCCAAGGCGAGTCAGGTCTCAAGGGGTCCTCTGCCCAAGCATCTACCCTGAAACCAAAATCTGTCTGCCGTTTGCTATACTCTTCTGACATTAATGGAGGGCTATCCCTGACTCCTTTCTCTAAAGAAAATTAACTTAGAGCTCTAGTTAATAAGTCTCCTAAGTGTAAAAGGAGTGTCTCAGCTCAAATCCCTCTGATAGCTTTCTAACTTGCCTGACAGGTCTGTCCAGATTTTTGCAACTGCATATGTGATTTTTTTACAGCCTCCCATCCGCGAGAGACACGGAAAGCTTAAAAAATTCTAGGAAAAATCATTAGAATAGAACTGACTAAGGGTTTCATTGTGGAGCTGATACTTGCTGTCAAGTTTTCATATCTTTTGTTTGTTGTGTACCTGGGAGTACCTTAATTAATATAGTTGGTATATAGAAAAAACAAGTAGCAACATAGATCTTTGAGTTAAGTACTTTCTTTGATATAACCCACGGCACCTTTGCTCTATAGGGATGTAACTTTAGTGCTTTAAAGGTGATGCAGATTAAAGAAAAACACTTCAGGGGAAATGAGATTAACATTCATTAAGGAAGAGAGCCATAAAGTGTTAACAGGCCTCTTGGCCAGAAGATAATGTAAATCACCTGAGACCTTTTGCATACAGAAAGATATGCAGAAAGAAAGCCTGGTTTCGTTAAGGGTCAGGACTGCTGCCCTGCAGGACTCTCTATCTTCCATTATGTAAAACTTAGGGTATATAAGCACCTTTTGAAAATAAAGTTATGGGGTTTTTGGACAAGCTTGGCCTCCCTCATGTCAATTCTCTCTCTCTCTTTCTCTCTCTTTCTCCCTCTCCCTCCCTCTCTTTTTCAAGCTGATCCCTTGGAACACAGAGGCTCTCTGCATTCACTTTTCTGCCCAGGCTTCTAAGACCCACGAGAGAGGGAGCCCAAGGTGGGGCACTCTCCACTATTCAAGCGGGCAGCAGTGGCCTACGTGAACAGAGCAAGCCTCTTGTCTGAGGCTTTATTAGCTTTTTGTGTAAACCAAGGACTATCAGCCTCTTTCCTCCTCTATTTTTTCACTCCATTATTCTTCCCTAATATCTCTTTAAATTTCTAATCAATCTCTCTTTAATGCCAACTCCGTCCCCGCTTCAAATTCCCTGGATCCACTGGGGCTGGACCCCGGCAAGACATGACTGAAGTGACTAGCAGCAGCAGCAGCAGCAGAGAGTATATCATGCAAAATGTCAGGCAGGATGAAGCACAAGCTGGAATGAAGATTGCCAGGAGAAATAATAACCTCAGATATGCAGATGATATCACCCTTATGGCAGAAAGTGAAGAAGAACTAAAGAACCTCTTGATGAAAGTGAAAGAGGAGAGTGAAAAAGTTGGCTTAAAGCTCAACATTCAGAAAACTAAGATCATGGCATCTGGTCCCATCACTTCATGGCAAATAGAAACAATGGAAACAGTTTCAGACTTTATTTTGGGGGGTCCAAAATCACTGCAGATGATGACTTCAGTCATGAAATTAAAAGACGTTTGCTCCTTGAAAAAAAAGTTATGACTAACCTAGACAGCATATTAAAAAACAGAGACATTACCAACAAAGGTCCATCTAGTTAAAGCTATGGTTTTTCCAGTAGTCATGTATGGATGTAAGAGCTGGACTATAAAGAAAGCTGAGAGCTGAAGAATTGATGCTTTTGATCTGTGGTGTTGGAGAAGACTCTTGAGAGTTCCTGGGACTGCAAGAGGGTCAAACCAGTCAATCCTAAAGGGAAATAGTCCTGAATATTCATTGGAAGGACTGATTTTGAAGCTGAAACTCCAATACTTTTGCCACCCAATGTGGAGAACTGACTTAATTGAAAAGACCCTGATGCGGGAAAGATTGAAGGTAGGAGGATAAGGGGATGACAGAGGATGAGATGGTTGGATGGCATTACTGACATGATGAACATGAGTTTGAGTAGGTTCTGGGAGTTGGTGATGGACAGGGAAGCCTGGCATGCTGCAGTCCATGGAGTTACAAAAAGTAGGACATGACTGAGTGACTTAACTGAACTGAAGAGCAAAATATCTAATTAACCAAGTAATGAATGATATAACTGAACCATGACTCCTGGTTAAGCTGCTGCTGCTGCTGCTGTAAGTCGCTTCAGTCATGTCTGACTCTGTGTGACCCCATAGATGGCAGCCCACCAGGCTCCCCTGTCCCTGGGATTCTCCAGGCAAGAACACTGGAGTGGGTTGCCATTTCCTTCTCCAATGCATGAAAGTGAAAAGTGAAAGTGAAGTCACTCAGTCGTGTCTGACTCTAGCAACCCCATGGACTTCAGCCCACCAGGCTCCTCCGTCCATGGGATTTTCCAGGCAAGAGTACTGAAGTGGGGTGCCATTGCCCTCTCCACCTGGTTAAGCTAGAACTGTACAAAGATTACTATTATTATTCAATTTCTCAGGGTTGGTGAATTCTATATAACCTATATATAAAAGGGATGAAACAGTCAAATATTAAAGGATGCCCATATCCAACCTTCACAACTTACACACACACACACACACACAGCTGTTTTATGAGAAGGAAAATCTTTGGCTACAGCCTCAATACCAGAGCATTTTTTTTTTTTTTTGATGATGGCATCTAATAAAACAAACAAACAAACCTTTAGAGAAAGAAAAGGACACTTTCAGAGGAGGAGGCCTCTCTGATAGTTCAGCTGTAAAGAATCAACCTGCAATGCAGGAGACTCTGGTTCAATTCCTGGGTTGGAAAGATCTGGAGAAGGGATAGGCTACCCAGTCCAGTATTCTTGGGCTTCCCTTGTAGCTCAGCTGGTAGAGAATCCACCCGCAATGTGGGAGACCTGGGTTCCATCCCTAGGTTGGGAAGATCCCTTAGAAAAGGAAAAGGCTAGCCACTTCAGTATTCTGGCCTGGAAAATTCCATGGACTACAGTCCATGGAGTTGCAATGAGTTGGACACGACTGAGCAACTTTCACTTTCAGAGGAAGAAGGGTTTTCTCAGCATCAGCCTTGAAAACGTGTGTGTGTGTGTGGGGGGGGTGATAGTCTCTCAGGCATGTCTGATTCTTTGGGACCCCCGTCGACTTTAGCCCACCAGGCTCCTCCATCCATGGGATTTTCCAGGCAAGAGCACTGGAGTGGGGGCCATCGCCGTCTCCGAAATCGCGCCTTTAAATAGGCTTCACATAGGCTGCCACCACGATGTGTGTTACTGAGGGAGCAGCCATAGGAGGAGTGTGATCGGGCAGTGAGTGGTTTGGTTCTGAGGCTTGGTAGGACTAAACAGGTGTGTTTTGAATTGTCGGGAGGATTTAGTGAGGGAAGAGAAGGGCCTGCATTATGGACACAAGCCGGCCACTGCAAAGCCCTAGTAGACGGATGCCACTTACAAATGCCACCATATGACTGACAGTTGGGGTACAGAGCAAGGTCTCCGTTTGTAGAGAGAGGCAGATTTGCAAATTATGGAAATACCTTTCTTCCATATATTAGGTTTAATTCGAAAGAACTAACTCTGGGAGGTTGTATGTAATCCTCATCTTATGCATGAGGAAACAGGCATTGAAAATTAACAGAGTAAAAACTGGTCTCTGACAGTTTATCTGCCTTCATATACCAGGTAATTCTTTCCTAGGTATTGAATGTACCCTGAGCTAGGATGACCTTCTCCAACTCCACTTACATTCACCTTCCAGTTGAAGCAGTCTCTTATATTCCATATTTCGTCTTTCCTTCCCAATTTCACTCATCTTATATCTCAATCCTGGTTGCTAGCTGTTTTCCATGATTATACATAATTGTCTGATCTTTTAAAATGTGTACATTAAGTGTAAATGTGTAATAATTGGGCCTTAGAATTCAACCTTCTATCCTTTTCTTTTTTATGTTAATTCATCAACAAACTTATTCAAGAGTCAGAAATTGAGATAAATTGATAGGTAGGTAGGTAGGTAGGTAGATAAATAAATACTGTCATGGACTGAATTGTGTCCCCAAGTTTCCTTCATATGTTAAGCCTTAACCTCCAATGTGATTGTATTTGGAGACTGGACCTCTAGGGAGGTGGTGGTGGTTTAGTCGCTAAGTCGTGTCTGACTCTTGCGACCCCATGGTCTGTAGGCTGCCAGGCTCCTCTGTTCATGGGATTCCCCAGGAAAGAAAACTGAATGGGTTGCTATTTCCTTCTCCAGGGGATCTTCCTGGCCCTGGAATCAAACCCAGGTCTCCTGTATTGCAGGCAGATTCTTTTACCAACTGAGCTAAGAGGGAAGCCCTTAATTACTGCTAATTGAGGTCACAAAGGTGAGGCCTAATATAATAGGACAGGTGTCCTTATAAGAAGAAGAGACGTCAGAGATCTCTCTCTTCCCATGTGTGTGCACACAGATAAGAAGCCATGTGAGGATACGGTGAGAAGACAGTCCTCTTCAAATCAGGAAGAGACATCTCACCAAAACCCAACCCTTACAACACCTTGACCTTGGGCTTCTAGCCTCCAAAACAGATTTTCTGTTACTTAAGTCACCCAGCCTGTGATATTTTGTTACAGCTGCCCAAGCAGATGAATACAGATACTTTATTGAACCTATTATCACTAGAGACATTGTGAGTAGAATGTGCTAAGGGAATCCTAACATAGTTTTGAATGCTATAGTAGAAAGAGTACTGGACTGAAGTCAAAACTCCTGGATGCAGTCAAGTTCTGGTTCTCCCACTTCCTATATGTGTGAACCCAACAGTCACAATGGCCATCTGATGTGAAGAGCTGACTCATTTGAAAAGACCCCGATGCTGGGAAAGATTGAAGGTGGGAGGAGAAGGGGACGACAGAGGATGAGATGGTTGGATGGCATCACCAACTCAATGGACATGAGTTTGAGTACTCTGGGAGTTGGTGATGGACAGGGAGGCCTGGCGTGCTGCAGTCCATGGGGTCACAAAGAGTTGGACATGACTGAGCAACTGAACTGATTAGTCACTTCACCCCTGTAAGCCTGAACTCCCTCACCTATACAAAGCTAAGTTCTTTCTCAAGGTCCTCATTGCGAGAGACATCTGATTATCAATATCCATGCAGTCAGCGACTATAAATCATTTATAAATCATACAAATCATTATACATCAAGCATCATTCATCTTTGTAAGATCTTCTAACTCATTAGAAGAATTGAAGCTCCACACAATAGCAGGAAAACCATATGACTTCCCTGATTTCTGCACATCTGTGCACATGTATTTGAGATACCTGTCAATGTGCCAAGGAGTACTAGAAACGACAATATTAGTAGGCTCTTCTCCAAGGAATATCAATGTTATAAAGATCTGGGGAGAAGAAAATATGGATATAAAGCAAGTAATGCAAAATTTGCCAAAAGATTAACTTAAAACATAGCATTCTGGAGAAAGTTTTAGCTTCTTATGGGCATCTTTGCTCATCCACTCAATTGCTACAGTTTCTTTCTTTGTCATTTTGATGAAAATCTTTGTAGAATAATATAGCTGATAAATTTTATTGTTTAGAGCAGCAGCTGATTTTGATGGGATTTTAAATTTACTGGCAAGTAGATCATTTTCACAAGTCCCCAGAGGAGGAAGTGGCAACCCATTCTATTATTCTTGCCTGAAAAATCCCATAGACAAAAGAGCCTGGCAGGCTACAGTCTATGGGGTCGCAAAGATTCAGACATGACTGACCGACTAAGCACATAGCACATTTTCACAGGTAGGTTGATAGAAAATTATCCCACAGTCACACCTATATCCTCTGTCAGGCAGCTCTCAAATGCATGCAGTTAATCACAAGGGAGGCACAGCAGAGGCTATGGTCCCCGGAGAAAATTGAATGTAACTAAAGCATGCTCTTTTCAGGAAGCCTGGTATAGGGACATCTGCGGTAATTACAGTGCCATTTCCCTTTCTGATTTCCCTTTGGTCGTGGGGAGACTGTCAAAGTAGTCTTGGCTTCTGTCCCTTAGTTAAAGGCAAACATGTGACTCAAGCTAGAACAATTAGTCTCTCCCTCTGAGGATGTGACTCTTGAGAAGAGGGGAGCTATTAATAACACTGATAATAGTGGAACACTTTGTTCTGCAGAGAGAACACTGAAAAAGCTCAGTGACTCTCCATTACTTTCTTTTCCCTGGGGCCCTGGGGGTAGACCTGATCTCCATCCTTACCATATACTCCAGTTTTTCGTTTGATTTCGTGAGTAGTCCCAGTCTTTCCTATAAGTTCGTTCCTGCTTGAAGTTAGAGTCAGTTTTTATTTCTTGTAAGCAAAAGTGTATAGTGTAGGCCTTTAGGTACCAGCTTCATATATGAAATCATCACTTTTTATTTGATAAAACAATCTGCTCAATTTGCAGGAAGTTAGATGGCAGTTTTATTGGGCATTACTGTTTGTCTAGGTTTCAGAATAAAACACAAATTATTTTTAACACGGAAGGAATTTACATGTTCTTCTGACCATTGATCTTTTCTACGTTACTCCTCTCACCTCAACTTATCTTAACCGTCATTTCAACTTAACTGTCATTTCATTCATTAAAAAAAACTTATTTAAAAATATTGCATATCTAAATGTATTATATGTTTCTGTTTAAGAGATTGAACATTAAAAAGCATTTTTTGTGGAGCAAAGAGAACTTTTAGGGCAGTGAAACTACTCTGTGTGATACTATAATGGTGAATACATGTCTTTATATATTTGTCCAAACCCACAGTATGTACAGAAGAATTGATACTTTTGAACTTTCAAAAAAAGTCTTCTCTCAAGAGAAAAACTGACTCATTGGAAAAGACCCTTATGCTGGGAAAGATTGAAAGTGGGAGAAGAAGGGGATGACAGAGAATGAGATGGTTGGATGGCATCACTGACTCAACGGACATGAGTTTGAGTAGACTCTGGGAGTTGGTGATGGACGGGGAGGCCTGGCGTGTTGCAGTCCATGGGGTCGCACAGAGTTGGACAAGACTGAGCGACTGAACTGACTGATGATATGTACAAAACCAAAAGAGAACCTCAGCGTAAACTGTGGACTTTAGGTGATTATGATGTGCTGATACAGGTTCATCAACTGTAATAAATGTTCCACATCTGGTGGGACATGTAGTAATGCGGGAGGCTATGTTTGTGTAAGGGGAGTGGGTATATGGACAATCTTTGCCCTCGTACTTTGCTCTCGATTCTGCTACGAACCTAAAACTGCTCTAAAAATGAGGTCTACTTTTAAAAAGAAAGAAACAAAACTTTTTTCTAAACTGCAAACAAAGCTCATCCTCAATCTATCTCATAATCATAATACTCGTCATCCACATTGATTCTGATGCTGGCGTGCTCCTCCAGCTTTGGTTTCTTTTTGGTCTCTTTGCTTTTCTCGGTCAGATGCAAGTGATGCTCACATTGCTTCATGATCTTCTTGGAAGACATCCAGCTCTCCCCTTGTCGTTCAGCTGGTGCCACACACTGTCCTCCCCTCACATCTGTGCCCTTGGCCTTCAGGACCTCCCTGGCTCTCAGGAGGCTGCAGGTGCAATTCCACGGATTTCCATCCAGATACAGGTGCCGGAGGCGAGGCAGCACCTCCAGGGCTTTGAGGTCTAAAGCGGAAAGCTTGTTGTTCCTGAGGTTTAGAACCTGAAGCTGCTTCAGATCCTTGACCTCCCTCTCAGCAATGTCCTGGATGGCATTGCCTTTTAGGTCCAGCCTGGCTAAGGTTCCTGGGAGCCTGCAAAAGCATGGAAACAGGATGTGAGAGGAGGCTGTGACCGTCATTGCAAACTGCTGAGGCAACTCAGACTGAGCAACATCCACCTCTGCTGTACTGTTCTGTTCCCTCTGAAGCTAGAAAACAAGCTTTCTTTTGAAAAGTTAATTTAAAGTACAAACTTTAGTCTTACCTATTTCTAACCTTCTGCTTTCTTCTATTTTATGTTCATATATTTTTCTCCTCCATGGAAATCTTGAAAAAATGGCTAATTCCATGTCTGGGGCAAAGTAAGCTAGAACATCTGAACCAGAATGCAATGAAGTGTTCAGAGATTAGTGGAACACCCATCATGATGGCTGCTATCAAAAATACAGTGTTAACAAGAGTGTGGAGAAATTGGAACCTTTGTGCACTGTGGATGGGAGTATAAATGGTACCGACGATATGGAAAACAGTATGGTGGTCCTCCCCAAATTAAAAATACAATTGCCATATGATCCAGCAATTCCACTTTTGTGTATATACTCAAAAGAATTGAAAGGAAGTCTCAAAGAGATAACCATCATGATGGCTGCTATCAAAAATACAGTGTTAACAAGAGTGTGGAGAAATTGGAACCTTTGTGCACTGTGGATGGGAGTATAAATGGTACAGACGATATGGAAAACAGTATGGTGGTCCTCCCCAAATTAAAAATACAATTGCCATATGATCCAGCAATTCCACTTTTGTGTATATACTCAAAAGAATTGAAAGGAAGTTCTCAAAGAGATACTTATGTACCCATGTTATACTCCCATGTCAAATTCACGATAGTTAAAATGTGGAAGCAATCCAAATGTCCATTGATTGATGAATGAGTAAGCAAAATACAAAATATAAGTACCTACAATGGAATATTATCCAGCCTTAAAACGAAGGAAATTCTGACTCATGCTACAACATGAATAAGGATACTATGCTAAGTGGGAAAAAAAGCTAGTCATAAAAAGATAACTTCTCTGGTGGCTCAGACGTTAAAGAATCTGCCCCAATGTAGGAGACCCGGATTTGATCCCTGGGTCAGGAAGATTCCCTGGAGAAGGGAATGACAACCCCCTCCAGTATTCTTGCCTGGATAATTCCACAGACAAAGACGCCTGGTGTGCTACAGTCCATGGAATCACAAAGAGTCTGACACGACTGACTGGCAAACACTTCACTTCAAAAGAAAACCACTGTATGATTCTACTTATATAAGATGTCTGCTGCTGCTGCTGCTGCTAAGTCGCTTCAGTTGTGTCCGACTCTGTGTGACCCCATAAACGGAAGCCCACCAGGCTCCCCCGTCCCTGGGATTCTCCAGGCAAGAACACTGGAGTGGGTTGCCATTTCCTTCTCCAATGCATGAAAGTGAAAAGTGAAAGGGAAGTCGCTCAGTCGTGTCCGACTCTTAGCGACCCCATGGACTGCAGCCTACCAGGCTCCTCCGTCCATGGGATTTTCCAGGTAAGATGTCTAGAGTAGTCAAATTCATAGAAACAGAAAGTAGAATAGTGGTTGTCAGGGGTTTAGTTCAGTTCAGTTCAGTCGCTCAGTCGTGTCCGGCTCTTTGCGACCCCATGAATCACAGCACGCCAGGCCTCCCTGTCCATCACCAACTCCCGGAGTTCACTCAGACCACATCCATCAAGTCAGTGATGCCATCCAGCCATCTCATCCTCTGTCGTCCCCTTCTCCTCCTGCCCCTAATCCCTCCCAGCATCAGAGTCTTTTCCAATGAGTCAACTCTTCGCATGAAGTGGCCAAAGTATTGGAATTTCAGCTTTAGCACCATTCCTTCCAAAGAAATCCCAGGGGCGATTTCCTTCAGAATGGACTGGCTGGATCTCCCTGCAGTCCAAGGGATTTAGGGGAGAGGGGAAATGAGCTGTTTAATGGGTACAGAGTTTCAGTTTCGCAAGATGAAAAAGTTCTGGACACTGGTTGTACAACAATGCAAATATACTTAATATTGAATTGTACATTTTAAAATGGTTAATGTGGTAAATTTTATGTTATATGTGTTTTACCACAATTTAAAAAAAATAGAGATAATAGAATTGTGTCCCATGAACACAGGAACCAGCTTGGAGAGGCTCCTACTAATGAAATTTGAGCATCAAAAGAGACTAGCAACTATAAATAATCATAACTCACTGAATGAATTAAGATCTCTGGGTCTATAGTGATATTTATATAAAAAAAAGAAACAGAAAAAGAAAAAAGCTACACAATAATGTTAAATGGGGAAAATAGAAGACAAAATTGGCTGACTTGAAATACATAAAACAACTTATGGCTAGATATGGGTTCTGACTGAGCAGCTGTGGATGACTCCTATATTTCTCAGCATACAAAGTTTTCAACCTTGGACAGATATTGCTGTATAATCAGGAAAAAAAATTTTTTAACTGTGGATACCAATTTGAAAATGTTCATGCTAATGACTATTGATAAAAATAAAAAAGGATCACAGTTGTGAACCGATAATCTTTCTGTGAGTCAACAACTTTCCGTTCAGTGCTATTCTCTTTATGAAGTGCAATAAGCGAAAAAGTTTTATGAGAAAAAAAGTCCCGAAAAATACCACCCAAATGCTATCTTCATTGAAGAAGGAAATGGCAACCCACTCCAGTGTTCTTGCCTGGAGAATCCCCGGGAAGGGGAACCTGGTGGGCTGCCGACTATGGGGTCGCACAGAGTCGGACACAACTGAAGTGACTTAGCAGCAGCAGCAGCTATCTTCATGCCGTGTGAACGTATTCTATCTCATGCTTTTTAGTATTCACTGGAATTTTTTATGGTGGTCTCAGTCATATGATTGCTATGCCAAAGAGACAGAAACAAATGAATTTAACCATATGTTACAACAATATTACCTTTTGTTATAGTATTATTTTTAGATGAATTTAATTCTAAAAGGTTAATCTTTTAGGTTACTGGAATGGGTAGCCATTTTCTTCTTCAGGGGATCTTCCCAACCCAGGGATCCAACCCTAGTCTCCCGCATTGCTGGCAGATTCTTTACCATCTGACGCCCACGGTTACTGGCACTTAGCCTAAATTTCGCCCTTGGTTTTCTTCTTTGATATTTACATTTTATAGTTGCATATATTTATGTTTATGTATTTTATATTTGTATTCATCTCCTAAAACCATATAATACATATGCATACATAAGTATTTGTGCTTTTGAATATTTTAAAGTCAAGCTTGTTTAAAGTGACTTTTTTAAAATTTGGAATTAAATTTACCTAACAAAATAGGTTAATTTACCAGGGAAAATCACTTCATACATTTTAACAGTGTGGTATAAGCTTCTGCAAAGACATTTTCTCTTAATAAGTAAGTTTGTTGTTAATACAATGAACAATTTTCAAATTGATATCCACAGTAAAATTCAGTTTGAAATTAACCCCTGAAAGAATGTAACTTTGTGCACACACCAGCTTATCCAACTTACATCTCTAAAAGTTATACAGAAAATCTGTGTGTAGCTTTTTTTTTCCCCAAGAAAAAATGGACTGTTAATTGGTGATGGTGCGGCAACCAAGGCTCTGTAACTATTGAGAGTGCAAGGGGCACAGCAGCTGGGGAAGACAGGATAAACTCAAGAGTCAAGTCTACTTATTAAGACTTCGAGTTCTAACTCTGGCTATTCTATCTATTAGTATGTGACTTCAGTAAATTATTTGGCTCTTTTTTTTTTTTTTTGGCCACATCCACAGCATGTGGGATCTTTGTTCCCCGACTAGGGATTGAATCCACGCCACTTGCATTGGAAGTGGAGTCTTAACCACTGAGCCACTGGGAAAGTCCCAGTTATTTAGCTTTTTAAAGCTTCTGATCTTCCAAGTGTTCACTGCACAGAAGTCACATAAAAATGTTAACTAAAGACAATGAGCAAGCCAAGCTTTTCTTTTAAACAAACACAGTTATTCAGTTATCAGCTGGGTAGCCAAAAACTGTACCTATTCTTAGGAGTATCTTCTTCTTTCATGTTATTATGGATAATAAAAATGGTATTGTAAGAGAAATCAGTAATTTCCTGCTTTTGTGATCTTTTGGCAGTCATTTATTTCTTTGGTATAATTTGTCTTTATAAGTCTGATTTCTATAAAAATGTAGCCCTGATTTTAAGACAAGCAAGTGTCTAGAAATGCTGTCTGTTCTTTGGGCAGTATCCTTTTTTAGAGTAAAAAGAGGTAAACCCCCATTTTGTCAGTAGATGGCACTTCAGTGCAAGAGAAAATGCTAACTGGCTTTATTAGGTTGTAGAAAGCTATTCTGGATTTGAATTATCCAAATTGTGAATAATGAAGGAGTGGTGTAACTTATCTTTGTTCCCTGAGCTGCAGACTGGTGAAATGAGAAGCAGCAAAAAGTGAGACCGAGGTTCTGGGTAGTCTAAATTCTAAGTTGTGGTTGAGTCGCTCACTCAGTCGTGTCCGACTCTCTTGCGACACCTTGGACTGTAGGCCGCCAGGCTCCTCTGTCCATGGAATTTTTCAGGCAAGAATACTGGAGTGGGGTGCCATTTCCTCCTCCAGGGGATCTTCCTGACCCAGGGAACACACACCCATCTTCTGCATTAGCAGGCAGATTCTTTATAGTTGAGTCACCAGGGAAGCCCAAGGAATAGATAGCACTGTACTTTAATTCTTTATAGGAGGGAAACCATGGGAAAACTTTTGGGGGTCCTTCCAATTTCCATTTCAAAGAAAAATTGCAGAGTAGGGGTTTGGTGGTCATGATGGGGAATTTAAAAAGCACTTTCTATAAGAACACAGGCCAAGTTCTCTGACAGAAAGTAGAGAGCTTTGTGGTTTCATTTATACCTCATGGGCATATACCCCCTGGTAGCTCATTACTTGCCCCATTGTCCTTTCCCAGTAGTTCTCAACCTGGGCTATGCCTTAAATTCATCTGAGGAGGTTTTTAAAAACACTGATGCCTGGGGTGATGACGTAACTGGTTTGAAGTGAGGTCTAGGCATGAATGGGCTTTTAAAAAGTTATCCAGATAATTCAATTGTGAAATCAGATTTGAAATTAGGGTTAGCTCAGGCCAGGGACGGGGGAGCCTAGTGGGCTGCCGTCTATGGGGTGGCACAGAGTCGGACACGACTGAAGCGACTTAGCAGCAGCAGCAGCAGGCTTGCAAGGGCTTCCCTGGTGGATCAGTGGTAAAAAATCTGCCTGCAATGCAGGAGACCTGGGTTCAGTTCCTGGATTGGGAAAATCCCCTGGAGGAGGGCATGGCAACCCGCTCCAGTATTCTTGCCTGGAGAATTCCATGGACAGAGGAGCCTGACAGGCTACAGTCCCTAGGGTTGCACAGAGTCAGACAGGACTGAAGCGACTGAGCAGCAGCAGCAGGTGTCAGTCAGTTCAGTTCAGTGGTTCAGAAGTGTCCAACTCTTTGTGACCCCATGGACCCCCAAGCAGCACACCAGGCTTCCCTGTCCATCACCAACTCCCAGAGTTTGCTCAAACTCATGTCCATTGAGTCAGTGATGCCATCCAGCCATCTCATCCTTTGTCATCCCTTTCTCCTCCCACTTTTAGTCTTTCTCAGCATCAGGGTCTTTTCCAATGAGTCAGTTCTTCACGTCAGTATTGGAGTTTCAGCTTCAGCATCAGTCCTTCCAAAGAACATCCAGGACTGATCTCCTTTAGGATGGACTGGTTGGATCCTCCTGCAGTCCAAGGGACTCTCAAGAGTCTTTCCAACACCACAGGTCAAAAGCATCGATTCTTTGGCATTCAGCTTTCTTTATAGTCCAACTCTCACATCCATACATGACTACTGGAAAAACCATAGCTTTGACTATGTGGATTTTTGTTGGTAAAGTAATGTCTCTGCTTTTTAATATGCTCTCTAGGTTGGTCATAGCTTTTCTTCCAAGGAGTAAGTGTCTTTTAATTTCATGGCTGAAGTCACCATCTGCAGAGATTTGGGAGCCCCAAAATATAAAGTCTCTCACTGTTTCCATTGTTTCCCCATCTATTTGCAATGAAGTGATGGGACCAGATGCCATGATCTTAGTTTTTTGAATGTTGAGCTTTAAGCAGCAGGCTTGCAAACCTATTATACACTCTGTTGGGTAAAAGCATTGTGCTTTCTGTAGTCACTTATTAAGACACAGATACTTTGTCAGAAGTAATTAAGAATAATTAAGCTACTTTTCACTTATTAAACTTAGCAGGATTACTTCCTCAAATGCTTTCTAAAAGTCACCTGAATAGAAAAATTCACCAAGTTCACAGTTTTGTCCATGGCTGTCATAGCCCACTGAGAATCTTTAGGTCATATAGTCACTCCCTAACTTGTTTTGTGACTTTTTATTTGATGCATATTTTTTGAGGAGCTTGCAATAATCAAAAATATAGTAGATAAATTATTAAAATAACAAGAATGTTGTTGTTCAGTCATTCAGTCATGTCTGACTCTTTACAATTCCATGAACTGCAGCACACCAGGCCTCCTTGTCCTTCACTATCTTCCAGAGTTTGCGCAAACTCATGTCCATTGAATCAGTGATGCCATCCAACCATCTCATCTTCTGTCATCCCCTTCTCCTCCTGCCTTCAATTTTCCCCAGCAATCAGGGTCTTTACCAATGATCAGTTCTTCACATCAGGTAGCCAAACGGTATTGGAGCTTCAGCTTCAGCATCAGTCCTTCCAATGAATATTCAGGGTTGATTTCCTTTAGGATTGACTTATTTGATCTCCTTGCAGTCCAAGGACTCTCCAGAGTCTTCTCCAACACCACAGTTCAAAAGCATCAATTCTTTAGCATTCAGCCTTCTTTACGGTCCAACTCTCACATCTATACATGACTACTGGAAAAACCATAGCTTTGACTATACAGACCTTTGTCTGCAAAGTGATATCTCTGCTTTTTAATACGCTGTCCAGGTTTGTCAGAGCTTTTCTTCCAAGGAGCAAGCACCTTTTACTTTCATGGCTGCAGTCACCATCTGCAGTGATTTGGGAGCCCAAGAAAATAAAACCTGTTACCATTTCCATTGTTTCCATGAAGTGATGGGATAGGATGCCATGATCTTGGTCTTAAAAATGAGAGTCTTGAAATACTGCCCACATGCTCTAGCCTTAGAGGCTTTGTACTGGCTGTTGTATCTAGAACACTCCCACCCCCGCACACCCTGCCCACCACTCTGCAAACTGCATTACAGTTAAATCTGTCAGCTTCTTCCAGTCTTTAATTAAAGCTTACCTTTACAAGGGGAGTACCATTCTTACCTTATTAGAAATTACAACCAGCTACCCCCACTCTTTACAGTCTTGAACCTGGTAACCCTGCTTGTTTTTTGTTGTTAATTAAAACACCTTACAATATCTAAATGTTATATAGTTTACTTATATATTATGTTGTCATTCTTTCATTGCTAGAATTTAAGAGCAAGAAGTTTTATCTTTTTATTAGACTGATGTATCCCAAGTGCCTGGTAAAGTACCTGGGACGTGGTGAATGACAAAACATACTTGTTGAATTAAATTGATTGTATATGCATGCTTATTCATTAAGAGAAATTGATTACTTTCAAATCATTCTCAATATAGAATTTTAAATACAGAGTTCAGCTTGAAAAATCACTTTTTGATGTTTCGCACTGGAGATAGTTAACATACCATATACTTTTTAAGTCCCTTTTTCAACTAGAAAAAAAATGAACATCTGTCCATATAAAATATAATTTTATTCCTTTCTCATTGATAAGAAAATTTATCATAATGAACAATGAAATAAGTAAATCTAGTCCCACATGATCCTACAGAAGCCAGAAGTTGATATACTAATTGTGAGAAATTTAATAATGATAACAGGGTAGGAAACCTTTTTTCTATAAAGTGCTGAAAAGAAAATGAACCTGCTGATAGGCACATTTAATAAACAACATAGTATCTTTTTTAGGAGAATAATAGTACGTACTCTTCTGTTTTTATTTTACTTTAAAATGTGAAACATGGGATAAAAGTTAAATAAATAGATTCAATTAACATGAACATATTAGTAACAGATTATGACTTTGGTTAGAGGGGAACAAGTACAGTAGGTTGGGGACAGAAGTAGGGGTACTTGGGAAAAAATTATTAAGTGCCAGAGTATGAGGATATATGTGTGTTTGTGCATCAGAGAAAGAGAATAGAAGAAACAACTGAAAACACAAAGTAAGACCAACACAAACTGAGTTACACACTCACAGATAGGCTCACAGAAAACAGCAGCACCCCACAGCACTGAAAAAAGCATGCGGCTCCTCAACACATAATTCAAAATAAATACAATGTTAGATTGCAAGGTTTTGATTTTTCCCTTATGTACTATTTCAATGCTTTTAAAAATATACATGTCTTACTACATTTCCCCCCTCAGTTTTTCCTGGGGTCCTTGCTTTGCTAGTGGTTAAACAAATGCCTTGCTTCCCAAATGGTGCAGTGGAATCTGCCTGCCAATGCAGAAGATGCAAGAGACGCAAGTTCCATCCTTGGGTCGGGAAGATCCCCTGTAGCAAAACGGCAACCTGCTCCAATATTCTTGGCTGGAAAATTCCATGGACAGAGGAACCTGGCAGCTACAGGCCATGGGGTTGTAAAGAGTCAGACAGGACTAAGCATGCACCCTGTTAAGCACATGCCTAGTGGGACTAGTGGAGGTGATGGAATTCCAGTTGAGCTGTTTCAAATCCTAAAAGAGGATGCTGTGAAAGTGCTGCACTCAATATGACAGCAAATTTGGAAAACTCAGCAGTGGCCACAGGACTGGAGAGGTTAGTTTTCATTCCAATCCCAAAGAAAGTCAATGCCAAAGAATGCTCAAACTACTGCACAATTGCACTCATCTCACATGCTAGTAAAGTAATGCTCAAAATTCTCCAAGCCAGGCTTTAGCAGTACGTGAACCACGAACTTCCAGATGTTCAAGCTGGTTTTAGAAAAGGCAGAGGAACCAGAGGTCAAATTGCCAACATCTGCTGGATCATGGAAAAAGCAAGAGAATTCCAGAAAAACATCTATTTCTGCTTTATTGACTATGCCAAAGCCTTTGACTGTGAGGATCACAATAAACCGTGAAAAATTCTGAAAGAGATGGGAATACCAGACCCCCTGACCTGCCTCTTGAGAAACCTACATGCAGGTCAGGAAGCAACAGTTAGAACTGGACATGGAACAACAGACTGGTTCCAAATAGGAAAAGGAGTACGTCAAGGCTGTATATTGTCACTCTGCTTATTTAACTTCTATGCAGAGTACATCATGAGAAACCCTGGGGTGGAAGAAGCATAAGCTGGAATCAAGATTGCCGGGATAAGTATCAATAACCTCAGATATGCAGATGACACCACCCATATGGCAGAAAGTGAAGAGGAGCTAAAAAGCCTCTTGATGAAAGTGAAAGAGGAGAGTGAAACAGTTGGCTTAAAACTCAACATTCAGAAAACGAAGATCATGGCATCTGGTCCCATCACTTCATGGGAAAATAGATGGGGAAACTGTGGAAACAGTGTCAGACTTTATTTTTTTGGGCTCTAAAATCACTGCAGATGGTGATTGCAGCCATGAAATTAAAAGACCCTTACTCCTTGGAAGAAAAGTTATGACCAATCTAGATAGCATATTCAAAAGCAGAGACATTACTTTGGCGACTAAGGTCTGTCTAGTCAAGGCTATGGTTTTTCCTGTGGTCATTTATGGATGTGAGAGTTGGACTGTGAAGAAGGCTGAGCGCCGAAGAATTGATGCTTTTGAACTGTGGTGTTGGAGAAGACTCTTGAGAGTCCCTTGGACGCAAGGAGATCCTACAGTCCATTCTAAAGGAGATCAGCCCTGGGATTTCTTTGGAAGGAATGATGCTAAAGCTGAAACTCCAGTACTTTGGCCGCCTCATGTGAAGAGTTGACTCATTGGAAAAGACTCTGATGCTGGGAGGGATTAGGGGCAGGAGGAGAAGGGGACGACAGAGGATGAGATGGCTGGATGGCATCACTGACTCGATGGACGTTAAGTCTGACTCAACTCCGGGAGTTGGTGATGGACAGGGAGGCCTGGCATGCTGCGATTCATGGGGTCACAAAGAGTTGGACATGACTCAGCGACTGAACTGAACTGAGTGAGCCTGTTGCTGGATCCAGGCCATAGTTTAGAAAACCAGAACACATTTTTACAAGTAACAGCCCCCTGTGATGTTCGTTACCATACTTCCCTGAAGCTGCAGTTGCTTCTAATATCGATCTCTAGTATAGATCTCCTGTTGGTATCTTGTCCCACAGGTAAGGTAAGTTAGTGTAGGAGTCAGCTTGAGGGCTGGAGATTCCAAACCCTTGTTTAAAACTTTTGCCTCTGAACCCTTGGATAGCTTTAATCAGATAAATTACGTTTACTTGGACTACTTTTCTTTCTTGTATAATGTACTTAGTTGCCTCTATCTTTGGAAGACTTCTCTGGTAAGTTCCCTAGATGCTAAGACTCACTTACCGCAGAGGTATAGACAGGAGTAGGTTCTGCTCCAAGGCCAGATTGGAGAGCTGGGAACACTTCTGCAGGGCTCCAGCTTCAAAAAGGCTGACAATGTTGTTGTCCAGAAACAAGTGTTTCAAATCTCGGAGGTCCCGGAAATCTTGCGCCGTAACTTTCCGAATCAGATTATTGCTGATATCCAACTTTTGTAGCCGGGCTGGTAGTCGGAGGGGCAACATCTGAAGCTGGTTTTGGGACACCTCAAGGGTGGTTAAATTGGCAAGGAGCTGTGCCCCCTCGATGGAAGAGAGTGAGTTTTCTGACAGGTAAAGGTGGGAAAGATTCTCCAAGTGTTCATATCTCGAAACCTCACCGCTTTGAGCCGGTTTCTCTCCATTTTTAAAGAGAGCAAAGATTTGGGGAGGTTAATAGGAATTTTAGTCAGAAAGTTACTACTGAAACTGAGAAATTGCAGAGACTGAAGGGAAGTGAAGAAGCTAGCTGGTATGAGATGTAGCTTGTTATTCTCCATGCTCAGATGTTTCAGATAGGGAAGTGCCAGCGGTCCCTCCACGTTCTCGATGTTGTTGGCGTCTAACATCAAGCTTTGCAGACTGACAAGGGAGGAGAGCATGCTGGGAGAGACAGAAGAGATCAGATTGTTTTTCAGTTCAAGGATTTTTAATTTCTTCAGTCCTTCAAAATCAGATCCGTGAAGGACATATATTAAATTATCATTTAGTTTTAACACTTCAAGACTGGCTGGGAGGGCACGGGGCACCCGTCTTAACTTATTTTTCCAGAGTTCCAAGGTCTTCAAAGTACTCAGAGTTTTGAAAGTGTCGTTTTCTACTGACTCTGTTCCACTGGCCAGCAGAAGAAAATCTTCTAGAGCTAACATTTGGGTAAAGTTAGATAGCTATCAAAAAAAAAAAAAAAAAAACAAGGGATGGTGAAGAGAGGAGAAAAGCAGTAAATTAGGATTATTATTTTTAAAAAGGCATATATGTTATCATTCAATACTAATGATACTTCAGTTTTTTCCTTCAGGATCTTTTATTTTATTGTTTTACTGCTGCTGCTGCTGCTGCTAAGTCGCTTCAGTCGTGTCCGACTCTGTGCGACCCCCGAGACGGCAGCCCACCAGGGTCCCCCGTCCCTGGGATTCTCCAGGCAAGAACACTGGACTAGAATTACTTAAAACTTTTTATAATTGGAGGAAAGTTGCTTTACAATGTGGTATTGGTTTTGCTATACAACAACACGAATCAGTCATAATTTTATATATATATATATATATACCCCTTCCCTCTGGAACCTCACTCCCCTCCCCATTCCCTCCCTCAAGGTCATCACAGAGCACAGGCTGGGCTCCTGTGGTTTTAAATTATCTCTTGGAAAAGGATAGAAACTCAGGTCCTGACCATTTTTATTCACAACTGCTAGCAGTGTAAGAGGTCTAAAATATTTTAAGAACTTTCATTCACTGTTGGTATACATAAAACTGACCAACTTTTGCTGTGTATTCTTTGCCCCAGCAAGTTTAATTCTAGGTAGAAGTGCTTACAAATTGCACAATGATGTGTGGGACAGGATCACTCGGCAGGATGTTGGATGTTCTTTGTTGCATCATCTTGTAACAGCCAAAAAGGAAACAATCTGGAAATTTCACCAAGCTGTTAACTAGAGTTGCTAACTCTTAGGGGCTAAGGTCATAGGGAATTTTCACTATCTATCTACATTTCACATTGTTTAGATGTTCAAAATTTTTAAATTACATTTAAACAATTTTAAGCATTAAAAGTAAAAAAAAAATTAATGTCCTAGATACTGCTATCAGTTGGACGGGCCTATCAGAAAGACATTTCAAGGGTATTATAGTTTGGAAAACTAGTCTCCGTGTTCCCGTTTCCCAATTTTTGTTTCATTGATGAAAAAGATTCATGAAGAAACAAATAGGATACATGTGTCTCCATGTCTGTAGAGCAAGGAGTCCATTCATGCATATACCCCAGACCTAATGCAATTCCTTCCTCAATTTTAGGACTCTGATACACTTTCTCCATGGTTTGCAAGTTCAAGCACCCCTATCTTTCCATATACCCTCCAAACTTCTAGCTTGACATCTGCCTCTCTTTTAGGATGATGTAATTTTTGGTATTTGTTTCTCAGAGTAAAATCATGTTTAGGTAAATGAAGAATTGTTCCAGATTTTCCTCAGCTCGATAAATTCTTCACAAAATTTTCAACCTGATTTAGAATTCAGTTAAGCTGAATTTTTCAATGCACAATTTTATGTCTTACTGTCTACAGCTTCTAAATGTTGATTTAATTGTGCAGTTGAACCCTTTTGTAATACCAGTATATTGTTAATGCCTTCAAAGTGGGTTAATTCTGAGCACGTATTTGTTATATGTGATTATACTATAGGAGGACCTGTGATGTGAATTATGGTATATTTCACTGCAGATGGTGATTGCAGCCATGAAATTAAAAGACGTTTACTCCTTGGAAGAAAAGTTATGACCAACCTAGATAGCATATTCAAAAGCAGAGACATTATTTTGCCAACAAAGGTCCATCTAGTCAAGGCTATGGTTTTTCCTGTGGTCATGTATGGATGTGAGAGTTGGACTGTGAAGAAGGCTGAGTGCCGAAGAATTGATGCTTTCGAACTGTGGTGTTGGCAAAGACTCCTGGGAGTCCCTTGGACTGCAAAGAGATCCAACCAGTCCATTCTAAAGGAGATCAGTCCTGATGTTCTTTGGAAGGAATGATGCTAAAGCTGAAACTCTAGTACTTTGGCCACCTCATGGGAAGACTTGACTCATTGGAAAAGACTGTGATGCTGGGAGGGATTAGGGGCAGGAGGAAAAGGGGACGACAGAGGATGAGATAGCTGGATGGCATCACCGACTCAATGGACATGAGTTTGAGTGAACTCCAGGAGTTGGTGATGGACAGGAAGGCCTGGCGTGCTGCGATTCATGGGGTCGCAAAGAGTCGGACACTACTGAGCGACTGAACTGAACTGAACTGAAAGCATCGCCTAAAATGGTACATTAGTTGAAGAATCTCATGTTAAAAATTCAGTAAACAAATATTTTTAATCATAAAATTTTTGGCAGCTGCCTTGGCTTATATATTGCTGCTAACATTTGATATTTTCTTAATGATTGATCAGATGCATTAATTAGTCATAGTCCCAAGAATAATACTTTTTTTTTCATTTATTGAGCATCTACAAATTCCATGTGCTTTTTTATATGTAATCATTAGTTCTCCTTATAACTCTGCAAGTTTGAATTTCAACAAGGTCTACAGAACTCCAAAGCCCTTTCTTCAACTCATCATTTTCTAATACATTTTATGCTGCCTGTGGTCTATAATTAATGTTTTTCAAACGAGACACAAGATCTGACACAGATCATATTTTTAGAAAAGCAGAAATTTTAGAGATTATATAGTACAAATCTTCCATATAAGGGATGGTTTAAGGTGGAATCAAGATTGCTAGGAGAAATATCAATAACCTAAGATATGCAGATGACACCCCCTTAAGGCAGAAAGTGAAGAAGAACTAAAGACCCTCTTGATGAAAGTGAAAGAAAAGAGTGGAAAAGTTGGCTTAAAACTCAACATTCAGAAAACTAAGATCATGGCATCAAGTCCCATCACTTCATGACAAATAGATGGGGAAACAATGGAAACAGTGACAGGTTTTATTTTCTTGGGCTCCAAAATCACTGCAGAAGGTGACTGCAGCCATGAAACTAAAAGACACTTGCTCCTTGGAAGAAAAGCTATGACCAACCTAGACAGCATATTAAAAAGCAGAGACATTACTTTACCAACAAAGTTCTATATAGTCAAAGCTATGGTTTTTCCAGTGGTCATGTATGGATGTGAGAGTTGGACTATAAAGAAAGCTGAGTGCCGAAGAATGCTTTTGAACTGTGGTGTTAGAGAAGCCTCGAGATTCCCTTGGACTGCAAGAGGAACAAACCAGTCAATCCTAAAGAAAATCAGTCCTATATATTTATTGGAAGGACTGATGCTGAAGCTGAAACTCCAGTACTTTGGCTACCTGATGTGAAGAACTGGCTCATTGTAAAAGACCCTGATGCTGGGAAAGATCGAGGGCAGGGGGAGAAGGGGACGACAGAGGATGGGATGGTCATGAGTTTGAGTAAGCTCCAGAAGTTGGTGGACAGGGAAGCTTGGTGTGCTGCAGTCCATGGGGTTGCAAAAATTCAGACACGACTGAGGAACTGAACTGAACTGAATGAGGCCAAAAAATAAAAATAAAATAAATGACCTGTCCAAGACTCAGGGTGTTTAATCTCTTCTTCATTCTAAAGTGCCGTTTTCTAGGCTTTCTTTCATATAAAGTCACAAATGACTCTACACATAGATTTGCATCTCTGGGACAGTTGATCTCCGAAAAAAAGACCTTGATGTTGCAAATGCTTCCACTTCTATCTGCGTGACGACAAACCCTAAAAAGACTGCTGACTATGCAGCCAGTCTCAGAGATGACGTGACTCTGAATGGACAGTTTCTTTGAGGACAAAGTGTGGTGTGGGAGCTTCAATTTGTCTCCATTTTTATTTATAAAGTATATAGACTAGCCTACATAGCAAATACCAGTCATATTCTTAACTGAATCCAGGGAATAGTCGTTTTGTGTTAATAAGCATAGAGAACTTTTCCCTTTATCAGGTGAATGTAGATTACTTTTGCCAAAGCCAAAACAACATTCAGTTGTAGATGTGACTGGTGATGGAAATAAAGTCTGATGCTGTAAAGAACAATATTACATAGGAACCTGGAATGTTAGGTGAATGAATCAAGGCAAATTGGAAGTGGTCAAACAGGAGATGGCAAAAATGAACATTAACATTTCAGGAATCAGCAAACTGAAATGGACTGGAATGGGTGAATTTAAGTCAGATGACCATTATATCTACTACTGTGGGCAGGAATCCCTTAGAAGAAATGGAGTAGCCATCATAGTTAACAAAAGAGTCCAAAATGCAGTACTTGGATACAATCTCAAAAATGACAAAATGATCTCTGTTTGTTTCCAAGGCAAATCATTCAAACTCACAGTAATCCAAGTCTATGCCCCGACCAGTAATGCTGAAGAAGCTGAACAGTTCTATGAAGACCTACAAGACCTTCTAGAACTAACATGCAAAAAACATGTCCTCTTCATTATAGGGGACTGAAATGCAAAAGTAGGAAGTCAAGAGCTACCTGGAGTAACAGGAAAATTTGCCCTTGGAGTACAAAATGACACAGGTCAAAGTCTAACAGAGTTTTGCCAAGAGAACGCACTGGTCATAGTAAACACCCTCTTCCAACAACACAAGAGAAGACTACACATGGACATCACCAGATGGTCAATACCGAAATTAGATTGGTTATATTCTTTGTAGGCAAAGATGGAGAAGCTTTATAAGTCAGCAAAATCAAGACAGAGAGCTGTTGTGGCTCAGATCATGAACTGCTTATTGCCAAATTCAGACTTAAATTGAAGAAAGTAGGGAAAACCACTAGACCATTAAGGTATGACCTAATCAAATCCCTTACAATTATACAGTGTAAGTGACAAACAGATTTGATGCATTAGATCTGATAGACAAAGTGCCTGAAGAACTGTGGACGGAGGTTTGTGACATTTTACAGGAGGCAGTGATCAAGACCATCCCCCAGAAAAAGAAATGCAAAAAGGCAAAATGGTTGTCTGAGGAGGGCTTGAGTATCTGAGAAAAGAGAAGCAAAAGGCAAAGGAGTAAAGGAAAGATATATCGATTTGAATGCAGAGTTCCAAAGAATAGCAAGGAGGGATAAGAAAGCCTTCCTTGGGGATCAATGTAAAGATATAGAGGAAAACAATAGAATGGAAAAGAGTAGAGATCTCTTCAAGAAAATTAGAGATACCAAGGGAATATTTCATGCAAAGCTGAGCACAATAAAGGAAAGAAATGGTGTGGACCTAACAGAAGCAGAAGACATTGAGAAGAGGTGGTAAGAATACACAGAAGAACTAAACAAAAAAGATCTTCAGGACCCAGATAACTACAATGGTGTGATCACTCATCTAGAGCCAGACATCCCTAGAATGTGAAGTCAAGTGGGCCTTAGGAAGCATCACTTCAAACAAAGCTAGTGGAGGTGATGGAATTCCAGTTGAGCTATTTCAAATCCTAAAAGAGGATGCTGTGAAAGTGCTGCACTCAATATGCCAGCAAATTTGGAAAACTCAGCAGTGGCCACAGGACTGGAAGAGGTCAGTTTTCATTCCAATCCCAAAGAAAGGCAATGCCAAAGAATGCTCAGACTACCACACAATTGCACTCGTCTCACACAGTAGCAAAGTAATGCTCAAAATTCTCCAAGCCAGGTTTCAATAGTACATGAACTGTGAACTTCCAGATGTTCAAGCTGGATTTAGAAAAGGCAGAGGAACCAGAGATCAATTGCCAACATCCATTGGCT
Source organism: Aepyceros melampus (assembly GCA_006408695.1). Taxonomy (NCBI): domain Eukaryota; kingdom Metazoa; phylum Chordata; class Mammalia; order Artiodactyla; family Bovidae; genus Aepyceros; species Aepyceros melampus. The sequence continues at coordinate 123,169 of SJXQ01001080.1, forward strand.
CATCAAAAAAGCAAGAGAGTTCCAGAAATACATCTACTGCTTTTTGACTATGACAAAGCCTTTGACTGTGTGGATCACAACAAACTGTGGAAAATTCTTCAAGAGATGTGAATACCAGACCACCTGACCTGCCTCCTGAGAAATTTGTATGCAGGTCAAGAAGCAACAATTAGAATCGGACATGGAACAACAGACTGGTTCCAAATTGGGAAAGGAGTACATTAAGGCTGTATATTGTCACCCTGCTTATTTAACTTCTGTGCAGAGTACATCATGAGAAATGCTGGAGTGGATGATGCACAAGCTGGAATCAAGACTGCCGGGGGAAATATCAATAACTTCCTATATGCAGATGACACCACCCTTATGGCAGAAAGTGAAGAATAACTAAAGAGCTGCTTGGTGAAAGTGAAAGAGGAGAGTGAAAAAGTTGGCTTAAAATTCAACATTCAGAAAACTAAGATCATGGCTTCTGGTCCCATCATTTCATGGCAAATAGATGGGGAAATAATGGAAACAGTGAGAGACTTTATTTTCGGGGGCTCCACAATCACTGCAGATGGTGATTGCAGCCATGAAATTAAAAGACGCTTGCTCCTTGGAAGAAAAGCTATGACCAACTTATATAGCATATTAAAAAGCAGAGACATTACTTTACCAACAAAGGTCCATCTAGTCAAAGCTATGGTTTTTTCAGTGGTCATGTATGGATGTGAGAGTTGGACTATAAAGAAAACTGAACACCGAAGAATCAATGCTTTTGAACTGTGGTGTTGGAGAAGACTCTTGAGAGTCCCTTGGATAGCAAGATCCAACAAGTCAATCCTAAAGGAAATCAGTCCTGAATATTCATTGGAAGGACTGATGCTGAAGCTGAAACTCCAATTCTTTGGCCACCTGATGCGAAGAACTGATTCACTTGAAAAGACCCTGATGCTGGGAAAGATTGAAGGCAGGAGGAGAAGGGGACAACAGAGGATGAGATGGTTGGATGGCATCACTGTGCAATGGACGTGAGTTTGAGCAAGCTCCATGAGTTGGTGATGGACAGGGAAGCTTAGTGTGCTGCAATCCAGTGGTCGCAAAGAGTGGGACACGACTGAGCGACTGAACTGAACTGATTATTAGTTAAAATGGCCTGAAGTGAAGTGAAGTTGCTCAGTTGTGTCCGACTCTTCACGACCCCATGGACTGTAGCCTACCAGGCTCCTCTGTCCATGGGATTTTCCAGGCAATAGTCCTGGAGTGGATTGCCATTTCCTTCTCCAGGGGTCTTCCCAACCCAGGGATCGAACCTGGGTCTCCCGCGTTGCAGGCAGACGCTTTACCATCTGAGCCACCAGGGACCATTTTCTAAATATTTACTATGCTTATCTTTTGTTTTTAATTGAAGGATACTTACTTTTCAATTTTGTATTGGTTTCTGCCGTACAACAACGTGAAACAGCCTAAGTTTGCTTCTGTCTGCTCCTCCTTGAGCCTCCCTCCCATCCCGCCCGTCTAGGTCGTCACAGAGCCCCGGGCTGAGCTCCCTGCGTCGTGCAGCCCCTCCCCGCTAGCCATCCGCTTTGCAGCTGGTAGTGCCTATCTGTCAGTGCCACTCTCACCCTTGTCCCACGCTCTTCTTCCCCTGCTGTGTCCACAAGTCTGCTCTCTACGTCTGCGTCTCTGTTCCTGCCCTCAAATGAGTTCATCAGTACCATTTTTCTAGGATCCATATATATGTGTTACTACACAATACTTGGTTTTTCTTTCTGACTTACTTCACTCTGTATAACAGCCTCTGGGTTCATCCATGCCACTAGAACTGACACACACACAATGCTTATGTTTACAAAGCTCTGTGTGTAAACATGATTATTCCCTTTTCACTGAGGGAAACTAAAGCTCAAGAAGGCAGAACAATTTGTCCAAGTATTTCTTGCCAGGAAGTGGAAAGATTGGGCTTCCAATCCAGGTTTATCTTACCCTAACACATATGTTTTAAAAAATGAATCTATTTATTTTAATTGGAGGCTAATTACTTTACAATATTGTGCTGGTCTTCGCCATACATCAACATGAATCAGCCATGGGTGTACATGTGTCTCCCCATCCTGAGCCTCCCAGGTCCCTCCCCACCCCATCTCTCTGGGTTGTCCCAGAGTACTGGCTTTGAGTGCCCTGCTTCATACATCAAACTTGCGCTGGTTATCTGTTTTACATATGGTAATATATATGTTTCAATGCTATTCTTTCAAATCATCCCACCCTCACCTTTTCCCACAGAGTTCAAAAGTCTGTCCTTTACATCTGTGTCTCTTTTGATGTCTCTCACATAGGGTTGTAGTTACCATCTTCTTTCTAAATTCCATAATAATGTCAATATACAATATTTGTCTTTCTCTTTCTGACTTATTTCACTCTATATAACAGGATCCAGTTTCATCCACCTCCTTAGAACTGATTCAAATGTGTTCTTTTTTATAGCTGAGTAATACTCCATTGTGTACATGTACCACAATTCCTTATCCATTTGTCTGCCGACAGACATCTAGGTTGCTTCCATATCCTAGCTATTGTAAACAGTGCTGCAATGAACGTTGGGGTACATGTGTCTTTTTCAGTTCTGGTTTCCTCGGTGTGTATGACCAGCAGTGGGATTGCTGGGTCATAAGCAATGGCACTGGAGAAGCAGTGGCACCCCACTCCAGTACTCTTGCCTGGAAAATCCCATGGATGGAGGAGCCTGGTAGGCTGCAGCCCATGCTAAGGGTCAGACACGACTGAGTGACTTCCCTTTCACTTTTCACTTTCATGCATTGGAGAAGGAAATGGCAACCCACTCCAGTGTTCTTGCCTGGAGAATCCCAGGGACGGGGGAGCCTGGTGGGCTGCTGTCTATGGGGTCGCACAGGGTCGGACACTACTGAAGTGACTTAGCAGCAACAGCAGCAGCAAGGCAGGTCTATTTCCAGTTTTTTTAAGGAATCTCCACACTGTTCTCCATAGTAGCTGTACTAGTTTGCACTCTCATCAACAGTATAAGAAGGTTCCCTTTTTTCCACACTCTCTCAAGCATTCATTGTAGACTTTTTGATTGCAGCCATTCTGACCTGTGTGAGATGGGACCTCATTGTGGTTTTGACTTGCATTTCTCTGATAATGAGTGATGTTGAGCATCTTTTCATGTGTTTGTTAGCCATCTGTATGTCTTCTTTGGAGAAATGTTAACACATATATTTTTAACTTTACTGTTTATAACATGAATTTAGCTGAAGTGTATAGAGTTCTGGTGCCACAATGAGAAAGACACCCATTGATTTTCAACTTATCAATTGAGTTTGCAGAGCTGACAAAGGCAAAAAAAAAATCTGCCAGACTTGTTTTATCCATTTCCGGGGCTGAGCAGGGTTGTGCTCAAGAGATGTGGAAAGAGATGCTTTTGCCCTGGAGCTAACCTTGGAACTGTTGGCCATTTGTCAACATTGGTTAAAAAGCGAGGCAAGTGTGGCTTGATGTTAACAATTAGGCTTAAGGGAAAAAAAAGAAAAACAGACTTAGAAAGCTTAGCTAAGTAAAATTCCTGCCATCACAGTTTTACAGTTTGGTGAACCTAATACTTATGGAGATAAAAGATACCATATAATATGAAAAGTTAAAGAAAAAAAAAAAGCAAGCCAAGTAAAATGAAACAGCAGAGGGGCCAATTCTGCTGGTCTCTCCATGAAAAGGCTTTGTTTCAGTTTTCAGTTATTCCCCTCTCCAAGCACTAGAGGGTCACAGAACTTCCTTAGGCTCTGTTTAGGTCAGATGCACACAGGAATCTGACACGTTCACAGTGACTGCCTCAGACATATGTGAACCAAGCCAGCAACGAGTTTTCTAAACTATGTTGGAATTTTTCCTGATCATCGAAGCAACATTTGTTCTCTGTAAAAAATTTAAAAATTCTGGAAAGTATGGAGAGAATATAAAAAGAATTCATAACCTCTCCCTTGTTGATAAACTATATATTTCTTTTTAAAAACTATGTATTTATTTATTTGGCTGCAGTAGGTCTTAATTGGGGGCTTCCCAGGTGGGGTAGAGGTAAAGAATCTTCCTGCCAATGCAGGAGACCCAAGAGATGCAGGTTCATTCCCTGGGTGGGGAAGATCCCCTGCAGGAGGAAATGGCAACCCACTCCAGTATTCTTGCCTGGAAAATTCCATGGACAGAAGAGCCTGGCAGGGTACAGTCCATGGGGTCGCAAATAGCCAGACACAACTGAAGGGCAGCACTGAGACTGCAGTTGCAGCATCGGGTATCTAGTTCCCTCACCAGGAATCAAACCCAGGACCCCTGCACTGGGAGCACAGAGTCTTACCCACTGGGCCATCAGGGAAGTCCCTATATATTTCTTACACAAGAAGAATTTGAATACCCTCTTCTCTTCCACAAAAGATGTATGAAAATAATTATTTTCCCTGACTGCCACCAGAAAGACATTTCTGTGTGCATGCTCAGTTGCTTCAGTCATGTCCAACTCTTTGCAACCCTATGGACTATAATCCACCAGGTTCCTCTGTCCACAGGATTCTCCAGGCAAGAATACTGGAGTGGGTTGCCATGCCCTCCTCCAGGGATCTTCCCATCCCAGGAACTGAACCTGCATCTCCTGCGGCTCTTGCATTGCAGGCAGGTTCTTTACCACTGAGTCACTGGAGAACCCCAAAGGCATTTCCATTTGTCCTTTATATGTTAGAGCTAAACCTGTAAAACTCTTAGAAGAAAATACAGGCATGTATTGTCATGACCTTGGGTTTGGGAAAAGTTATCTTGGCTGTGACACCAGATATGATCCTCTCCAGCAGCACCAGCGGTCCGGGTACAGGAGAAACAAAGGAAAGTGATCATGTTAAATAGAGACTGAGGCTTTGCTGAATAAGTGTTGAGATACTTAATTGTGGGATGCAAAAGGGGAAGGGGTAGGGAAAGAGGATAAATAAGAAATGAACTGATTATCTGAGAGAATGTGGGTAGGTCTAGGATTAGAAGTCTCCATGAGGTAGAATGATAAGTACAGCATATGGCAGCTGAATAGAAAGGAGATAATGACAAGAGAGCACATATGGGAATTCAAGATTTTTGATTAGAAAAATTTCAGGTATAAAGAGGATTATGATATAAACAAGAGAGTAGACAGCTGTGGAGAACTGAAAATGTAGAGAGATAATTTTTATGAGTTCAAGGAAGTATGGGACTAAGATATTGAATGCTAAAGGCACCCCAAAAGATGCAGAACTTAGGATGGAGAGGAAGACTAGGAGACTTGGGATGAAAGAGACAGGGGCACAGTATAAAACTCACAAAGGAACAGAGTGTTATTGTCTGATAGTGTGCCCCTCAAAGAAGTAGGGATTTTTACAGATAAAAGGATGAGTAAAATCCCTCTTTTCTTAAGGCAGGAACTGTGCATTTTTAATACTTTTTCAGTTTTTTGATTGTACCGTGTGGCTTGTAGGATCTCTGTTCTCCAACCAGGGATTAAACCTGGGCCACGTCAGTTGAGAACCTAGAATCCTAACCACTAGGCCACTAAGAAACTCCCGGAACTGAATTTTTCATCTTTTATCTGCAGTCTCAACCATAGCATTCACAGACCCAAAGACAATTGAATCATATGAACAAGTAATAGAAACATTTAAAATTGTGGTATGTATACACATACACATACATTATATATGTATAGATAAACATGCTATGCATGCATACATATGTATGTTATGTATGTGTATATATATATACGTATATGTGTGTGTGTGTATATATATAGTTTCTATTGTTATTAATCTGTAGATCCATTTTAAGTCTTTTTGTTTAAAATACAGGCACTCAATTCTATAATTCAAACCAGATAAACAGAATAACGTTGCATTCACTAAATGCAAGTAAAATATGGTCATTTAAAGCCTAAAGGATTTTTAAAAGGGAAAAGATAAGTATTATTGCTTAGAACTTTCTACTTCCTTCACCAAACAGTCCTCTCTTTCTTTAACTTTTCTGCTGCGAACAGTCCTTCCTAGAGATAATTAACTAGGTTAAAGTCAGGGAAGTGGCAATATTGCTATTCAATGAACCTAAACCAATCAATAGTGCTGTTCAGTGAACCTAAACCAATGACAAATGAACTCAATCAGTAAGTGAATTTGATGAGAGCCATAATTTCATCTTACTGACTGCAGAGCAACAGTGGGGGATCATTACCAGGCTTCGCTGACACTCCACCTCTCAGTATCTCAAGTCCTCAGGACAAATATTTAAGCATTTTGCCCTTTAACCAGGTGTCTTGCTTGAATGCTGAGACCTGACAGGCATTAGGCACTACTGGATTAGAGGAGGAAAGTAAACAGATGACGACTAGGCGATGGTGCTTTTTGAACCTCGAAATAAATACCGTGCCACATATGTCACACTCCCAGTGTTGTGTGCACCTACATCAAAATTTCTTGACCAAATAAAACTGGGGGACAGGGAGGTGTCTCTGTTTGAAGGAAAAGTACATTCGCCTGCTGACTCTCTGCACCTGGATCATAGACAGGTATTTCCTTATCTTAAGGTTTGGATTGATGAGGGAGAAGCAGTGACCAGAGAGTTAGAGAATTTTCCATCTAGAAAATTCCTGGGATCCCCAATCTAATCCAGCCTTCTCATGTCATAAAAGTAACAAATAAGGTCCAGGGATTTTTCTTTTTTAACTGCTTGTCTAAGGTAATTATATCTCTAGTGAGAAAACTAAAATGAGAACTCTAGTCTCTTGGTACCTTTCAAAATACCAAAGGTCAAAAACAAGTTTCTTCATGTTATACAAGTCAGACAGAGCTAGAGCTCTCTTTTCAAGTGCCCTCGGAATAGGAAAGCATGAAAATAAAAGCCATAATTAAAAGCACATAGATCGACTAAAAATAAATAAATTAAAAAATAAAAGCACATAGAATGACAATTTAGTAATGTGGCAAAACAAAAACGTGTATTTCTTCTGTATAAGTTTCCATAAAGACATTAATGCCCAGCTGGTTTGTAGGGTTTGTATGAATAATTCTCACATGCTGTGTTTATCTTGATAGCTTTATAATGTTATAAGTATCATCTGCCTTCTATGGCATAAACAAAAGTATGTTTTTTCCCCCAAACAAATTCTTTTTAAAATGGGGACATGAAGGAGCCAATGCTCTCAAACTCTTTTTGTTAAGAATCATTACTCTACTTTTACTCTGCAACAACATAATTAAAATTTTTAAAAACTAAAACACAATATTATTTTATTATTGATGGGGGGCTCCTTCCCTAAAATGAAATATCCAGAGGCATATACCCATCTCACTACACAGAGCAAACAGGTAGATAGCACAGCGACAATTTCATAATCACCGCTTTTAAGTTTCGATTATTTACATTAAGTTTAACCACCCCACAGTCACCCCTTCACCCCGTTTCACAAAATAAATTGCAGGAGAATGAGTGATTACCTGAAGGTGTTGAATTTTGCTGTGGCTGATGTAGAGCTTCTTGGTGGTGGAAGGAATACCCGATGGCACCTCCATTAGCCTGTAGCATTGCACCGACTGCTCTGAGTCACAGCTGCATCGTCCTGGACAGTGAGGATCGAAACCACGGCAGAGAGAGAGCAGAGCGAGGAAAGCGTAGAGCAGACACATCTCCCAAAACACGGTCTCTCACGTAGCAAGCGAGTGTTCAGGCAACGTCTCACTTTTTGTACCGTGAAATCTGATCATAGAACCTTATGAATGTGTACTCTGTCAATGTAAGAAGACAGGAGAGAAAAAATTCCCAATTTGCCTGGGTCAAAATGTTAGCAACTATTACAAAGAGGAAGGCACTTAAACATTGATAAGCTGCCTTAATATTTGTAGGTGAGCAAAACCCTATGTTATTTATGGCTTGAAAGGCTAATCTGCAAACACCTCTATTATCTGTAGTTTTCTTGTTTTGTTAAATGTGACACTCGGGAATTAGGGGGGAAAGACAAAGAGCTGTTTTATAGTGGGCTATAAAACCATTGAATTTTCTGTGACCCTGTATTAAAACCATTTTTGTGGGACTGCAATGGGCAGGTGTTTTCTCCTCACATTAACCAGTATGGGAAAATAGACAGGTTTTCTATTTATTATTGTTGTTTCAGTATTTTATTGCTAGTGAAACAATGAGGGGGTACGATGGAGAGATGTTTAGAGCCACAGGTAACTTGTTTGATTCGTCTGTCACTTGATGACCCTCATATCACATATAGAAAATATTTTTGTTGTTCAAAAATGTTACAGACTCAGATGAAAATAAAACATCACACTAGGTCTATTATCTTTGTTTGTTTGCAATAGTGGAAGAAAAGTTCTTTAGTTTCTTCAGAGGGACTTGGTTGTGAATTCTTACTAGTGAGGGAAAGCTTCCTATGTCCTGGGGGCCCCATAGTAGTGACTTCTTGTCTTGCTGTTGAAGGAATTTGAAAGCTTTTAAGCAAAAGATTATATAGAGAAACTCTTTCCTTCAAAATGGAAGACCTAAATTTCCCCATGTGGCTTCAGCAGATTGCTCTCAGAAACCCTTTCTGATATTGAAAATCTTCTCTGAGCTCCTCTTTAACCTTACTTTGCTACAATTGTCCTTTTGAAGGCAAAAGTTTCTTGGCTCTAATAATCAATTCATTCTATTTCCAGAGTAAGGATTTTGTGTGCTTTTCCCAAAAGACTTTTTCTACTCCTCTTTTCTGTTTGTCCTCTGTTTTCTTTTACTATCAGAAACAGGAAGTGATAAGAGATTTCTGTCAATATTCTGATTTTCAAGAAGCTTTATTATTTATTTCTTTTGTCCAGTAATAGAATTTTTAGAATAGAATTTTTTTTAATTTTTAGAATTTTCAAATAGCAAAGCAATGCTCAGTAAAAGAAAATTTGGAAAAAGAAGCAAGGAGGAGGAAAAAAGAAACTTTAGTCCTATCTCCAAAACAAACCTTTTTTCCCATTTTTTTTTGTCTGCCTAGGCTTTGAAATGGCAAAAAGAGGGTCTCAATAAATGACAGTTGTGGGACTTCCTTGGCAGTCCAGTGGTTAGAACTCTGTGATTCCACTGCAGGGGGCATGGGTTCCACCACTGGTTGGGGAACTAAAATTCCAAAAGCTGCGTGTGGCCAAAGAAAAGAAAGAAATAGTTATATCTGTTTAGGTTATTAGTTGCAAGCAATGGAAATGAATTCTGACCAATTTAAGAAGAAAAGGAATTATTGAAAGGAAGTTGTGTAGCACAGAGAACTGTAGAAAAACCTGGAGAACCAGATTTTAAAGTGGACAAGAATAAAGGAAGGCTACATACCCAGAGGGCTTCCCAGGTAGCACTAGTGGTAAAGAGCCCGCCTGCCAAAGCAGGAGATGCAAGAGACCCAAGTTCGATTCCTGGATCCCTGGGTCAGGAAGACCCCCTGGAGGAGGGCGTGGCAGTGGATCACAAAAGTCAGATACAACTGGAACGACTTCACAGCACGCATGTATTCAGCTAGAATCACACACTGCAGTGTAGTGTCCACACCACACAGATGCCCCTGCTTCCACACTGAACTGGAAACTGGATATGCTTGCTGACACTGTGGCTGCCGCAAGAGGATGCTGCTGCCCTCACCTTATCCTCCCTATCAGCCAGAATTCTCTCAATCCCTGCCTCACAATCTGCATGTTGCAAATTTCAAGTGGATGATTTTTTGGTTAGGTGAACCTGGGTCATATGCCTGTGTTCTAGCTGTCACAGAGCTGGGAAAATGTTATCTGATGTTTTCAGTTCATTGTAGAAGGAGGACTAAATTTCCAGTATTCTAGGCACATAAGGAGACAATTCCCTAACCAAAGGAAAGTGTTAGTCACTCAGTCGAGTCTGACTCTTCATGACTGCATGGATTGTAGCCCACCAGGCTCCTCCATCCATAGAATTCTCTAGGCAAGAATACTGGAGTGGGTTGCCATTCCCTTCTCCAGGGAATCTTCCCAACCCAGGCTCAAACCTGGGTTTGATCTGCATTGTAAGCAGATTCTTTACCACCTGAGCCACCAGGGAAGTTCTGGGGTTCAAATATGGACAGCCCCCCATTTTTTAGTGACAAATGTCCACACTAGAAGTCTTTTCATGCTCACTCTTGCTCATCATGACCACAAAAGTCAAAAGAGTTTTGAGTGAGTTGCAACTACCTGAGGGTCAAACAAATTATACTTTTAACAATGGTTGTGACATGGCTTTTTGCGTAATTGTTTACTATACCTTTTGACTTGTTCATTTAGAAGGCTATAAAAATTCTAATGAGATCGTTTTAAAAAAAGTTTGTACTGTTAAATATACATTATAAAAAAGATAATTAACGTTAAATGGTGTTCAGAATCCAATTGTTTGGGGTGACTTTTAGAACGAATCCAAAAGAAATACAAATGGCAGGCTGATGAGGGGGTAGTCTGTCTGATCTGTAAAGTCTGACCATCTGAGATATAAACAGTAATTTGCCAGTGGATGAATGACGAGAATCAGTGATTAGTAAACTCGGATAGCATTATTGATAAATGGCGGTTTTAGATAGTGCTCACCCAGACCTGGAGCTGTGGGAGAGGGTAAATGAAGAATGTAGATCAGGTAACAGTGGGAAAGCAATTATAGCGAGTCTTCGAGCATGTATGGGAATAGAAATATAGTAATATGGATTTTTTTGAAATATAGTTTATTTACAATGTTGTGTTAATTTCTGCTGTTCAACAAAGTGATTCAGTTATACTCACATATATTCTTTTTTCATATCCTTTTCCATTATGGCTTAGCATAGGATATTAAACATAATTCCCTGTGCTCTACAGTAAGAGCTTGTTATTTATTCATCCTATGAATAATAGTTCGCATCTGCTAACCCCAAACTCCCAGGCCTTCCCTCCTCCATTTCCCTTCGCCCTTGGCAACTACAAGTCTGCCCTCTGTGTCTGCTTCTCTTTCCTAGGTATGTTCATTTGTATCATTCATTTTTAGATTCCATGTGTAAATGATATGTGATATTTATCTTCCTCTGACTTACTCCACTTAATATGATAATCTCTAGGTCCATCCATGTTGCTGTAGTTGGCACACCTTCATTCTTTTTATGGAGAGTAGTATTCCATTGAATACGTGTATGTGCGTGTGTGCTGAGTCGCTTCATTCATGTCTGACTCTTTACAACTCTATGGACTGTAGCCCACCAGGCTTCTCTGTCTATAGGATTTTCCAGGCAAGAATACTGGAGTGGGTTGCCATTTCCTTCTCCAAGGGATCTTCCTGCCCCAGTGATTGAAACTGTGTCTTTTACATCTCCTGCTCTGGCAATGGCAGGCAGGTTCCTTACCACTAGTGCCACCTGGGAAGCCGTGTGTGTGTGTGTGTGTGTGTGTGTGTGTGTATTTGATATATGTATCACATCTTCTTTATTCACTTATCTGTAGATGGACATTTAGGTTATTTCCATGCCTTGGCTATTGTATTATAAATAGTGCTGCTATGAAAATAAGGATACATGTAATTTTTTCAAGTAATAGTTTTGTCTGGCTATATGTGCAGCAGTGGGATTGCTGGTCATATGGCAACTCTATTTTTAGATTTTTAAGAAGCCTCCATACTGTTTTGCATAGTGGCTGCCCCAATTTACATTTCCACCAACAGGGTAAGTGGGTTCCCTTTTCTCCACACCCTCTCCATCATTTATTATAGACTTTTTAATGATGGCCATTCTGATTCATGTGAGGTGGTACCTGATTGTAGCTTTGATTTACATTACTCTATTAATTAGCAATGATGAGCATCTTTTCATGTACCTATTGGCATCTGTATGTCTTCTTTGGAGAAATGTCTATTTTGATCTTCCAGTCTAAATAGATGGCATCTATTTAGGTTGGATGGTATCACCAACTTGGTGGACATGAGTTTGAGCAAGGTTCAGGAGGTGGTGATGGACAGGGAAGCCTAGTGTGCTGCAGTCCATGGGGTCACAAAGTGTCAGACACGACTGAGCGACTGAACTGAACTGAGCCATTTTTTGATTGAACTGTTTTTTTGTTATTGAATAATTGTATGAGCTATTTGTGAATTTTGAAAATTAATCCCTTGTCATTTGCATCATTTGCAAGTAGTTTCTCCCAGTCTGTCAGTTGTTTTTTTGTTTCACTTAACCGTTTCTTTTGCTGTGCAAAAGCTTGTAAGTTTGATTCAGCCCCCCCCTTTTTTTTACATTTTCTTTTATTTCTATTGCCTTAGGAGACTGACCTAAGAAAACACTGCTAAAATTTATGTCAGAGAATGTTTTGCTTATGTTCTATTCTAGGAGTTTTATGGGGTCATATTAAGTACTTAAGCCATTTTGAGTTCATTTTTGTGTGTGGTGTGAGGGTATGTTCTAATTTCATTGATTTGCATCGCTGTGCGACTTTCCCAACACTGCTTGCTGAAGAGACTGTCTTTCCCCTCTTGTGTATTCTTTCCTCCTTTGTTGAAGATTAATTTACCATAGGTATGTGGGTGGGTTCTCTATTCTGTTCCATTGATCCATATTCTGCTTTTGTGCAGATACCATGCTGTTTTGATTACTGTAGCTTTGTAGTATTGTCTGACATCTGGGAGGATTGTGCCTCCTACTTTGTTCTTTTTCCTCAGGATTGTTTTGGCAATAATGGATCTTTCATGGTTCCATATAAATTATCAAATTATTTGTTCTAGTTATGTGAAAAATGTCATGGGTAATTTCATAGAGATCACATTAAATCTTTAGGTTGTTTTGGGTAGTATAAAATAATAGGAACCTTAAAAATAATAGGAATTTTAAAAATTACTTTTTATGTTTTGTTTTAGATTTGGGTACACCATGCAAAATTAGTATCTTATAAATTTAAAGTATAGAGTAAGTAAAATAATTCTTGAAGCCTAAATTATGCTGGGTTTATTAGTGAAATCACTAATAAACTGTTAAATTAACTTTTCTTTTTAGGTTGGGAAAAATATTCCTTGGACTTTAAAGGAACATATATTTTATAGATATTCCTAACTGTTGAGCTAATATGAAAAATATATATATATTTCTGAAAATATGTTTAGTTTTACTCTCTAGCAGATGTCAAAAGTATGTCTTAAAAAGTGACTGTCTTTAGAATTTTCTAAGTAGACTGTCGTAACGTCTCAATTTTTGAATTGACCACACATATTTTCAGCATTCCTACTAGATTCAAGGCCCTAGGATCTGGGATTCAAAAATTAGCAAGATAACATTATTGTTGCCAAAAAATGTATGGTAAATGCTGTAACAGGTATTTGTAGAAAACTAGACAGGGAACCGGAGAAGGCAATGGCACCCCACTCCAGTACTCTTGCTTGGAAAATCCCATGGACGGAGGAGCTTGGTAGGTTGCAGTTCATGGGATCGCTGAGTAGGACACGACTAAGCGACTTCACTTTCACTTTTCACTTTCATGCATTGGAGAAGGAAATGGCAACCCACTCCAGTGTTCTTGCCTGGAGAATCCCAGGGACGGGGGAGCCTGGTGGGCTGCCGTCTACGGAGTCGCACAGAGTCGGAAACACTGAAGTGACTTAGCAGCAGCAGCAGCAGACAGGGAACATGTCCACAGCCCCACATGAGAAAAAAAAGAAGGTTCTTCTTGGAAGAGGTTTCTGAGCTAATCCTACATCACTGCACCAATATTCTCAAGTTTTAAAAACAAGAGGGCAAACAGTTGTTCCATTTGTGTATGAGAGAGAAATAACCAGGAGGATGAGGTTAATAAGTCACTTTGGAACGCCCAAACTTCTTCAGCATGTGTATCAAAGAGTTTCAGATTATTAGCAAATATGAATATAAATAATACATATAAGTATGTATGTACTTTTCTGCCACTGCTCAAGTAAAATGCTAGTGGATTTCCCCCCTTATTCATTATACAACTGTTTCCAGTGACCAATGGTACTTAATACATTTTTCTTTTCCTGGTAGGATTACTGGAGAATAAATGAAACATGTGAAGCTTAGTACAGGGCCTGGCACACAGTAGCATTCAATAAATGGTAATCTCCCTCTACAGTTCAAGGTAGGTTTCCAAGTCCATTCAACCACAGTACCTTTGCTATTAATGATGTGCTAATTAATGTTTGGGCTTCCCTGGTGGCTCAAATGCTAAAGAATCTGCCTGTTGAAATCTATACTAACCTCACAGCTAATTACCACTACCCACCAAAGAAATCTTTAACATCTTCCCTTTTTTTCCCAGTTTCCTCAGTCCCCCACTGTATTCTTAGTAATAACTTATGGTAAAACTCTGTAGGGATAAGTTCTTAAAACAAGACTGTCACATTTAAGTTATATAAGAAATTTTTTTATCACATAAACATGGTTCATGAAACAGTTTTTAGAACTTTCTGCCAATGCAATTGCAAATAGAAGTATGAAGATTTTATTAACCCAGGAAATTAAGTCCCACAAATATTGAGATTATATACAATTCCAAAGACCAACACAAAGCAACACATGTAGATAGAGCACACTGACAACAGATGGCAGCACCAGAACGTCAAACCAGGCCTCTCACATCCGTGGTAGGCTTGACTGCGAAAGTGCAGAACCCCAATCAAGGTGGGCAAAAGATAGCGTCTACCAAAACGGTGCTCATGAACATCTGAAATAGTCACGTAGCACCAAGGAGCAGCACATAGGGATGAGGAAGCTGCTACAAAGCATCGTACTGAGAAGGGACAATATGAGATGACAGTGTTCTGAGTCACAACGGTGTGACTTGTTGGAGTGGTTGTAAAAACTGTACACAGAAGTGGAGTCGGGTTCTTCAGTCCTGAAAATGGAGTTATTCACCAAGGATCAGAGCACTGGATACATTTAAATACTTAAAATTCATTTTGGTTGTACCCATACAATACAAAGCCGAATTTTAAAAAAATTAAATTTATTTTCAGGTGTAGTTTATATAAACTAAAGAAAGCGGTAAGCAATAGAATGGGCTTCCCAGGTAATGCAGTGGTAAAGAATCTGCCTGACAGTGCAGGAGACACAGGTTCAATTCCTGGGTCAGGAAGATCCCCTGGAGAAGGAAAGGGTAACCTACTCCATATTCTTGCTTGGGAAATCCCAGGGACGGAGGAGCCTGATGGGCTACAGTCCATGGGGTCACAAAAGAGTCAGACATGACTTAGTGACTGAACAACAACAACAGCAAAAAGCAATAGAAAATGAGTATTACACTTAATTTTTGGGAATAGTTCTTATATATTAATCTGTTTGTATATGGGTTGTAACTGGGAAGGAATTATTTTTTTTAAAAAAAGCTTTGGGATTGATTTGCCAACTTATTAACTTATACATGAAGAGATGGATTTCTGCATCCTTCTATACCCCATGATTAATAGCTAAGACTTTGGAGAAAAAGACATCTAGATTGAAATCTCACCTCAGTGGATTTTTAGGTATATACCAAGACACTTAAATTCTCTGTGACTCATTTATAAAAAACTGAGAATAACTAACTCATAGAATTTTGTGAGAGTCAAAGAAGCAAAGCAAATAACAAAATGCTTAATACATAGTATGTATTCAATAACTAAAAGCTATTATTGTGGTTCATGTGTACGTGGCCCCTCAACCCCAACTTAACATTATTTTTATACTTTAAATTCCTGGAAATGGGATTGCTAACTGGACTATGAATAGGGAAAAGTGGCTGGAAACTTGGTGGCTGTAGTAATTATGTTCTTATAAATTTTGCAGATAAAAATGAAGTTAATCTGGGAGCAGAGATTGGGGGGTGGGAAATGCAAAATCTTAGTTTTATATTATTTCTGGGTAAAACCTGTGTGAATGTGCCTAGTTAAGCTCAAGGAAAGGATCTGAGTAGTTTTGCTTAGTCAAGTTTGTTGAAGCCAAAAAACTTTATTGACTGATATGTTGAACAGTCTGCCCTGACCCAGAGGGCAAACTAACGCTATGATTTTTTATTCCTCACTGGCATTAGTGAGGGACCCACAGTGCAGACTTTGATGGAGATTAACTTGGAGAGTCTGCAGTTAGCCAGTGAAATATTCCCTTAGGCAATGTCTTTTGAGAGACAGTTCTCAACAGCCTACCATATCAGACTACTTTCTCCTTCCTTTTCAAGACTGGGCTAGAAGGGGATTGAGAGTGAGTAAATGGAATGGTAAAGAACAGCTGCTAAACACTCCCAAAATTCACATTAAAGTTGTAGCTATGTGCTCTGCTAATGGGAGGGTCACGTCTCCTTCATTTTTGTGTCCCTGATGCCTCAACAGGGCTCTGCATTCAATCTGCCTATGAATATGTAAATCTTGATAATTTTGTTTCACTGAAATGTCACGTGTAGGAACACTATTCCAAGTTTGTTTGTTTTTTTAAATAACATCTTTTTAGGTAGTTGCTTTGGAAATGCATAACCTGTGGTGTGATAATAAGGAATATCAAGTGCCAAGCACTGAAGCTAAGCATTTTGCCTTATTACTGAGCGAAATAAAATTTGGAAACTGAGGCTTTGAGGTTAAAAAATACAACTAAGATGGCACAGATAACAGGGGATAGGACTTAAAACTTGAACCTAAGGCTGCCTGACTTTTAATCATAAGAGGAAAGGACCCTCTTAATCAAGCAACACCTGGTGAGCCGCTGTCCTTCAGCTTGCAGTTCTAGGCAGTTTCCATCCAGAATTTAAGGCCTGGTTTACCGAGAAGAGCAAGTGTGTCCACCCACCCGTAACAGGAACTGGACTGGAAAAGGGAAAACGTGGCCACTGCGCATGCTCACACGGCCCTGTCTCACCCTTCCCTGCCACAGAATGTTACCGCGGCAACTTTGTCGGACTACTTTGGAACGGTTCCTGCCCACTATAAAGTCAAAGAAGCGGAAGCTGTTCCTCTCTGCGACGTGGACACCCTTCTCTTCTCTGGGCCTTTCCAACTTGGAAGCCCACACCATGCGTCTCCGTGTCTCGGGGATTCAAGCTGGAGTTTGCCAGTTCTCAATATGGCCGTTGACAGGCCGGTCCCAAACGGAGGCTTTTCATAGGCCAAGGTCGCACCCTAGCCCCGCCCATTTCGTCCCTCAGGGCTGCGTCTGCCTTGGTCTTTTCTACGCATGCGCGGCGGGGGCGGGCCGCGAGGGGGGACGGCCCGCGTCTTCCGTGTGCCACCGCCGCCGCCTGTGCTCTGCTGCTCTTGCCCCTCCGGGGCTTCGTTGCCGGCGTTAGCCACGCGAGGGGAAGAGAGGGGACGGACGGAGCGTGCGTGCGCGGGGCTTCCCGCAGTCCCAGCAGTTCCTCTCGCGGAGTGGACGACGGGGTCAGCAGCAGTCGGGGGAGGCCCTAGACGGCGCCATGTCGGCGGGCGGTCCATGCCCGGCAGGGGCCGGAGGGGGCTCCGGGGGAGCCTCTTGCGCTGTGGGGGTCTCCCCTGGTGGAGTATCTATGTTCCGGTGGCTGGAGGTGCTGGAGAAGGAGTTCGACAAGGCCTTCGTGGATGTGGATCTGCTCCTGGGCGAGATTGATCCGGACCAGGCGGACATCACTTACGAGGGGAGACAGAAGATGACCAGCCTGAGCTCCTGCTTTGCGCAGCTTTGCCACAAAGCCCAGACTGTGTCCCAAATCAACCACAAGCTAGGGTGAGCCTTGAGCCCTGGAGAGGGTGGCATTCAGCTCCAGCCATCGGACTTCATTTAACGCACCGGTGAAAACTGCCGACTGGGGCACTGGGCTTCCTATGTGGCGGGAATGAGTGTGTGCGAAGGAAAAGAGTGAGGTGAGGTGAGAGCAGGAAAAGCTGTGTAGGTTGGCATGTAGGTCTCCTGGGGTCCTGAAAGCCAGCTTTCTGGTATCTTTATGAGGAGGAAACAGGAACTAATTACACCTGTCTACTTGTGCCTTTTCATTAAGAAGCCTAAGACTTAACAGAAGCTCAAAGATGCTCCATTATAAGAATATTTTAGCTCACCTTTTAACATTTGAGTTTTTTAGATCTAGTTTCACATTGCAGGTTTGTATATCACCAGTCCTGATTATTTTGGACTATTTCAGGTCAGTTTTCATTGTGGCACACAGCGCTATTCCTTGCCTGCATGAACTATTTAGGGGAATTTGATCAAAGCTCTTAGGAAAATGGGATAAACAAGATAGGATCAGTGTCTATCGCAGTTTACAGTTAGTCCTTAAATTACAGTCAGATACCTCCGGAGCTCCCTACAGTTATTCAGATGACTTCTAATATTGAGGTTGTGTCTGTACTTTACTACATTTCCCCAAATCTGGATTTGTTTTTGAAAGTGTGTGAAGAGTGATCATTTGCTTAAGTCTCTCATCTTGGTTGTGGGTGTGAGTGCAGTAGTAGTAGTTCCCAAAAAACCTACCATGTTTTGCAGAAAATTAAATTAGCACATTTTTACAATATTTAGAAATCATGATAGATTAACATTATTATATAAAGAGCATTTTTAATTATATCATGTAAATAAGAGAATGGGTCTTTCATTTTAAAGTGGATAAAAATAGGATAATAAATGATATGCAAAACTCTTTAACATTAGATTTCCTAAGAAATCATTACTATCAGTTGTGATGATTGAGAGTGCCCACTGGATCCAAATCAATACGAATATCAGAAATGCATTCTCTCCTTGCTTAGTAGTTGTTAGCATTCTTTCTTTTTCCTGTCCTTCATGAAAAAGGTAGTATAATTTATCTTTGATGAGCATAGAATTGTATATGGGAGATTTTGTGATTCTTCTTCATTGAAAGAACTGTTAATTTCTTTTATCCTTTTTGAAAAGGTTGGAAGTGTTGACATAAAGCTAATCATTTATTAATCTACATCTGTGAAAATGTCTCTTGATTTCTTGATTCAACTGTAGTTTCTAGAAGATGGTTATTTATTCAGATAGTGACATGGCATTTGATGGTCTTTAGTAGCTTTTGCTATTCATCCTATATAACTGAGAGTTTTTACTGAGGACAGAAGAGCCTGGCAGGCAACAGTCCGTAGGGTTGCAAAAAGCTGGACCTAACTGAGTGAGTATACACATACATACGGAGGATAAACAGATTTTTAAAAAATGAAACAAAATCTAATTCATTTTTTAAGTGACTTACAGAAACGTTGATGTTTTGATGTCAGATTTTAAAAATCTAATTTTGGAGAAATGATTGTTCTGTGAGCAGGTGATGCTCAGTTTTTTCATCTTTAAATATTTTAAATGAATATTTAGAGTTATATTAAATTATGCATTTTCTTTTTCAGAAATCATAATTATGTATTCTGATTCCATGTCCTGGCTTAGAATGTGGCTTTATTTCTCAAAATAAGAAATGCTAGCCCATCACAATGAGAGCATGTTTTTTTTAACATCCTTGAAGCTTTTGATTTGAAGATTTTAGAAAATAGGGGTTGTTTGAGTGTTTTTTCAGTTACAGTTGACTTCTTTGTCTGTAAGGTTATTGTTTCTCTATTTAACAGTTTCTACAGTTTTCATGGAATCCGTTGTGTATTAGTGAGGAGAGAGAGTCATTGTTGGTAGTGCCTTTCAAAGTAGATCTGCCATTGTATCATCTGCAGAATCTCAGGTTGCCCTGTGTATCTTTAGCAATCTTTTGAGATCTTGAAATTTTAGCAAAGATTTCATACTTTCTTGCCCTGTTTTATTTTTCAGTAAGTGATTAAATTCATTTTGTTGCTTTAAGGATATGGACATCTAGGCGTAATATTTGAGGTCACTCATGGTCTGATACAGTGCACCAGATGTGCACCAAATTTCGGTGGTTTTAGAGATTAATACTTAAAGCATATCACCATAATAAAATATTTTTATAATCAAGAAACAGATACCTCCAAGAGTAACTTAGATTTAAATTGAGCATCCTTCCAGATTGCCCTTCTTCTGCTAAGTTACTGTCTTTAGGTAGTTAATGTAATATTAGTATAGTAGCTAGGAAACGGAGGAGGTGATGGCACCCCACTCCAGTACTCTTGCCTGCGAAATCCCATGGACGGAGGAGCCTTGTAGGCTGCAGTCCATGGGGTCGCTGAGTCAGACGCGACTGAGCGACTTCACTTTCACTTTTCACTTTCATGCATTGGAGAAGGAAATGGCAACCCACTCCAGTGTTCTTGCCTGGTGAATCCCAGGGACAGAGGAGCCTGGTGGGCTGCTGTCTGTGGGGTCGCACAGAGTTGGACACGACTGAAGCGACTTAGCAGCAGCAGCAGTAGTTAGGAAAACAGTTCAAAAAAAAAAAAATCAGGGGTTGCACTTAAAAAATATATATAAATTGCATCTATATGACCGCTTTTTTCCATAAGTTGTATTTGGAGAGAGGGGAAGGGGAGGGCAGAGAATTCAGACTATTTTGAGGTAGTGCCATTTTTAATCACTCACGTTTCTCTCATACTTCCCACCTGCTTGAGAATCCCTGCTATGGTGAGCCACTGGGAACAGCTGTGGGGAGTCACAGGTCCTGGTCGGAACAGCAGTAGTGGTAACAGTAGGAGCAGCAGGAGTGGGTGTTGGAGAACAAAGGTCAACAACCTGTGCTTTATGAAAACTCACCTCTCTGCCTTGAAACACGGCTTTCTGCCCGTTCACCCCGTCTTTAAAATAACAGCTACACAACACATCTTCTCTCACATCCTCCTTTCCCTCAGCAGTTGCTGAGTCAGTATCATTTTTAAAGTGATTTGTATTCAGAGCCATCTAGAGCTTCATTGAAAATGAGCTGATGTACTGTCCCTTGACTGCTTTAAAGCTATTCTGTTTTTGTTCTTTTGTTTTTAAATGCATCAGTTTTATTGTAGTTTATTTAACATTGGCTGTTACCTGCTCATGAACAATTGTGCCATAAAATGGTAGGTTTCAAAAATAGTAATCAACTTTCCCCCCCACCAAAAAATCTTGCCCCCATTCTCAGTTGTCCATCCTTGCTCTTTTTTTTTTTGTTTGTTCTGTCTACAAGGGATATTAGTTCCCTGACCAGGGATCAAACCCAGGCCCCTGGCAGTGAGAACACCAAATCCTAACCAGTGGACCACCAGGGAATTCCCCATCCTTGCTCTTTTCAGTAATTACTACATTGATTTCCCTTTGCCCAAGGCCATTCATATTTAGTCTCTAGTACCATATTCCATACTTAGATAAACTGGGCAGCATTCTAGACTAGTACAGAAGTATTTTGTTTTTAAACAAGCAGTGGGACCGTTTGTAGCATTGAACTTGAATTTTAATATTGATCCAATATATATTTATTGAGTGCTGTGTGCCATGTGCTGTGTTGGGTACTTGGTATACAATGGAAAGCAAAA
The DNA here is from genome assembly GCA_006408695.1 of Aepyceros melampus. NCBI lineage: Eukaryota > Metazoa > Chordata > Mammalia > Artiodactyla > Bovidae > Aepyceros > Aepyceros melampus. The sequence goes on from SJXQ01001080.1 coordinate 144,541, forward strand.
ACAGATATAGTCATCACTGTTAGGAAACTTGGATTCTGTTGGAATTTGTTGAAATAATTATCGTATAAATGTGAAATTCTAACTTTGAGGAACATAGAGTAATGAGAGCCTGTTTTAGGAGACCAAGGAAGGCTTCTTTTGAGGAAGTGACCATTTGGTTAAAACATAAAGGATGAGTAAGACTTAATTAGACCAAGAGAAATGGGAGTATCATTCAACATTCCAGTAGAGAGAACAGGAAATGGAAAGCACTGGTGATAGGTGAGTGCTAATCCATTTGAAGAACTGAGAGTTGATATGTGTTATAAGCAGAGAGCAAAAGAAGTTTGAACAAGTACCTAGGGACTACATCTTTATGATTTTCTAGACCATGTAATAGATTTGAGGACTTTATCATAAAAATAGAAATATTTTAAATTAGGTGGTAATCCCATAGGAAATTAGTTCACTTTGGCTGTGATAAGGAGAGAGTTTGTAGAAATAAACTGAATAAATGCAGAAAACCATTGGGGGCTCTTAATTCTGATCCATGTGAGATGATGGGAGTAGAATAGCAGAGACAGAGGAAAGTGTTCAGAACAAGAGAGATTTGAGAAGTGAAAATAAACAGAGTCGAGGGGTGGGTTGGAACAGAGGGATGAGGGAGTTCAGGATGATTCCACAGTGTCAATTGGCTGGATAAATGGAAGGATATGAGATATTATCAGCAATGACTATATTGCTAACTGTTGGTCAGTTACTATGGCCCAGCTCTGCCCTACGTCTTCTATGTATATTGATTCACCTATTTCTCACAAGGATGTACTGTTTTCACTTTTTTTTTTAATGGAAAAATAAATTTAAACGTGTTTGGAAGCCAATGAGCAGCATCTAGTTGAGGGAAAATCTGAATATTCTAGGGAAAAGAGGGGGATTATCAGTAGCAGTAAGCTTTCTGAATGAAGATGAGTGTCAGAATATAGGTCGAGAGACTGACGTCATATTGAAAAGACAGCTGTTACCCTTACAGGGAAAGGAGAGATCTTGAGCACAGAAGTGGGAGGGAGTGTTTTGTGTAATGGTGTCTTTATTCTGTATAGAGTAGCAGCCTGGGACAACAGCTGGAAGTGGTTGAAAGTAAAAGCCCAAGGAGAGTGAGCAAAATCTGAAATAGTAACGAAAGAATGCAATAGCAAGTTGGCCAGTCAAATAGAAGGACTGCCAGGCAGTGCTGAGGTAATTTAGAGTTACCATAAATTCACGCTACAACCAGTCTGCCCTGTTGTATGACTTTCTCCAGTTATACAAACGTAGTTCAGTTCAGTTCAGTCACTCAGTTGTGTTTGACTCTTTGCGACCTCATGAATCGCAGCACACCAGGCCTCCCTGTACATCACCAACTCCCGGAGTTCACTCAGACTCACGTCCATTGAGTCAGTGATGCCATCAGCCATCTCATCCTCAGTCGTCCCCTTCTCCTCCTGCCCCCAATCCCTCCCAGCATCAGAGTCTTTTCCAATGAGTCAACTCTTCGCATGAGGTGGCCAAAGTACTGGAGCTTCAGCTTTAGCATCATTCCTTCCAAAGAAATCCCAGGGTTGATCTCCTTCAGAATGGACTGGTTGGATCTCCTTGCAGTCCAAGGGACTCTCAAGCGTCTTCTCCAACGTACAAAGTAATGAGAGTAATAATTGCATTCATCCACTGCCATAGCAGGAAGTTTGCTATACACACAAGAGTGTTACTGAAATGAAAATGGTATTGGGGATGAAGAAAAGGAGATAATCTTTAAAGCAGTATAACCTGTATTTGATAATCATGTAGATGTAAAGGAAGAAGAAGGGTTATGGGTGACATCCCATTTCTGTTTGGGAAATGTATTGGTTGGTACCTGCAGTAGCTTGAATGGTGCTTCCCCCCAAATTCATGTCTACGCACAGAACCTCAGAATGTGACCTTATTTGGAAATAGGGTCTTTGCAAATGTAATTAATGTAAGGATGGAGATAAGGTCATAGCAGATTGTGACCGAGTATCCTCAGAGGATGCACAGAGACTCAGAGAAGAAGGCTATGTGAGGACGGAGTCAGAGATTAAAAGAGGGACAGGCATACAAGTCGAACAGCCACTGCATTAGGAGACTGGCATGGGATAGTTTCTCTTTCAGGGTCTCCAGAAGTCATGAGCCCTGCCACTACCTGGATTCCAGGCTCTTGCATCCTGAGCTGTGAGAAAATAAAGTTTTGTTCTTTGAAGCCACCTAGTTTGTGGTAATTTGTTATGACACCCATAGGAGACTGATAGCATTCACTGAAGTAAGGAATCCAGAAGGTGGAGCAGGACTGGCAGGAAAGAGAATGGGTTGCATTTAAGAGACTGTGCATTGTTAAGATCTTTATCCTTTTTTGCATATTCCTAACATAGTTTCCTGGGCTTCCCTGGTGGCTCTGACAGTAAAGAATCTGCCTGCAGGCGGAAGACCTGGGTTCGATCCCTGTGTTGGGAAAATGCCCCGGAGGAGGGCATGGCAGCCCACTCCAGTATTCTTGCCTGGAGAATCCCATGGACAGAGGAGCCTGGTGGGCTACAGTGCATGGGGTCACTAAAAGTCGGACACAACTGAGTGACTGAGCAGAACACAGCAACGTGGTTCCCTGACTACTTCTTAACCCCTCCAAATCATCCTTTCATTGCCAGAATTCATTCTAAAGTGATTCATATTAAGGTTCATATCAAAAAGGCAGCTCTGACTCTGTCACTCTGTTTGGATAACCTCCTTATCACTGCTTCCCACGCAGCACTAGTGGTAAAGAACCCACCTGTAAATGCAGGAGACGTAAGAGACGTGATTCTGATCCCTGGGTTGGGAGGATCCCCTGGAGGAGGAAATGGCACCCCACTACAGTATTCTTGCCTGGAGAATCCCATGGACGGAGGAGCCTGGCAGGCTCCTGTCCATAGGGTTGCACAGAGTTGGACACGCCTGAAGAGACTTAGCAGGCACGTTATCACTTACGGGCTAAAATTGATACGCTGGCACATCGGTCAGTGCCGTGTCTGTCCTTCTCTCTCCTCACCCCTTGTTAGCTGCGTCCCTCAGTAAAACTGGTCTAATTTCTTTTCTCTAAATAGGCCTGCTCACTCTTGGCATCTCTACTTCGGCATAGACTTTTGTGTATAGTAACTTCTCTGTCCCCTTTGTCAACAGGATCAAACACCCTCATCTTTCAAGACACCGCTTACATCACCATTTGTTTTGAAGGCTTTCCTCACCCAGCAAGCCTTAGTCATAACACCTTGAAACTCAAGCTGTTATAAGATTTGTTACATTGGGCTGTAACTAGTGGTTGCCACATTTCTCTGCTTCTGTAAAGTAAGCTCCTTGAAGGTCAAGATTTTGTTATAGGTGAAATTATCTGAGCTATCAAATGCTTGTGAAAGCTGACTTTTGAAGGTAACAGTATCTCTCTGTGAACCCATTTTGGTTTCTGAAATTGGTTGGTAGTTTTTTTTCTCCATGGTTCTTCCCACACCATATTGAAAAGTAAATAATTCTTTTCAGTGTGGTTATCAAATTGACTTATATATGTGGATTACAGAATTGGCCCCTCTAAGGGGCCAATTTTTGGAAATTCGGAACTCACACATTAAATATTAACCTTTCTGACCTGCTTGCCTCTGTATCTCACCTGCTAGGGGTTTTCACATCTCAGACCTTTCCCTTCTCTGTGTATTAGCTGATCTCCATTCAGCATTCCCTTCTTTCTGACTCCCTTTGTTTCTTCTTGAATTGGTACATCACACATGCCTCTGTACAGGTGTTTACAACACTTTACATCATAATTAGAAATGTATTTTTAATCTCATTCTATTAGACATAAAATCCTCAAGGGCAGAATCCATGTCTTATTTATCATTTTTTTCTCCAGATCCCGGTACAGTGTATATACTCTGCAAATGTTTATTTGAATGAGTAAATCATTTGAAACAACTTTATTTTGTTCTGCCGTGAATCCTCAAAGATTACCACTAATCATTCTGTAATACAGGTTTCATGAGAGCCGGGATGGTGTCTCTTTGGACAACTCTGCTATCCATTGTGTCTAAGATGGTGCCCACCACATTATTGAATGACTGAATCAGTCACAAAGATACAATTTCATGGTATTCCATTTTAAGAACAAGTTGAAACTGACTGAAAGTAACTTTAAACATCACTGTATTAGAGTACTCAGTATGGATTTAGTGTACTTGTAATGTTTCTAATATATGGGGTAGGTTCATTCTCTTCACTCCACCTCCAGTTTGATCATAGAGCAACTGAATTCTTTACATTAAGATGAAAACTGAGGGACTTCCCTGCTGGTCCTGTGGTTAAGACGCTCAGCTCCCGATGCAGGAGGCCCAGGTTCGATCCCTGGTCAGGGAACTAGATCCCACATGCTGTAAGTAAGACCTGGTGCAGCCAAATAAATGAATTAAAAAAAAAAAAGAAAACTGAAAGCATTTTTATATGTTTGGAACTTCATTTTGAGGTTTAAAATACTTTAACTTTTAAAAATACACCACAGATTTATCTACTTTTTTCCATTTCAGATCCCCTAACTCTAGTTCAGTCACATTGTCTCCCATATTACACATAGCTGCCTTTTAAAAAACATAAATATGGTCATATCATTCTGTTTTAAATTCCTCAATTGTACTTTGAGTTAATTCAGATTCTTTATCACTGATGAGCTCTCTGTGATCTGACCACTGGATAGCTCTCCAGTGTCATATCTTATCATTCTTCCCATTTTTTCTGTATGGCCCAGTCCACATGGGTCTCCTTTCAGAAACTAAAACAATAATTCTTAAACTTTTTGGTCTCAGGACTCCTTTACATTCTGTAATTATAAGGTCCTCAGAGAGCTTTTTATGAAAAAAAGAAATACAGGTTATATCTACTGGTATTTACTGTATTAGAAATTAAAACTGAGAAAACTAAATTTTTATTGGGTTGGCCAAAAGATTCATCAAGCTGGGATCAAGATTGCCGGGAAAAATATCAATAACCTCAGATACACAGATGACCCACCCTTATGGCAGAAAGCGAAGAACTAAAGAGCCTCTTGATGAAATGAAAGGGGAGAGTGAAAAAGTTGGCTTAAAACTCAACATTCAGAAAACTTAAGATATGGCATCTGTTCCTATCACTTCATGGCAAATAGATGGGAAAACAATGGAAACAGACTATTTTGAGGGGCTCCCAAATCACTGCAGATGGTGACTGCAGCCATGAAATTAAAAGATGCTTGCTCCTTGGAAGAAAAGTTATGATCAACCTAGACAGCATATTAAAAAGCAGAGACATTCCTTTGCCAGCAAAGGTCCGTCTAGTCAAAGCTGTGGTTTTTCCTGTAGTCATGAATGGATGTGAGAGTTAGACCATAAAGAAAGCTGAGCACTGAAGAATTGATGCTTTTGAACTGTGGTGTTGGTGAAGACTCTTGAGAGTCCCTTGGATTGCAAGGAGATCAAACTAGTCAATCCTAAAGAGATCAGTCATGAATATTCATTGGAAGGACTGATGCTGAAGCTGAAACTCTAATACTTTGGCCACCTGATGCGAAGAACTGACTCACTGGAAAAGACCCTGATGCTGGGAAAGATTAAAGGCAGGAGGAGAAGGGGAGAACAGAGGATGAGACGGTTGGATGGCATTACCGACTCGATGGACATGAGTTTGAGCGAGCTCCAGGAGTTGGTGATGGACAGGGAAGCCTGGCGTGCTGCAGTCTATGGGGTTGGAAAGAGCCAGACATGACTGAGCAACTGAACTGAACAGAACGGAAAAGATTCATTCGGTGTTTCCCTAACAAACCTTTTGGCCAACCCAGTATTATATCAGTTAAAAGTAGCGACAGGATATAGCACAGGGAACTAGTCAACATCTTGTAATAACCTATAATGGAAATAATTTCAAAGATAATATATGTGTATATGTATAACTATATAAACGTGTAATCTTGCTGTGCATGTAAAACATTGTAAGTCAACTATACTTCAATAAAATGTATATATTAAAAAATAGCAACAGTAAACCCATTGTGTGTTAATATAATTATTAATTAAAATAACTACTTCCTCCAAAATTATGAGTAGCATTGTTTTACATAAAAAAAAATCTGTCTCAGTAGATAGCTGGACTTTTGTATCTGCTTTTACATTCAGACAGTTTTGATACGTGGTTTTGGTTATACAAAGAAAATTTGGCCTCACAGAGATAAGTACTTCGATAAAGGAGCAGTATTTTAATAGCTATTTCAGATAATTGTGGATATTCTTTGATGGTAAAAGGTAGTTACTTAAAGGTTAGTTATAATGTGGAGTATGAAACTATCAGTGAACTTTTTATATACCATCACATTAAAATACATTGGTCTATCTTTGTAGCCTATAAATGAATCTTTTACCAAGGCATGATTTTAATGTTGTATGTGGTCATTTTGAAAACATTGGTTTGCTGGGTTATCCAGATCTTCCAAATGTGGACACACCTCGTAATACAATATCAAAAATCATGTTTGTTAATATCTCCAATCACATGAGAAATATTTAAATATTGGGAAGCTGTCAGGTTTATGGTGCTGGATTCAGATTTTCCAAAATTCTAATTTTCACTTGAAAGTGTAAATTTTTACCATTGGCAACAAAAGCTGTCAGTTGTTTTCCTTGGAATAACAGATTTACTTTATTTAAGAACATGTCTGCCAGATATATCAATCTTAATAACCACAGTTCTTCTTTCAAATAAAAATGTGTTCCAAGAAAAAAGTGTTCAGCTTTGGAATTCAAGCAGTTGCATAAGTGCTTTTTCTTGAGAAAACATAGTTTGATATGCAGCAAAGTGAAAATGAAAAGGCAAGTTTTAGTCGCTCAGTCGTGTCTGACTCTGTGCAACCCCATGGACTGTAGCCCGCCAGGCTCCTCTGTTGAAATTTTCCAGGCAAGAATGCTGGAGTGGGTTGCCATTTGCTCCTCTAAGGATCTTCCCGACCCAGGGATTGAATCCGTGTCTCCTGTGTTACAGTCTGATTCTTTACCATTTGAACCATCAGGGGAGCATCAGGGATGCTTTACGCATACTTCCGATTTCATCCCACAGAACATTAAAAACTTACTCAAGAGTTGAGATTTTTAGAAATTGATAATTTTGCTGCTTTGTTGGGACATTTTGAAGTGTGTTTTGTTTTGTACTGGGAGTGCGTGTTAGTGAAACATACATTGACTACTGGTAGTTTGGTGCCACTGCCTTGACGTGTTGTCAGCCTTCTAGTCATTATTGCTGTAACATCTTTGGAATGAATGTCAACACAGTGGAAAAGGCAAATAATACTTTATTATTATGAAAATAGTTTTGGCTCTGAAATGGTCACACAGACCAGTGAGAACTGCTGCTCTTATAATAACTGCAGATGTTCCCAGAAGTGTTCCCAGAAAGATAGCCATACACTCCCACCCCACTAATTGTCTTTGTTTAGCTCCTTTCAGACAGCTTATTATGGCTTTTAATTATCTATATTACTACTGACTTTGTATGACCTTGGACAAGTTACCTAATCTCTCTGCTTCACTTCCCTTTGTAGAAAAAAGTATCTTTGAGGATTATTGTGAGGATTAGGACAATTAAAACATGAGTTTGTTCACAACAGTGCCTGGCACATGGTTAATGCTATTATTATATATGTCGTTTATTTTCTGTATGAGCCGCCTCGTGCCAAGGCCACTCTAAGCTTTGAACGGCAGGATCCACATTTGTTTCGTCTAGCAGTGTATCCCTTGGGCCCAGCCCATTGCCTGGCATATATTGGTGCTTAATAAATACTTGTTGAATAAATGTGTGATGATGTGGGAGACTAAAAATAGCTGTAGAATACTCTGGGGAGAAATGATGACAGATGAAGTTAGTGGTCTTTATGCTTGGATTGGAAATTGCAGCAGAGAGGTAGAATTTTCTCACAGAACTTTCGTAAGCCAAATGAACATACTATTTCAAGAGCTGATATGTAATTTAAAAAGAGAATATTATTTCCTGTCTTGAGTTAACAGAGCTTCATGTTTAACCTTTGAATATATTTTCTGTTTGGTCCTAGTCTTTAGAACAGGACTCATTGGCTTTTTATAATCTTGGATATTAGAGCAGCGCCAAGTATCCTGGTCACAGGAAGAAAAGAGAAAATAGAGAAGGAGTCTTTATAAAGGTGTGGGTTAAATTAAATGAGCTGTAAGACTTTGTTCAGCTATTTTGAAGAAGTAGAAGAAAAGAAAGTAAATGGATCAAAATGCTTTCATTAGTAACATTATCCCCTTGATTCTTGTCACAGAGGGGAAAAGGCCATGTGAAGCAATGATGTTCTTGTCTGTCAGGTAGCGTACGACCTTTTGTATAAGAATGATAGATTCTTTTAAAAGTTTAGACCCTGGGGGAAAAAAAGACAGTCTTACTGGATAAAATAGCATTGTTTGTTTAAATGAGGCAAGGAAAATTATATAATCTGTAAAGTTTCTCCTATTAATAGGAAGCTCAATATTTAATACTCAATAAACTGTAGTAAGGCTTTATCTTTACCAGTCATATCCCACCATCGGTGAATGATTTTTATTTTTTACATTTGTTTGATTGATCTTATGAGCTTTAAAACCTTTGAGGAAGGTAGATGGGTATAGATGATAAATTTTAGACATTGACATTAAATGGTGTTATTGGTGGAGATTTAAATTCCAATCTGTACTTTCATCCTAAATTGCATTTCCAAATAGTAAAAACATACATTTAAAAGCATAATTGTTTCTTTTTACTGATGTAATTACATTTTATACACATATTTTAAAACAAAGTGTAGAAGCATTTGCAGGGAAATGTGGTCTTTATCAGCAGCTTTGTATGCTGTGGTTCATAACAGTCAAATTGCCATTTGAAGTCAACTGTTTTCTTTGTAATTCTTACAAAGAACAACTCTGAGTGTGTGTGCTTTTGTGTGCATGCCTGCCCATGCCTGCTTGCATGTTTGTGTATGTGTGTGCACATCCATTTGGATGTTTGGGGGGTGAGGCTGGCTACGTGGTGTATGTTCAGAGTAGTTTCTTGCTTAGAGCTCTAATTCTGAGATTTGGGATGTGCTCTCGTTTGGAACTCATGGACTCCTTCCTTTCCATTTTTCCTATTACTGCCAGAATTATAAAGGATGTCAGGAGGTCTTGAGTTTTAAACCCATACAGTTTGTAATTTAAGACAACTCACCTAATCTCTTTGGACCTCAATTCTTCATGTGCAAAATAAAAATGGTTTACCAGATTTTTAATTTAGATCCTTAGCTTAGACTTTGTAAAATTTTATCAAAAGAGCTGTACAAAATGCCCAAAGTAATGAATGACCTGGATCCAAGTTCCCTGCTGTTGGATATTTGCTAATTTCTTGTCTTAGTTTAATCCTCCCCAGAACAGGAGATTTGGGGGGATGCTTAAGGTAAAGTAATTGCCTTTTTTATCCATAAGACAGTTAAATAGAAACTAGCCTACATCTAGAAAGAAAAAGTACAGCTGTTGTACGTTTTTACAAAATTGTGTGGACAGAGGATTAAATCTAGACAGTGTGGAATAATAGGAAACTCTGAATAAAAAGTTGCTTTGATTTTTGGTGCCACAGAATGGAATCCAGTAGTTAAGAATTAAAAAGGAATTGAATTGATGGAAAAGAATTTGAGGTAAGAAATAGAATAGTGATGACTACATATACAAATGAATGGTAATGATAATCCTAAAAAAATCCTAAAAAGTTATTTAGATACACTGTCTTTCTGTCTTTTTCATTCCTGAGAATACTGCATTCCTATGTTGCAGAATATGCCTAGAATTCTCATACATCTCCCTGCTTCATTCTAGCTGATAATGGAGATCCAGGGACTATATTTGAGAATCACTGCCTTAGAAAAATCTCACCATTGGTTGATTTAATGACCTTTAAGTGAAAGTCAAGGACCTAAGGCTTAGAGATACTCCTAGAATGAAGTCTTTTTGTTCTTTATGAGTTCTAGAGAAAGAATCGGAGAAGGCAATGGCACCCCACTCCAGTACTCTTGCCTGGAGAATCCCATGGACAGAGGAGCCTGGTGGGCTGCAGTCCATGGGGTCGCGAAGAGTCGGATACGACTGAGCGACTTCACTTTCCCTTTTCCCTTTCATGCACTGGAGAAGGAAATGGCAGCCCACTCCAGTGTTCTTGCCTGGAGAATCCCAGGGACGGCAGAGCCTGGTGGGCTGCCGTCTATGGGGTCGCACAGAGTCGGTCACGACTGAAGCGACTTAGCAGCAGCAGCAGCAGCAGCAGAGAAAGAATAGCTGATGGTCAGCTTTTTTTTTTTCTCCCATGAATGAGTCCAAAATCGAATGTAGGAAAGTGAAAAGAATGAATCCCAAATAAAGTCTATATGTAAGGTAGTCTTTAACTGGTTTTGATTTTGCTTTTTAAAAGATTTTTTTAGATATCAGTGTAGAAGTGTAAGACTTGAAGGTTTAAATCAACTATTTTTTAATTTTCATCCTTTCCTGGTTATTGCGTGGCCAAGGTTAGTGAGGTGAAAGATGCTCAGGTGTTTTTTTATGGTAGGCTAGTTTTGAGTCTTATTTACTAGCTCTGTGATCTTGGGCAAATTGCTTAAACTCTGATTTCCAGTTTCCTTAACTATTTTTTTAAAATATAAATTTACTTATTTTAATTGGAGGCTAATTACTTTACAATATTGTATTGGTTTTGCCATACATCAACATGAATCCGCCATGGGTGTACACGTGTTCCCCATCCTGAACCCCCCTCCCACCTTCTTCCCTGTACCATCCCTCTGTGTCATCCCAGTGCACCAGCCCCAAGCATCCTGTATCCTGCATCAAACTGGACTGGCGATTCATTTCATATATGATATTATACATGTTTCAATGCCATTCTCCCAAATCATCTCACCCTTTCCCTCTCCCACAGAGTCCAAAAGACTGTTCTATACATCTGTGTCTCTTTTGCTGTCTTGCATACAGGGTTATCATTACCATCTTTCTAAATTCCATATATATGCATTAGTATACTGTATTGGTGTTTTTCTTTCTGGCTTACTTCACTCTGTGTTAGGCTCCAGTTTCATCCACCTCATTAGAACTGATTCAGATGCATTCTTTTTAATGGCTGAGTCATATTCCATTGTGTATATGTACCACAGCTTTCTTATCCATTCATCTGCTGATGGACATCTAGGTTGCTTCCATGTCCTGGCTATTATAAAAAGGAGAGAGAGAAAGAATGATGATAAGAATTACAAATGACGCATGGTACATGTACGCCTGCCATATGGTAGGTAAATGCTTGTTTAGTGGTAACTGTGAATAGTGTTAGTAAGTTAAACAGGTATTGTAGCAGTAGAAACATTTTTTCCTTACAGCTAACTGCTTGATAACACATCTGCTTCCCTGCCCCAGGAGTGAGGATTGGGTTCAAAGGACTGTTCTACCACTGTCTGTTTGGATAGCCATAGAAAGAAAATCAGCTTTGATGGGTGTTGATTTTGTTATCTAAATAGTAATCATCATAATCGTAGTCTTTATATTCTCTAAGATCTCTTTGATTATAAAATCCAGTTTAGTGGTAACTGTGAATAGTGTTAGTAAGTTAAACAGGTATTGTAGCAGTAGAAACATTTTTTCCTTACAGCTAACTGCTTGATAACACATCTGCTTCCCTGCCCCAGGAGTGAGGATTGGGTTCAAAGGACTGTTCTACCACTGTCTGTTTGGATAGCCATAGAAAGAAAATCAGCTTTGATGGGTGTTGATTTTGTTATCTAAATAGTAATCATCATAATCGTAGTCTTTATATTCTCTAAGATCTCTTTGATTATAAAATCCTATTGTATTAGGAGGGTAGCCATTGAATAAAATTTGGAAATTTATAATCACATAAAATGTATCACTAACTTTACTTAGCAGCTAAAATGCTTATATCATAGATAAGACTTATTTAAATATTAATAAATTTAGAGTAAATTTGAAACACTCAGTTTCAAAAAAATTAATTTGGGCTTTGAATTTTGTTACTGCATCCTTGCTTTGTAAAGAATTTTTCCTTCATTTTTTTAAAGTTGAGCAGTCTCTTGAGAAATTATTTCACTTAATGAAGAGTTCATGTTTATAGTAGGCCACTTTCAAGAGACCTCCATACTACAGGAACAACAGGGTAGTATGGAGGTCTTTTGAATATTAATCTGCTAACCTAGGGCTTCCCCAGTGGCTCAGCAAGAAAAGAATCCGCCAGCCAATGCAAGAGACGTAGGAGACCCAGATTCTTTCCCTGGGTTGGTAAGATCCCCTGGAGGAGGGCATGGCAGCCCACTCCAGTATTCTTGCCTGGAGCATCCCCATGGAGAGAGGAACCTGGCGGCTGCAGTCCATGGGGTCACAAAGAGTTGGACACAACTGAAATGACTTAGTATGCATGCCCAGTGTCCCAAGATATCCTGCTAAATTAACTCATGAATACCACTTATGCCTCTTTGTATCTTTATTAATGCCAGAAGTTTTGCTAGCTATTAATAAATAATGAGGTTTTTGATTTGAAACATAAATCATAACAGGAAAACCAGACAATACATACCTGTTGAAACACATAATGTACTTCTTACCACAAACATTTAAGTACCGTTATTCCTCAGTATTTGTAGGGGATGGTTCCAGGCCTTCCCAGCCCCTCCCCTGCAGATGCCAGAATCCATGGATGCTAAAGTCTCCTATATAAAATGTTGCAGTATTTGCATATAAGCAGTGCACATCTTCCCATGTATTTTAAATCATTTCTAAGTTAACCTGTAATACCTAATATAAATTTTAAAACATCTTTTGTAAAAACCAAAGAACTAGAATTACGAAAAAAGAAATCCAGTCATAGCCTCTTAAGCAAAACTCGATGAAGAGAGGGTGGGTGTCCTATAAGCCCCAGAACATGGGTGGGTTGAGGCAGCAGGACCCACACAGATCATGTGACTGAGCACCTGTGTGGCAGAAGGAATGAATAGCAAGGGAACCCAGACCCAGAAGTCACTAACAGAGCCCAAGAGGAGAAGACATCCCTTTGGATGGGAAACTTGAGCACAGGGCCTGAGAACAACTGACAAACTGCCTCCAGGTTGCAGAGGAATGCAAAACAACCACGGGGACACACAAAGAAGCTGCAGAAGATTAGAAAGTACTGGGCTGGACTTGACGAATCTCGGAAATTTCTAACAAAAACCACTTTTGAGAAAGAAGGTCCAATTGTAAAGAAACATTGCTCAAAAATAGAATCCTGATTGTGCAAGGCAGAAACATGAAGTCTGAAGGGAGGAAAGTTTATTTTCAAGTTAGGGATGGAATACATACATAGGTGTCTGATTTCAAAACAGTGGTTCTGGCCACAGAGGCCATGGTTTTAAGTTCACTGTAAGACCAGGGGAGGTACCCACTAGGCTGAAGCTAGGAAAGCTACCCATGCTCACCTTAAACCCCCACATAGAAGTCTCCTCCTCCCTGACAAGTGCTACATGAAAACCCATTTCATTTCAACATGAGTAACAGAAAAGTCTTTTCTGTAACCCCATATAAGTGTACTATATGCAAAAAAGGTAGAAATGAATAAAATAATATGACAGAGACAATGAAAGCCTGTTAGAGAAATAAGGCTACAAATCAATTGGAAACTAAAATATAAACTAAAGGAAATTAATATTGTTAATTCATCTATGAATAGACCAGAATGATTCGGAGATAGGAAAACTCAGAAATAAAGTAATAAAAAGAATACTGGCAGAACACTGGGGAAAAATAGGGGAAAATTATTTTAGAATGGAGCCTAATTTGGAAGGAGCATAATAGGCAATACAGTAAGTATAGCAAAAGGAAAACGAATTTAAGAGGAAATTGAAGATATAAAAGATAGGGATAGAGTAATTCATATTAGTATAATTAGAGACCCTGAAGAAGCATGTGAAAGTCGCTGAGTTGTGTCCAGCTCTTTGTGACCCCATGGACTATACAGTCCCTGGAATTCTCCAGGCCAGAGTACTGGAGTGAGTAGCTGTTTCCTTCTCCAGGGGATCTTCCCAACCCAGGGATCGAACCCAGGTCGTCTGCAGTGCAGGCGGATTCTTTACCAACTGTTGCAAGGGAAGCCCTGAAGAGGCATGAGACAAAACAAATATTTAAAACTTCTGTCAACAAACCCTCATTTATTGCTGGTAGTAATATAAAGTGGCTCAGCTTCTGTAGCAGTAATCAGGAAGTTTTCATTAAAACCACAATGAAATGCCACTGCATTCCTCCCAGAATGGCTAAAATTAAGAAGACTGACAATACCGAATGAAGGCAAGGTTGTGAAACTATCATACGTGGTAGACACGTCAGTTGCTACAGTCATTTGGAGAACTGGCCTTTTCTGCTGAGGTTTAACACAGTCATACTCTGTAACCCAGAAGTTTCCTTCCTAGGTACGGACTCATTAGAACTGTATTCCATATAAATCTGTGTAGGGTATTGCTAGTGTCCCTTTCTTCACCTCCTTACCTGCAAATATAATGTGGCTGAAATGTCATTGAGAGAAAATGTTCCATGGTTATATATTGGAGAACTGGCCTTTTCTGCTGAGGTTTAACACAGTCATACTCTGTAACCCAGAAGTTTCCTTCCTAGGTACGGACTCATTAGAACTGTATTCCATATAAATCTGTGTAGGGTATTGCTAGTGTCCCTTTCTTCACCTCCTTACCTGCAAATATAATGTGGCTGAAATGTCATTGAGAGAAAATGTTCCATGGTTATATGGTGTTGATGGCTGCATAATTCTGTGATTATACTAAAAATCACTGAATTGTGCACTTTTAAAAAGTGATTTTTTTTTTTTGGTGAATTATGTCTCAAGCTGCTATTAAGAACAAAAACAAATGTCATTGGGAACATGTAGTGATTTCCTGTCAGATTCAATCTCAGTTTTGTTTTATCAAACAAAGCCATTTGTTGTATCTAGCCTCACTTGCCTCTCCAGTCTTGTCCAGTCTTTCGTGTACAGTCCACTCAATAGTCTTAATCTTTCTGCTAACATCCTCATATTCTAGTAAGTGCTTTCATATATACACTTAATAATATGAAAATAGTCAAAGCATGGGTATTATTCCTTTATTTACTTAAAAACTTTATTGAAGTTGATTTATATCAATTTCAGATTACAGCATAGCAATTTAACATTTTTATAGATTATATCTCCATTTAAAGTTAGAATATTGTGTATATTCCTTGTTGTTCTATATTATATCCTTATATCTTATTTATTTATACCGAGTAGATACTATGTTAAAACCAAGGAAACTTGAGACTGAATGATTTATCTGAAATCACAAGGCTAGTATTAGAATTTGTTTCAACTTAAAGATATTTACTGGGCATCTTTTATATACTAGGCACTAGTTGGTGCAGTTGGGAGACTGAAATAGACGCCTATCCTCTGGTCTCTACTCAGGGAATTTACCTACATGGCTTCTAGTCTTGGTCTGTCCTTGCTGGTCTTCTCATCTCCTGTCTGCTTTACTGCTTCTATTTTATTCTTGTCCTTTAAGTTCAAAGCCCTTCTAAGCTCTCTTTTCCTCACTAACCTTCTTTAAACCTTCCTTTGCTTTTAATTCCTAAGGACCTGACCATTTCTAAATATATCTGTAACTTGCCACATTTTTTTTGATTGGTTCAAATGCATATTTATTACCTCAGTTGATAAGAAAGTTTCTCAAGGGTATAAATAAGTATCACCTATAATTTAGAACATATTCTCCACAGTTTTACCTCATTGGGCCAGCATGCTTCTTGGCTTTTGAGATGCTTAGTGGTAAAGTTTATGTTAAATAGAAAACTAAGGCCTTGCTTCAGCAATACATGAACTGTGAACTTCCTGATGTTTGAGCTGGTTTTAGAAAAGGCAGAGGAACCAGAGGACAAATTGCCAATATCCGCTGGATCATTGAAAAAGCAAGAGAGTTCCAGAAAAACATCTATTTCTGCTTTATTGACTGTGCCAAAGCCTTTGACTATGTGGATCACAATAAACTGTGGAAAATTCTGAGAGAGATGAGAATACCAGACCACCTACCTGACCGGCCTCTTGAGAAACCTATGTGCAGGTCAGGAAGCAACAGTTAGAACTGGACATGGAACAACAGACTGGTTCCAAATAGGAAAAGGAGTACGTCAAGGCTGTATATTGTCACCCTGCTTATTTAACTTCTATGCAGAGTACATCATGAGAAACGCTGGGCTGGAAGAAGCACAAGCTGGAATCAAGATTGCCGGGAGAAATATCAATCACCTCAGATATGCAGATGACACNGAACAACAGACTGGTTCCAAATAGGAAAAGGAGTACGTCAAGGCTGTATATTGTCACCCTGCTTATTTAACTTCTATGCAGAGTACATCATGAGAAACGCTGGGCTGGAAGAAGCCCAAGCTGGAATCAAGATTGCTGGGAGAAATATCAATAACCTCAGATATGCAGATGACACCACCCTTATGGCAGAAAGTGAAGAGGAACTAAAAAGCCTCTTGATGAAAGTGAAAGAGGAGAGTGAAAAAGTTGGCTTAAAGCTCAACATTCAGAAAATGAAGATCATGGCATCTGGTTCCATTACTTCATGGGAACTAGATGGGGAAACAACAGAAACAGTGGCAGACTTTATTTTTTTTGGCTCCAAAATCACTGCAGATGGTAAAGTTAAAAGACGCTTACTCCTTGGAAGAAAAGTTATGAGCAACCTAGATAGCATATTCAAAAGCAGAGACATTACTTTGCCAACTAAGGTCCGTCTAGTCAAGGCTATGGTTTTTCCTGTGGTCATGTATGGATGTGAGAGTTGGACTGTGAAGAAGGCTGAGCGCCGAAGAATTGATGCTTTTGAACCGTGGTGTTGGAGAAGACTCTTGAGAGTCCCTTGGACTGCAAGGAGATCCAAGCAGTCCATTCTGAAGGAGATCAGCCCTGGGATTTCTTTGGAGGGAATGATGCTGAAGCTGAAACTCCAGTACTTTGCCACCTCATGCGAAGAGTTGACTCACTGGAAAAGCAAAGAGTTGATTCATTGGAAAAGACTCTGATGCTGGGACGGATTGGGGGCAGGAGGAGAAGGGGATGACAGAAGGATGAGATGGCTGGATGGCATCACAAACTCGATGGACGTGAGTCTGAGTGAACTCCGGGAGTTGGTGACAGACAGGGAGGCCTGGTGTCCTGCGATTCATGAGGTCACAAAGAGTCGGGCTGAACTGAACTGAACTGATAGTGTGTAAATTAATACCGAGTAAAAGCCAGATTATAAGGAATTTCGAATGAGTAGAGGATGAGGAAACAGAGGTTGCAAACATTTGGAAAGGTTTAATGATGAGAAAGAAACACAGGATAGCATGTCTGGAAAGGAAGATTTCCTTCCTTTTTTTTTTTTTTTTAATTGTTGTGGTGGTGGTGGTGGTAGCTTTGTTTTGAGAACAAAGAAACTATTGACAGGTTTAACTGAAGGTGAAGATGGAGGAGAGGAGAGTTATTTGAACAGTGCTCTCCAAGAGTTGCCTCATTGAGGAAATTTCCATGACTATCCATCACCAAACTATCATGAGAGCAAGTCTTTCAGACTTTTGGATTATGAAATAGAATGCTTAATAGTAGTACCTGAACATCTTGTTTGTAAAAGGATAAATTAGAAGGTGACATCACTCACCTTGTAAAGGGATTACAAAAAGATTGTTGGGTTGTTTTAAGTGCTAATTTCTCTATTTTTTTTTTTACAGGTCATTAAATGCTCAAACAATGGTAAAAACTAAAAACTATAGTGTTCTAAACCAATGCTCATTAAGTATCACCAGAAATTAATATTAAAAATTAAAATAATGCTTTTTAGCATTATTTAAGGACATTATTATTCAGAGATACTTACATTTTTGGTTTAAATTTTTTTACTTCACCAAAAAGGAAGCTAAGTTACGATTCTGTCCTGTTAAATATAAAGTACTTGGGTCTCTGATGATGGTAAAGATTGAAGGCAGGAGAAGGGGATGACGAGAATGAGTTGGTTGGATGGCATCACCGATTCAATGGATGGCATCACTGATTCAATGGACATAAGTTTGAGCAAACTCCGGGAGATAGTGAAGGACAGGGAAGCCTGATATGCTACAGTCCATTGGGTTGCAAAGAGTCAGAAATGACTGAGCCACTGAACAATAGCAACAATCTGGGTCCCTGAATGGGATCCTTAATTGTTTTTTGTCTTGTGGGAAAGTCCTACCAGAAAAGTCATTTGAACCACTTAGGTGGGCTGGAACATGGTCAAGGAATGGGCAAGATCACTCGTCATACTAAGAAGTTCTGAATGCACATGACCTTCTAGAAAACTAATGTTATTTTGAGAAGTGCTGTATGAGATAAAAATGAAAATCTTTATGTTCTATAACATTTTTTAGACCATCAAAGGTGATATAGTACTTACTTAGGGCAAGTACTCTGATTTTAACTACTATACACACTGATGGAAGAGCCTTAAGGATTATGGCAGTATAGTGCTAAGATATTTGACAGGGGCAAGACAATTATTGGGTTCCTTAGAATGAAAGTATTTTCAGATACTTGAATCCTGCAGAGCTGCAGAAGGACCTGACGTATTTATTTGTGTTCTGACCAGCACTTGCATTTGAAAAATTATTCAGGCTTGGGGGAAAAAGTACTGAAAAGGAGAGGGAACAGTGCCCAGTACTCACACAGGGCTAGGAATAATGTGTTCCCACTAGACTGTAAAATGTCATAATTCACAGGTGGGGTACTTAGACATTCTTGCTTCTTTAGTGAGAAATAATTAGATTTAAAATAAACACAGCTCTGGTCTTGCCTAACAGATTTTAAGAGCAAGACCTAAAATGATCAAACTGTTTCAGAATAACTTAACTGCATCCTAGAACAAAGCTCAGTAGTATTTTTAGAATATCAAAATACTCAATATTCAACAAGACAAAATTCATAATGTCTGGCACCCCACCAAAAATTATCAGACATGCAAAGGAGTAGGGAAATATGACCCACAATGGTAGAAAAATCAATCAAAACCAATCCTTAACTGGTACAGATGTTAGAATTAGCAGATGGACATTTAGACTGTTATAACTATATTATATATGTTCAATAAAATTAGAACATAGAAGACATAGAGTCCCAGATCAACTTCTAGAGATTAAAATGACAATGCCTGAGATAATAAATATCATAGATAGAATTAATGGGAGATTAGACATCACAGTTTCTTTGGCATTACTGGTTGGGCCATAGACTTGGGTTGCTGTGATACTGAATGGTTTGCTTTGGAAATGAACAGAGATCATTCTGTTATTTTTGAGATTGCATCCAAGTACTGCATTTCAGACTCTTTTGTTGACTATGATGGCTACTCCATTTCTTATAAGGGATTCTTGTCCACAGTAGTAGCTATAATGGTCATCTGAGTTAAATTCACCCATTCCAGTGCATTTTAGTTCACTGATTCCTAAAATGTCACCGTTCATTCTTGCCATCTCCTGTTTGACCACTTCCAATTTGCCTTGATTCATGGACCTAACATTCCAGGTTCTTATGCAATATTGTTCTTTACAGCATGGGACCTTGCTTCTATCGCCAGTCACATCCACAACTGTTTTATTTTTTATTTTTTTATTTTTTGCCTCTGTCTCTTCATTCTTTCTGGAGTTATTTCTCCACTGATCTCCAGTAGCATACTGAGCACCTAATGACCTGGGGAGTTCATCTTTCAGTATCCTATCATTTTGCCTTTTCATACTGTTCAAGGGGTTCTCAAGGCAAGAATACTGAAGTAGTTTGCCATTCCCCACTCCAGTGGACAACATTTTGTCAGAATTCTCTACCATGACCCGTCCATCTTGGGTGGCCCTAAATGGCATAGCTGTTTCACTGAGTTAGACAAGGCTGTGGTCCATGTGATTAGATTGGTTAGGTTTCTTTGATTGTGGTTTCAGTCTGTTTGCTCTCTGATGCCCTCTCTCAGCACCTACCGTCTTACTGGGGTTTCTCTTACCTTGGATGTAGAATATCTCCTCTTGTGGCTCCAGCACTTCTCCCCTTTTCATTATAAGGGAATGGAATGCAAAAGTAGGAAGTCAAGAAACACCTGGAGTAACAGGCAAATTTGGCCTTGAAGTACAGAACGAAGGACAGCAAAGGCTAATAAAGTTTTCCAAAGAGAATGTACTGGCCATAGCAAGCACCCTCTTCCAACAACAAAAGAGAAGACGACACATAGACATCACTAGATGGTCAACACTGAAATCAGGTTGATTATATTCTTTGCAGTTAAAGATGGAGAAGCTCTATACAGTCAGCAAAACCAAGACTGGGAGCTGACTGTGGCTCAGATCATGAACTCCTTATTGCCAAATTCAGACTTAAATTGAAGAAAGTAGGGAAAACCGCTAGACCATTCAGGTGTGACCTAAATCAAATCCCTTACAATTATACAGGGGAAGTGAGAAATAGATTTAAGGGACTAGATGTGATAGACAGAGTGCCGGATGAATTATGGATGGAGGTTCATGACATTGTACAGGAGACAGGGACCAAGACCATCCCCAAGAAAAAGACATGCAAAAAGACAAAATGGCTGTCTGAGTAGGCCTTTCAAATAGCTGTGAAAGAAGAGAAGTGAACAGAAAAGAGAAAGGAAAGATATACCTATTTGAATGCAGAGTTCCAAAGGATAGCAAGGAGAGAGAAGAAAGCCTTCTTTAGTGATCAGTGCAAAGAAATAGAGGAAAAGAACAGAATGGGAAAGACTAGAGATCTCTTCAAGAAAATTAGAGATACCAAGGGAACATTTTATGCAAAGATGGGCTTGATAAAGGACAGAAATGATATGAACCTAAAAGATGCAGAAGATGTTAAGAATAGGTGGCAAAAATACACAAAAGAACTGTACAAAAAAGACCTTCATGGCTCAGATAATCACAATGGTGTGATTACTCACCTAGAGTCAGACATTCTTGAATATGAAGTCAAGTGGGCCTTAGAAAGCATCACTACAAACAAAGCTAGTGGTGGTGATGGAATTCCAGTTGAGCTGTTTCAAATCCTGAAAGATGATGCTGTGAAAGTGCTACACTCAATATGCCAGCAAATTTGGAAAACTCAGCAGTGGCCACAGGACTGGAAAAGGTCAATTTTCATTCCAATCCCAAAGAAAGGCAATGCCAAAGAATGCTCAAACTACCACACAATTGCACTCTTCTCACATGCTAGTAAAGTAATGCTCAAAATTCTCTAAGCTAGGCTTCAATAATACATGAACTGTGAACTTCCAGATGTTCAAGCTAGTTTTAAAAAAGGCAGAGGAACAAGAGATCAAATTGCCAACATCTGCTGGATCATCAAAAGAGTGAGAGTTCCAGAAAAACATCTGCTTTATTGACTATGCCAAAGCCTTTGACTGTGTGGATCACAATAAACTGTGGAAAATTCTGAAAGAGGTGGGAATACCAGACCACCTGACCTGCCTCTTGAGAAATCTGTATGCAGGTCAGAAAGCAACAGTTAGAACTGGACATGGAACAACAGACTGGTTCCAAATAGGAAAAGGAGTATGTCAAGGCTGTATATTGTCACCCTGCTTATTTAACTTCTATGCAGAGTACATCATGAGAAATGCTGGACTGGAAGAAACACAAGCTGGAATCAAGATTGCTGGGAGAAATATCAATAACCTCAGATATGCAGATGACACCACCCTTATGGCAGAAAGTGAAGAGGAACTAAAAAGCCTCTTGATGAAAGTGAAAGAGGAGAGTGAAAAAGTTGGCTTAAAGCTCAACATTCAGAAAACGAAGATCATGGCATCTGGTCCCATCACTTCATGGGAAATAGATGGGGAAACAGTGGAAACAGTGTCAGACTTTATTTTTTTGGGCTCCCAAATCACTGCAGATGGTGATTGCAGCCATGAAATTAAAAGACGCTTACTCCTTGGAAGAAAAGTTATGACCAACCTAGATAGCATATTAAAAAGCAGAGACATTACTTTGCCAACAAAGGTCCGCCTAGTCAAGGCTATGGTTTTTCCAGTGGTCATGTATGGATCTGGACTATGAAGAAAGCTGAGCGCTGAAGAATTGATGCTTTTGAACTGTGGTGTTGGAGAAGACTCTTGAGAGTCACTTGGACTCTCCAACCAGTCCGTTTTAAAGGAGATCAGCCCTGGGTGTTCTTTGGAAGGACTGATGCTAAAGCTGAAACTCCAATACTTTGTCCACCTCATGCAAAGAGTTGACTCATTGGAAAAGACTTTGATGCTGGGAGGGATTGGGGGCAGGAGAAGAAGGGGACGACAGAGGATAAGATGGCTGGATGGCATCACTGACTCGATGGACATGAGTTTGAGTGAACTCTGGGAGTTGGTGATGGACAGGGAGGCCTGGTGTGCTGCAATTCATGGGGTCGCAAAGAGTCGGACAAGACTGAGCGACTGAACTGAACTGAGATTTACAGAACCGTTTTAAACAACTAAAACCTGGGGAGTGGGGAAACACATGAAACAATAGTTTCAGACAATGGACAACAGGCAACACAAGACAGTGTCCCCTGAGAGGGAACAAATGAAGGAGCCCTAGGAATGAAATTGCTGCATCTCAAGGCCGGTGTGTGTTTGATTTTGTAAGAAGCCACCAGTTTTCCAAAGTGACTGTATCACCCCTGAGATTTTGGTTGTTCCGTGCCTTCAGCATTTGGGACTGTCAATCTTCTTTACTTAGTCACCTCAGCGGCATCTCAGTGCTTTTAATTCACATTCCTTTCCGTCACTGATGATGTTGGGTTTTTTCCCACGTCCTCATGGCCATTTATATATCTTCTTCTGTGAAGTATCTGTTCAAATTTTTCCCCTGTTTTTCAATTCGGTTGTTTCTCTTATTGTTGTTGACTTTTAAAATAATTTTATTTATTTTGTTTTTTGGTGGGGATCTGTGCTGGGTTTTTGTTGAGGTGGGTGGGCGTTCTCTGGTTGCGGGTAGCAGGGGCTACTCTTCATTGCAGTGTGCAGGCTTCCCATTGCGGTGGCTTCTCTTGTTGCCTCTCACAGGCTCTAGAGAACGTGGCCACAGTAGTTGTGGCACACAGGCTTAGTCGCTCCATGGCATGTGGGATTGAACTGGTGCTTCCTGGTTCCTGGATCCTTGTTCATTGCAAGGCAGACTCTTAATCACTGGACCACCAGGGAAGTCGCTATTATTGACTTTTGAAGTTTTTTATGTACTCTTGTTACAAGCCTTTTATGAGATT
Source organism: Aepyceros melampus (assembly GCA_006408695.1). Classification (NCBI taxonomy): domain Eukaryota; kingdom Metazoa; phylum Chordata; class Mammalia; order Artiodactyla; family Bovidae; genus Aepyceros; species Aepyceros melampus. The sequence continues at coordinate 167,929 of SJXQ01001080.1, forward strand.
TATGTTCTGAAAATATATTTTCCCAGCACGTGACTTGTCTTTTGTTTCTGAATCATGTCCTTTTAAAAAGCATTAGTTCTTAATTTTGATGTGGTTCAATTTATCGTTTTTTTCTTTTAATATTTGTGTCTTTTTGTCCTAAGAAATGTTTATATCATAAATCACAAAGATTTCTCTTATGTTTTCTTCTAGAAGATTTATCATTTTAGCTCTTAAATTTAGGTCTGTGATCCACCCCAAATTTTGCATATGTATGACGTAGGAGTTGAAGTTCATTTGTTTCCCCTTGAGGATACCCAGACATTGCAGCACCATTTGTTGAAGAGACTCTCTTTCTTACTGGATTGCTTTAGTATGCTTGTCAAAAATTATTTCATCAATACAGATGTATCAAATAAATATATGTGTGTGTGTGCAGTCTCTTATGCCAAAGTGATAAACGTATGTGGTTCTATTTCTGGACTCTATTGTGTTCTTTATTTGTGTCTTTCCTTAAAGTAATACCATACTGTCTTGATTACTGCGGTTTTAAAGTAGGCATGTGTATATTTAATGCTGATTGTGCCAAGATGCCCTCCCCTCAAAATGGTACAAACTCACACTCTTATCAACAATGTATCACTGCTGCCTCTCCCACTCTTATCAGCATAAGCATCATCAACCTTGTAAACCATGAGGCCATGTCTTACTGCTGGTTCCCCATCACCAAGCACTGTGCCTGGGACACAGCTGCCCAGCCAGCACTGGATGAATAACAGCAGTCGTTAGCATTTCCATGAGTGTTGCCAACATTTATTCAGCTGCCTTGGTAGGCAACAAAGATGAGATGATCAAGCTAAACTCCAGACAAATGAAAGTCCAAAAGATTATGTCACTAGAATTAAGGTGGAATAATAACAACAAAAATAATAACAAAACCTTACACAGCATTTCTGCACAAGCCTGTGTCTTTGTGGTCATGGCTCAGCTGTCACATATGCATTCCAAGCAGTCAGAGGACAAGGCAGGAGGAAAAGGGACACAGGACAGGCAAGGAAAGTTCCCAGCAGCCTCCACATGACACTATAATGAGGACCCATTAAATTCATGGCCACACATGAATTCCCGAGCCTGGGGAAGGTAGGTTTGACTTACCCAGTTCTTGACTTCTCAGGTTTGGCTTTCTGTCTGTACAAACAAAAGAATCCTAATTTAACACTCTAAATCCTGGAGTGGGGCTTTGACCCTCAAAGTGTATCGCGATACTGACTCAAATAACTGGGGGGATTTTGTTTTAAAGTTTTAAGGTGGAAATGGCAAATAGCAGCTTGCTTTAATCATGAAGGGGAAAAGGCCCACAAAGTTCCTTTTGAGGGAGGATCACTAGGATTCTGGATGTTTTTACAGTTTTGAAATTGAATATCGTCAAAAGGACTTCAAGGTTATGCACTCAGAGCAAAGACAGACAAAACTGGGGAGGAGACAAAAAAAATCATGAGAGTCAACCCTTCATATTTATGAACTAAACCAACCTCAGGTAAAAATAATTTTTTTTCTAGAAAATTCCAAAAAGCAAAAGAATTTGTCACACACCGGCAACTATTTACGTTGTATTTACAACTATTCACATAGCATTTACATTGTATTAAGTATTATGAGTAATGTAGAAATGCTTTAAAGTATATGGGAGAATACATGTAAGTTATATTCAAATACTGTACCACTCTTTATATAAGAGACTTGAGCATCCCCAGATTTTTTGGTATCCTAGGGGATTTTGGACGGTGGAACCTGGTAGGCTACAGTCCATGGGGTGGCAAAGAGTCGGACATGACTGAATAACTTCACCAGGGGATTTTGCAACCAATCCCCCCTTGGATACCAAGGGATGACTCTATATCTTCTAATCTTTTTAGTGATCGATTTTTAAAAATTATAGTTAATTTATTAGTTTCAGGTGTATAGCATAAAGGTTCAGTATTTTTATAGATTATAAGTAAAGTCACTCAGTCGTGTCCGACTCTTTGTGACCCCATGGACTGCAGCCCACCAGGCTCCTCAGTCCGTGAGATTCTCCAAGCAAGAATACTGGAGTGGGTTGCCATTTCCTTCTCCAGGGGATCTTCCCGACCCAGGGATCGAACCCGGGTCTCCCGCATTGGAGGCAGATGCTTTAACCTCTGAGCCACCAGGGAAGTCCCTTATAGATTATACTCCATTAAAAATTATTATAAAATATGGCTACAGTTCTCTCTGCAGTACAGTATATCCTTGTTGCTTATCTATTTTATATGTAGTAGTTTGTATCTCTTAATCCCATACTCCTATCAAGTCCTTTCCCCTACCTTCTCCCAGCTGGTAACGAGTAGTTTGTTTTCTATTTCTATTTTGCTATACACATTCACACATTTATGTATATATACCATATCTTCTTAAGCCAATCATCTTATCATGGGCGTTTGGGCTGTTTCCATGTCTTGACTACTGTAAACAATGCTGTAATGAACATTGGGGTGCATGGATGTTTTTGAATTAGTGTTTTCATTTTTTTCCAAATATTATATCTAGGAGTGGGATTGTTGGATCATATGGAAGTTCTATTTTTAGTTTAGTTTTTCTTTTGGCTAGGCCACACATCTTGCAGGATTGGACCTACAGCAGTGAAAGCACTGAGTCCTAACCACTAGATCACCAGGAAATTCCTATTTGTAGGTTTTTTACTGTTTTCCATAGTGGCTGCACCCATTTCCATTCCCACCAACAGTGTGCAAGTGTTCTCTTTTCTGCATACCCTCTCTAGCATTTGTTATTTGTAGACTTTTTGATGATAGCCATTCTGACCAGCATGAGATTTTTTTTTTTCTTGCTTTTAGCAATATAGAGAGCATCTTTTTATGTACCCATTGGCCATCTGTATATCTTCTTTGGAAAAATGTCTATTCAGGGTTTTTGCCTATTTTTGAATTTTTTTTTTTTACATTGAACTGTATGAGCTGTTTATAGATTTTGGATATTAACCCCATGTTGGTCAAGTGATTTGCAAATATTTTCTCCCATTCAGTAGGCTGTCTTTTCATTTTGTCAAAGGTTTCCTTTGCTGTGCAAAATCTTTGAAGTTTAATTAAGGCCTATTTCTTTCCCTTTGGGAGACAGACCCAAAAAAAATGTTGCTATAATTTATGTTAAAGAATGTACTGCCTATGTTCTCTTCTAGGAGTTTTATGGCTTCGGGTTTTACATTTAGGTTTTTAATTCATTTGAGTTTATTTTTGTATATAGTGTGAAGGAGGAAATGTTCTAATCTTGCTGTTTTATATTTTCTCCTGTATCACTTATTGAAGTGACTGTCTTTTCTTCACTGTACATTCTTGCCCTTTTGTCATAGATAATTGACCATAGGTATGTGGGTGTCTCTTATTTTTTTTCAGTAGGAGAATGAAATCTCAATAGGAAACTCTAGCTGACCTGTTTCTCTTAAGGAAAAGAACTGGTTGAGTACCTAGCATTAAGTTTCATCTTTTCCTTTTTCTTAAAGAGTCTCCTGGCTCAGTGGCAGGATGAAGGCTAAAAGGAAGACCTCAGAAGGCATTGTGGAAAGAGTAGAGGTGGGTAGAGGCACCCCAACTCGGTAGAGAGGAGAACCAGCCTTTCCCTCCTATGCATCACCCGTGTACTTCTATTAAGCCCAGCACCACTAAGCGGATGTGATTTGAGCAATGAACCATTTGGTGGCCATTCCATCCACAGGTTTTTTGAGGACAGTGACCACCTCTTATTAGCTTGATTCCCCATTCCCTAGCAGTCTGTGGGCTTATGCTAGGTCCTTATCAAACATTCAAAAGCTTTCTAGATGTGGTTAGAGCAAACACTATACCAAAATAATTTAGAGCAGGGGTCCCCAGCCCCCCGACCTGTTAGGAACTCAGTCACGCAGCAGCTGAGTGGTGGGTGAGGGATGACGTTTCATCTGCCACTCCCCGCAGCTTGTATTATTGCCTGAACCATCCATTCCCACCATCTCTTGCATTACCGCTTGAACTTCCCCTCCCCCAACACACATCCGTGGAAAAAGTGTCTTTCACAAAACCAGTCCCTAGTGACAAAGGAACTACTGATCTAGAGTAACTGTGTCTCCCAATCTTTGTCTATTCAATAAACTCTTTGCATAATACACTACACAAAGTTTGCTCACCAGACAAGATGTACACTTCCTGGGTATGTGTCCAAGCAGTGTGTGTGTGCAGAGCATCTCAGTCCCGTGTTATCAGCTAGTAACGACTTCCGCCTGCCTTGGACACACCACCCCCTCTTCCCTCTAAAGAGCCACCTGGGGTAAGTTTTGTGGGTACAGCATCATCTCCATCCCTCATTCCTATGGGGAGCAGCTTCTCCAAAGACCCTCATGGGGCTGGCAATTCCAGGCCCTTCTCTACCTCTGCTCATACAGAGGGCCAGCCAAAACACTCTGTTCTCAAAGGCCACAGGTACTGTTCAGAGAAGGGCATGTGGACCAAGGCAGAGCCCTTCCATGAGATTTTTCAATAGAGCCGGACAGGCAGGCAGGCTTTGCACTTAACAGCATACATCAAAACTAAAGTCAGCATCCCTCCAGGATTTCAATAAATTCCTTTTACATGACCCAATAAATTCTCTTCTGCTTAAGCTACTTTGAGTAAGTTTCCAAGCCTTCCACCTGAAAGAATCTTACTTTTTAAAACATATATATATTTCCAGACTTTCTTTAAAAAAGAAGTTTCAGTTTTTAAGTGAAAAATAAAGTTTTGAACTCCAGCACCACACATTAAAATTGATATGGGTCTGGGAAAGCCTGGGGCAATGAATGAAACCCCCTTGTCTGGGCAGCTGTTCCTTACCCCCCGGCCTCAGGGCTGCTTCTCCAGCTCCCCCTGCCTGCTTGGGCTCCCCTGCCGCCTGCAAAGCTGCTGCTAGTTCGTTACACTCCCATGAGAAAATCAAGGTCTGTTTTCATTTGAACAGCATTCTATTTTAAAAGAATACATAAGCAATAGGAAGCAGCCCAGGGTCCTTAGCGTTGACACCTAAGAAGAAATGGAAACTGAAAGGCTGTGACTTAGAAACAGAAGAATGAAGGTGTACAATTAGTGACGTCCATTTGATATTTAAAATACAAAGAAAGTTAAACTCAGTCACCATTTTGGACATATATTTTATTGTTTAGAAATTTCCATCAGAGCTATCATGAAGTACCTTTGTCAGGAGATGCCTATGAGAATCCAGACTGGAAAACGGACAGGTAGGCCTGTCGGCTCTTCCTGCCAATTACAAACGTGGGGACAACTGGTCTGGCCACAAGGTGCAAGGTCATGGACCACCACAGTATAGCCCAGCATCCCCCCAACTCCCGTGCAGACCTAGATGAACAGCAGAAAACTTTACAGGTATAGATTTGGTGCAACCTCAAACGACAAACAACGTACTCTGGTGGTGCCCTAACAAGACACCACAATCTGCAGAAAATCAAATCTATCATGATCCGAGTTTCTACCTGAATCAAGTTAACCTCCTAAACCAGCTAGCTGACCTTATTAAGAATTTACTTATTTTTAAAAGCAAACCAAATGTATATGGCATCTTTTTTAAAAAATCATGTAAACGTTGCAAAGTTTTTAGGGGTTACTTATAATCTGAAGAGATTCATTTAAAAAAACTACCGGACTTGTTAAAACTACAAATACTAACCCCAACTCCCCCCATGAAAAAAGCAATTGTTACAAAAATATAGAAAATATACTAGCTTCTACTATTTAACCTTTTCACCAGAAATCTCAAACTCTGGGATACATCCTGGCTTATATACCATCAACAAGCACAAGTGCAACTTTCTCGAAGTTTTAAGGAAGAAAAAGCTCTAAAACATTCCCTTTGTTATTTGAGATTGTGGCTACTTTCTTCATAGGGACTGTGATGCTAGTGGACAGGGGCAGTCTGAAGTTTCCTGTTGCATCCCGTGTGTGGACCTGGCATGGAGATTACAGGACAGGACACTGCTTTCAAAGTTCACTCCTTTAGCCTCTTCAGATTTCTCTGTTCGGTCCCATCAATTCCACTTTAGGACTTGCTGGATCCCCTGACTCCTGAGGGGGCCTTGGCTTCTCAGCGAAGCCCACCAGGGACGGCCCAGAGAAGAAGGCATAAGCCTGCTGTGGCCTGAGGTGCCTACTTCTGGGGAGTGTGGGTCAGGTCCCCCACTCAGGTCTGCACATGGCAGGGAAGCTTCAGGCTTGGGGGATGATCCCCCACCTCTACCCCCAAAAGATGGCTGATGCTACGGGACAGTCTACAGGCCTGGGAGGGGAGCCAGCCACAGATGTGGAGGCGAAACACTTTACTTATGGAACACTTTTATAAACTTTGAATCGGATCACATGTTCAGAGCAGGCATGCTACCAGGCACTTGGACCAATTAAGGAGCTAGGATAGGGACCAAGTTCCGCTTGGTCCAAACAACAAACGCTACAGGAGGGGCATGTGGTTTAACTGTCCTCATGTCTCTAAGGATACCCTCCTTCACTAGGACATTTTCAGAGTTTCCTTGTTCTACTATTGCCTAAAAGCTCCCTGAAGCCCTCAGGTGAGGCTGGCTGTTGGGTGACAGTGGGACAGATCCACACACCATCAGGCAGAATCCCCCACGACTGAGATATGGCGGGGCTGAGGAACCCCGTGCCCCTGGAGCTCAGGGAGACCTTAAGATGGGTGTCCCAGCCTAAGAAAGCTCAAGAGAAGCTCAACAGAACCTTTCACCGCAGGCCCTCTGCGGGCAGAGTCCTCACTACCTGCTGTGTGCTCCCAGATGGAAGCCCGGTTCAACTTGGAGCCTGGCTCGCACCCACCCCTCCCCTGCTGGACCCTCTGGCCTTGGCCATAATCCCCACACCCACCACCCCCTAGCTTGGCACCCTTGCGCTGCTCCTCTCACCATTCTCATCTGAGAGCAGGATGCCTGCCTCCAAGTCAGAAGGACGGGCCCTCTCTGGGTCTCCAGTGGACTCCAGGCTCTCCTGTTTGAAGGAATAGATTTTCACACCGCTAAGGGTTTTATTTCACAGATCACAGCGGTGAGTTTGGGATTTCCAGTCCTCATCGTGGTTAAGTTATACATTTCCTGATGCCTTGTTTTCTGCAAACCTGAAGCAGCTCACCCAACACACCCAGGCTGTTTTAAACCCCAGATGAATTTTCCACAAGCAACAACAACAGATTCGGAGAACACTACCACGTAACGCTGAGCGAGTCCCCTCTACTTTGGCTGCATCAAAAAAAAACAGGGCTTCTGAGGCATCCCCGGTTCACATTTGCTCAGAAAGAGGTGCTCCCAACATCAAGGCACAAAGAAAGAAGTCTCCTGGGGCAAAATGACGATGAAAGCGACCAGTGACCTTCATAAGGCCTGAGGCGGAGTCGCTGCGGGAGGCAAGTCTGGGCTGGGCTGGGCAGGCATATCAGGAGGCAGGCCGAGGGCCGGTCTCCCTCTGGGGCCCGAGGAGTCCTCACGCGTACTCCTCCAGGAACTTTATGTGAAAGTCCCTCACCTTCTGTAGAACCGTCTTTAGTTTCTCGACCGGAGGAAGAATGGTCATTCTGTCAGGAAGGAGAACAGCATAGTTGGATACGAATTGCTCTGGAGAAGGGGACAGGGGTGAAGCTGGCAGGTCACTCCTCTACCTGCACACAGGGCAGGCAAGCTTCCTGGGGAGGGACAGCTCCTGGACAGCACCTGGCACTTGCTGAACCACCTTCCTTCATCATTCACATATTTTTTAAGCCAACTCATTCATGTGAATAAATGCAGTAAGCTGGTGGCGGCATCTCAGCTTACTTAACCCATCCACCCAGAATCACAGGAGGTCCACCCACCACTCTGACAGGTGCACCGAACTTTTCTCTGGAGCTGCCCCTACTCCTGCTAGACAAGCCTTTTCCATCTCCACTATCAGTCTCATAGTGAGAGCCTTCAGTCACAACTTCCTTCCAGAGGAATCCCCAAGTTGCCATGGTAACGAACTCCTCCCTCCAATCTTGTCAACCTGCTTTCTAACCCTAAGGGCAGCTCTCAAGAAGTAACCACTTCTTGAGTGAGCAACAAATTGCCAAGATGAACCCAACTAGGGTGGAAAGGCTATCCACACACATTTGTCCATTGAGGGGCACTGCCCATGACCTTCACTGACTCAAAACTTGGCCCCAGGTGCTAAGCCCAAGACATTTCTTTTTTTTGACATCTGCTGCTGGCCTTGGTGGGAAGCCCTGGCTGAGCTGTTCAGCTGGCCTGGTAGAGTCCCATGCCTGTGAAAGGCGGCACAGCAATTTCACCGTATCTCAGAGGCACATCTCAGTAGGATTTTGGCTCAGTGGACAAGCTACTGGGCTCCTGGATGCAGACTGATACATCATGGAGTTGAAAAGGGACAAGGGAAGAAAAGAAAACACAGCAGGGGGAACACTGCAGATAGCATGTGATAGATGGAGGCAGTGGAGGGGGAGACAGCGGTCAAGGAGACGACCGTGCAGTCCACCCACAGTCTTCCCGAGTCCCTCTGCAGCGTCTCGGCTACCTCTGCGGCAGGACAGAATGGGAGTGGGATGAGGGCACAGGGGCTTCACACGTCTCCGTCTCTGAAGTTGCCCTGCTGTTAAGAAGCCCAAGTTTCCCAAGACAAACCAGGACCCAGCCCCCGGTGCAGAGGCAGTGGTACCTGAAGTGGTAGGTGCCTTCCCTCTGCCCGAAGCCGCTGCCAGGCACGACACAAATGCCCGTCTCCTCCAGGAGCTTCATGCAGTAGAACATGTCAGGGGCCATCTTATGGGCCTGAGGGAACAGGGCAGAACTTAGGAGTCATTTCTGACTTCACACTGCACAGATTCACCATTACACTCTCAAAGCCCAGTATGCTTGACATGGCCGGTTCTTTGATGTGGCAGAGCCCCTCCGCCCTCTCTTCCTGCGAACCACCCCCTGGTGCAGAGGCAGTGGTACCTGAAGTGGTAGGTGCCTTCCCTCTGCCCGAAGCCGCTGCCAGGCACAACACAAATGCCCGTCTCCTCCAGGAGCTTCATGCAGTAGAACATGTCAGGGGCCATCTTATGGGCCTGAGGGAACAGGGCAGAACTTAGGAGTCATTTCTGACTTCACACTGCACAGATTCACCATTACACTCTCAAAGCCCAGTATGCTTGACATGGCCGGTTCTTTGATGTGGCAGGGCCCCTCCGCCCTCTCTTCCTGCGAGAAAGAAGGCAGGACATTGCATACGCAGGCAGCTGGGGCTGGGAGCAAAGAACCCAAAGGCCGCTTTGGGACAGCTGTGGGCTGTGGGGCTTATGCTGTCCCCTAGGGAGTGCCAGCCCGAGTCCATTGTGCCCTACCCACGAAGTAGCTCCCCAAGCATTGGCCTTGGCCTCCTATACACCAAGCCAGGGCCCTGAGGTCTGTGCCCAGAGGAGCCTTAAGGAACAAGCCTCTCCGGGGCCCTGCTGATGGTGCTTCTCACACTTCAGTTTGCACAACCAGGCCACCTCTTAAATAGATTCTTGGGCTCTAACAACTGGGATTCTGATTCAACAGGCTGAGGGATGGGGCCAGATTTTGAATGTTTAACAAGGTAGGTTAGGGGGTGTGAGGACACTTTTAGAGATATGGCTCTGGCCCTTGATCCTCAAACCAGGGTCAGTGGCACCACCTGAGAACTTATTGGAAATGCAGAACCTTGGCCCCTCCATAAACTTCCTAAACCAGAACTGACATTTTTAACAGGGCCTCAGGTGATCCATGTACACATTCAAGTTTGAGCAGCGCTATCATAGGGTATGGTGGCCAGGTGAAGGAGACAGCTCTTGATGCTTCTCCAGTGTCTGTTCAGTTTTAACTGCATCACATCACACCTGGGTCTGACCTCACGCCCACCCCATCACCACAGCTGCTGCAGGGCTGGGTCTCCGGGAGCCCGTCATCTTCATACGTTAAATACCATCTGACCAATGGATATACCAAGTTCAGAAAAACCAGGGTCAGCGGCACCACCTGAGAACTTATTGGAAATGCAGAACCTTGGCCCCTCCATAGACTTCCTAAACCAGAACTGACATTTTTAACAGGGCCTCAGGTGATCCATGTACACATTCAAGTTTGAGCAGCGCTATCGTAGGGTATGGTGGCCAGGTGAAGGAGACAGCTCTTGATGCTTCTCCAGTGTCTGTTCAGTTTTAACTGCATCACATCACACCTGGGTCTGACCTCACGCCCACCCCATCACCACAGCTGCTGCAGGGCTGGGTCTCCGGGAGCCCGTCATCTTCATACGTTAAATACCATCTGACCAATGGATATACCAAGTTCAGAGCCTCAGGGGCCAGCACTTGCGCTCCTCAAGGCAAGAAAGAGTTCCAAGTGAACCTGCTGAGAGAGCCAGCCCGACCCGGCGCCTCTGACCTGAGCTGCCTCCATGGCTTTCGCAGGGATGAAGATTCGAGGAAAGGCGTACATGGCCCCCATCAAGGGGTTGCAGTGGATTCCTGGGACTTGGTTAAACATGTCTTCTGTCAGTTTAGCTTTTTTGGCCAAATTACCCAAGACGGACTCTTTCTCCTAAGGAGACAGAGAAAGCATAGGAGTCAGCATCTCCAGACACTGAAAACCATCCCTTCAAACTAGGGCATCCAGGCAGACTGGTGAAAGGCAAGCTGTTGTGTGCTTGAGCGGCAAACCAGGCAGGCGGGCAAGGCGCGTGTCCCTCTGCAGAAAGTCCTCCACAGACGCTCAGCCCATGTGGTTGCCACGGGCCCTGGGCAGGGGCACATGAGTCACAAGTAGGTCCTAGGTGGCTTGCGTCATGGGTTCCATTCTTGTACCAAGACGTCATTCCCGAAAACAAGAAAAACCCGTCCCTCCCCATCAGCCTGAACAAACTTGGCCCTGGACGGAACATCCTAGAATATGCTTCTAGAGACAGCCCCACCATTCAATTCTGGGGAGCTACCCTTCCCCCAATCCATGTGGTGTGCCGGGGCACACAATCCAGGCAAAGCACCTCAGTGACAGGCCGGGAGCTTGACACGTGGCCAAAGCTGGAGCAGCCAGCCCAACACCTGTGCAAGCACTGCTGGGCTGGGAGGTGAAGCGGTGTGCCCTGCGCACGAACCAATCAGCAGGACACAGCACGTGCACACAGTGGAGCGTTACCCTGCCTTCAAAAGGAAGCACATTCCGACACACGCCCTGACAGGGACACACCTTGAAGACACAGTGCCAATTGAAATAAACCAGCCACAAGATAAATGCTATATATGAGGAACCTAAAGCAGTCATGTTCTCAGAGACAGAAGGTAGATTAGAGGTTACCAGGGGCTGGGAAAAGGGGAAATGAGGAGTTATGGTTTAATGGGTACAGTTTCAGTTTGGGAAAAGGTTCTGGAGATGGATGCTGCTAATGGTTGCACAATGTGAATGTACTTTACTCACTAAACTGTTCAGTCAAAAAAGATCAGAGTGGCAAATTTTATGTTCTGTGTAATTTACCACAATTTAAAAAGAAAGACTGTGAATCTAAAACAGCTGGAAGCGGACTTCTTCAATGAGTTCCATTTTTGTTTAAACTCGTTAGAGTTGGGTTTTTGTCACCTGCAGTTGAAAGGGTCTGTCTGCATCACTTCAAGCTGCAAGGACATCTGGTTAAGCCACAGGCAGGTCTGTGGTCTAGAATCAATCGCATGCTCATCCATTTCCCCCTTTTACTTTAGTAACAGAATCATCACCCCCTTCTCTGCCTTCCATGTTCTCAGGACATGAGGCCATTCCCTCTGAGTGCCTGCCCATCCGTGGTGCTCACAGGTGAGAGGGAGGAAGAGGTGCCCACACCCACAGTGCGCACAGTCCTCCCACTTCCAATACAGCCCAGCCACATCCTGAGACTTAACCTTACTGGGGTGGGTCAGGCACCATGTGGAACCATAAGCGTGCCCTGGAGGCATCTGGAGAGAGGCTGGCCATGGAGACTATCCATGGTGAATGCTGGCCACAGCAGTGATGCAGACAGGCCATGGGACGCAGCCGACTCACCCTGCTGAACTGCTCGAAGGACTCCTCTCCTGGCACCGGGGGGTTCACAACGATGTCCATGGCAGCCTGCCCAGACACTGGTGGGCACAGACGCACCGAGAGCAGCTTCACCAGCTGGCCCTTGATTTCAGGGTGCAGGTTGATCACCTCCATGTAGCCTCCTCTGTAGCCACACCTAGAAGGTTGAAGCGGGAGAGAGGACCCACCAGTCACAGAGAGACCTCTACTGAGTGCACTCAGCTGGCCAGAATCTTCTGTAACCAGCCCTATGCCCAACACTGAGCTGCCAGGTACGGCCAAGTTATTGCCAATGGAAAGGGAATAGAAGTGACATGTGCAAATCCCACATCACTTCCTTAAAAGCAGGCTCTCTCGTTCCTTTCTCCCACTTCCTAAGAAAGGCAGACACCAGAGCAAGCAGCCTCAGTGCTAGAGATGATGCCACATGTTGAGAAGACAGAGCCAGCCCAGCAGCTTATCTTCGAATGACTTCGTGGGGCAGCACCAGTCCCGGACTCCCCCTGCCTCTGACCTGTTATGACAGAGACACACTTCCACCTTGTTTGAGCCACTGTAGTTGTTTTGTTTTCTGTCATTTTCTCCCACCCTTCTAGATTGTCACAGAGCCCCTGTTTGAGTCATACAACAAATTCCCGTTGGCTATCTGTTTCACATGTGGTAATGTATGTTTCCATGTTACTCTCTCCATACTTTCATCCTCTCTTTCCTCCCCTCCCTCCGTGTCCGTAGGTCTGTTCTCTGTGTCTGTTTCTCCACAGCCACCCTGAAAATAAATTCACCAGTACCATCTTTCTGGATTCCATATATATGCGTCAATATGCGATATTCACGTTTCTCTTTCTGACTTACCACGTTTCTCTTTCTGACTTACTTCGCTATGTATAATAGGCTCTAGTTTGCTCATTAAACTACTCAACTGCATTAAACTGCATTAAACTGACTCAAATGCATTCCTTTTTATGGCTGATTAATATTGTACGTATGTACCACAGCTTCTTTATCCATTCATCGGCTGATGGACATCTAGGCTGCTTCCATGTTCTAGGTATTGTAAATGGTGCTGCAATGAACATTGGGGTACATGTGTCTTTTTCAATTTTGGTTTCCTCAGGGTATATGCCTAGCAGTGGGATTGCTGGGTCATACGGTGGTTTTATTCCTAGTTTTTTGTAATGAGCTATTATGCTTTGGGTCTATAAGTCTTCTATAGTGAGCCACTGTACTTTGGGGCCTTTTGGTTATAGCAGCTTAGTCTGACTGCTAACTAGTATTATACTAGCTCTGCTTGAAAGGGGCATATGATTCAGGCCAGGCACCCCCTGCACAGGTTCAAGAAGTGGGCACGTGAGCAGCAACCTGAGGATTTTGCTACAACTTTCTGATGCCTGAAAACAAAGCCAATCTAAAGGAAAGCAGAGCAGGGAATTCCTTGGCAGTTCAGTGGTTAGGACTCTGCGCTTTGACTGCCAAGGGCTTGTGTTCAATTCCTTGACAGGGAACAAGATCCCATAAGCTGAATGGTGTGGTCAAAAAAAAGGAAAAAGAAAGAAGAGAAAAAAAGGGCAGGGGGGTAGGAAAGCAGAGCTGAGAAAAGAAACAGGACAAAGCCAGGAGAGGAGAGAGAGACCCACTGACATTTTTAAGCCCCCGATTCAACTTTACTCCTTGACTTTTTACTGATATAGATTTTTTGAAAAATTCATTTATTTTTAATTGAAGGATAATTGCTTTATAGTATTGTGTTGGTTTCTAGCAAACATCAGCGTGAATCATAGGTCTACCCACGTCCCCTTCCACTGGAACATCTCTCCCACCTCCACCCCCATCCCACCCCTCTAGGTTGTCACCGAGCCCCGGCTTGAGTTCCTTGAGTCATACAGCAAATTCCCGCTGGCTATCTACTTTACATATGGTAATATATGTTTCCACGTTCTCTCTCCATACATCCCACCGTTTCTTTCTCCCCCTGACCCTGAGCTGTGTCCAAAGTCTGTTCTCAATATCTGTGTCGCTATTGCTGCTCTGCAAAAAGGTTCATCAGTGCCATCTTTCTGGATTCCATATACATGTGTGAGTATACAATATCTGTTTTTCTCTTTCTGATCGACTTCACTTTATATGTTTTTTTTAAACTCTCTTTCATGTTGAGTTTCTGTTACTTATTGCCAAAAGGATCCTGATTGATACAGAGTCAAATCTCATGAAAATAAGCTGAAATCATTAAAAAACAACAACAAAAAAAAAACAACTTTCAGAACTAAATCAGCTCCATTAGCCACGCTTCCTTCTCTGGACTGTGACTGATAACACTCAGACTAATGACTACAGAAATAATGGCATCAGCTACCTTCCTCTGTATATGCACCACACCCACCCAACCTCAGACCACCTGAGATGAGGAGAACTCAGTAAAACACTTTTGGGATCAGGCTGTAAAATGAACTGGCAAAGACTGATCCCCATCTGATCCATCACCTGGACTTTCTAAGGCAGGAAGATAAATTCTGGCCTCTTGGAAGGGTTTCTTGTAACAAAAGTTGAAAGAAGAATCTTTCTGCTTTACCCTCTGCTGATGAGTAGAAAATCAAATTGGGTAAATCAGTCTAATCCTAGGTAATCAGGCTAAGGATACCAACTCAGGTTACCAATATCCAGAGTAATCAATAACACAGATGGAGAGATGGGTAGGTATGTAATAAACACACTTGAGTTTGAAAAATGAGTTAATAGAGAACATATTTGTTTAAGAAAAGCAGTATATAACACATGAAAGTTTAGCAAGGAGGCACCACAGCTACCAGGGTAAACCAGAAAGAACAGCATAAATCAACTCCTACACACAACAAATACAGCCAAGAACAGCCGGGCAACCATCCCAAGGGGACAGCTCCCTTGCGTGTGTGTGTGTGCTAAGTCACTTCAGCCATGTCCGACTCTTTGCAACCCTATGGACTTACCCCAGCAGGTTCCTCCGTCCATGGGATTCTGCAGGCAAGAATACTGGAGTGGGTTGCCACTTCCTCCTCCTGGGGATCTTCCTGACCCAGGGATCGAACCCATCGAACCAACTCTTACGTCTCCTGCACTGGCAGGCAGGTTCTTTACCACCAGCACTACCTGGGAAGCTCTCTTGACCTGGTCAATATATTTCTTGAAGCTTCATAGTTACACTGGCCTCCAGACCTTCTCCCCTACCCTGACACCTGGCACATGGTGGAACTCCCACAACGCTGGGGAATGAATGTCCTGGCTGTAAATGCATGGGCCTATCCATCTCAGTCTAGTTTGCAGGTTCCTCCTCTCCTCCCCTAACTTTTGAGCAGTGACGGCCGGGCCCAGTCCCTGGACCTCTTCTCTATCTATACTCCTCCCGATGAGATGTCTAGGCTCACAGATCTAACAAACAACTCAAACACTGACATCTTGCAAACTTGAATCTCCAGCTGGGTATTAGCCCTGAGCTACAGACTCACATATCCACCTCCATCTGGACATCCAACAGACATCTGCAAATTTTACACATCTAAAACCAACTTCCAAATTTCCCCCCAAACCTGCTTCACCCACAGACATCCTCATCTATTGAGGGCAACTCTATGCTTCCTGCTGTTTGAACAAAAAACTTGGGAGTCATCCTTGACTTCTCTCTCTCACACCCTCCTTTTCATCAAGCAACACCCGTCAACTTCACCTTCAAACATACCCAGGACCCAACATCTCCCCACCTTTACCCTGGCCCCCAGTATCTCCCCTGGACTCTAACAGCCTCCTGACTTGAATGCTCGCTTCTTTCCCTGCCCTCATCACGCAGCAACCAGGAGAAGTCACACCTCTGTGCAAACCCTCTAAGGGCTCCCATCTCATTCTGAGTAAAAGATAACCTAAGTAGCCCAGCTGATCTGGCCTCCTGTGGCTTTTTGGTCTCAACTGCTGCCACCTTCCCTCTCACCCTTTTCTAGTCTCCTTCCTGCTCCTTAACAGCTGCTCCTTCCACCTCAGGGCCTTTGCAGAAGCTGCTTCCTTAGACGTCTGCATAGCTCCCCACCTCCCCTCCCTGGGTCCAACTCTTCAGTGACCAGACACCGCCTCTCTGCATTCCTACCTCTCCTCTGATTATTTCTGTCCTTGACACATCATGTTCATTTGTCCATTGCCTCTGACCTCACTAGAGCATGACTCTGTGAGGGCAGAATGGGTGTGGTTTGCTCACTGTTGTAACCTCACTGCTGAGCTTCTGAACTCATAGCAGATGCTCAATAAATACTGGCTGAATGAACGAATACAGGACTGAAGCTGACGCTCTGGCCCCACAGGTCACAGGGTGCTCAGGCAGGGTGCATTCAGAGCTCCTGCACACAGAGCTTGGCCACTGGCCTGACGGCATCTGTCCACGTAACCTGCCATCCCTGGCCCTCATATTTCAGTCAAGTGTCAGAGCAATAGCGACAAGGCTGGCAGAAAACACTAGGGTTGGAAGCTGCTGTGGGTCCTGTATTCATTTTCATCACAGCCTTATTTTACACGAGCCCTTGCACAGAGGATGCCCTCACACCAGTGCACTCCCCCTGGGGAGACATGGCCTGTCTCCTCCTGCTTCTTAGATCCGCAGAGGCTGTACACGAGAGTAGCCACCTCTGTCCAGTAGGTTGAGGCGGGGCAGGGTGGAGAAGCAGTGGGACTAGGCAGGCCCAGGAGCTGCGAGAGGGAGGGGGGGCCCCACATACTCGCCCATGTAGCCCTTGGAGGTGGAGTGGAAGGAAGCGAGCTCCACGTTGCTGGAGTACTCAGGCCCCATCTCATAAAGCACCTTCTTAAAGGAGTGGAATTTGCAGTCCGAGGAGTACACATTGTCCTGGTACACCTGCAGGAGGGGACAGGTTCAGTCAGTCAAATCCCCCAGAAGCTGAGCCACCCGGGCTGTGGCTGAGCGAGGGCACAGGGGCTCTGGGACAACCTGCAGCCAGGGCTGCCTGCTGTGAAGCTGGCCTTAGATGTCACTCTAAGCCAGATGTGCCCAAGGGAATCTTCCAGAACAAGCAAGGGTGGGGGAACAAGCAAGGGTTGGGGGGGAGGCCACAGGCTGGATGCCCACTGGATTCTCCCACATTAGCCCCATGCAGTCTCCAGATCTCCTTTCTGCCTCACGTACCAGTGACATCCGGCTGGCCCGAGCAGGCTTTCCTCCCAGAGCGTGATGCTCACCCCGTCAATAAGATGAGTGGTGAAAGCAGTTCATGGACCTGTCCTCTGACCTCCCCATCCAAAGAGCTAACCGTGCTCCTCAGCGCTTCCCGGCACTCACCCAGCTTTCCATCCACCATCACCATCACTCTCTCCTCCCTGGACTGAGCAGCGCCTACACTTCTCGTCCCTCCCCATCTATACAGTCTAGCAGGCACGAGCTCCATCTGCCCTTGGAGATGAACTTCCCACGCCCAGTTTGGAGATCAGGGAAACCAAGGCTGTCTGAGGTGCTGTAGGTCAGCAGGAGGGTTAGGCCAGCTCCGCCTTCAACAAGCCAGGCAGAGCCCCCTCCCTCCCCAGCTCCTCCATGGCCTCTCCCTTCTCCCCCTCACCCTCCTCGCTTCCCAGACCCTGAGGGAAGAGGTCCTGCACCAAGTCACTCCACTGCTCCTTCTTTTGTTTGGAAATGAAGGTGAAGTCTATCTGCTATTGATCACAGCAGTGATTTGGTGGGTGACCTCTGTGTGGGGGGGTGGAGGTGGTGCCAAGGAGCACAGAAATGAAGCTCACGTGCTCGAAGCCATGACCAACCAGAAATCACGCAGAAATGAAGTGAGAATAGGATTTGACAGGTCTTTAATTTCTTCTTGCAAAGCAGGAAAAGAACGGGCAGGTTTGTCTAGACCTAGGGTTCAGCAAGCAGTGATTCTGGGATTGTTAAGATTCCCCTCCTCACAGGACATGGCATTCAGCCCACCCAGCTCCCACTCTCCCTTCTTGAGAAAGGGGCCCTTGATTTGCTTCAAGAAACATCCTCCCCAGCTCTCTATCTGCAGTTTGGGGGCACAGAGGAGAGCCCCCAACCCTTGCCTAGGGCCTGGTCAGTCTGCATATTGCAACCACTGGGCCAGAATAGTCAGTTCAGTGATGGGTGTTTGACCTAAACTGCACCAGTGAAACTCAATTCTGAGCTTTGTTGAAACGACCAGGAAGATAAGCTCTCTTTCTAGGCTGGGACGATAGCAGGCCCGTGTTTGAGGCCAAGGCAGCAGGATGGAACAAGAGGAGCTGGAAGATATGATTCGAGTCCCTGGATCCAGCCCCACTCCTGAGACCCCACCACCATGTTAAGTTTAAAGTAGTTTGGGTTAGATTTTTGAAACTTATAACCAAGATTTCAAACCAATATGGGGTGATTTCGGTCATGTCTCACAGGTTGTTTAACATCGAATATCCTCAACCTTGTTAGACTCTCTCCTCCGATATCTAGAAAGTTCTCTTGTCTATAGAACAACAGACCCGGCTCCCTCCCCCAGAAGAGAAAGCACACCCTCACCTCTGAGAGTCCAGGCTGCTCTTACCTCATCAGCCAGGAGAAAGAGCTTCTCCTCCCAGGCAAAGTGAATCACATCTTCTATGCACTTTCTGCTCTGCACCTGACCTAAACAGTCCCAAACAAAAGCAGAAGGTAGGTTGTCATGGTGTTTCATTTGTCCCTAGGTGAGAATTCCAACCAGAATCACTCAGATGTCTGTGTTCCCTCCTGATCTTACAGGACCACCCTCCCTAGCTGCTGTCAGCCTCCAGGGAGCCCCTTAGGGTCAGCTCCGTCCCTCTGACTCACATCAGCCAGGTATGTGTAGGGAGTGGTATTTCACACCTAACTTTCTTGTTATTCTTCTCGGAGGTATGTGTGTGGAGGGGAGAGGAGGACATGTGTATTATTCTGTGCTAGAGGACAAGAAGACATGGACGTATCATAAACAGCACGAAAATAAAACTGAAGGAGTTAACCCTTTCAGCCCTGCTCCCCTCCTCCCCCCACAGCAGCCACACCATGAAAAGTGCACGGGCCACACTCCTCCCCACACAAGCTCCGTGAGGCAGGGACAATGTCCCTGGCCCAGCACCGACCCTCATAGCCGGCACCCAGCAGGGCCCTCCCTGGTAAGCACAGTGGAAGAAGTTCTAAATGAATGAATGAGCCTGCCTACCAGCTCTGGCTTCTCCAATGACCATGTGGGAGCCGTGCCCGCTGAGGATGTTCCTGCCAGGGTCTCCCTTCAGGGCTGGACTCATCACTTCATCCATCTTAGAGAAATGAGTGCCAGCAGCAAAGTATTCACCCATCAGCTCACAGGAAATACTGCAGGTTTCAGGGGGAAAGGACCAAATGCCACAAGGTAGAAAGGAACACTTTCCCAGATTTCCCGAGGCCCTGGGGTGTTGGACTTGCTCACACAGCTTCTGGAAAAGTACTAGGCAGGCCTGCTGATGCTCACAAAGGACATAAGTGTGCACCCACG